>JAEMON010000013.1:20312112-20323342 GCA_030264115.1 Lygus lineolaris
GAGGATGTGTGAACCAGAGTAAACATGATTATAGGAAAACCCTCCTGCAACCTCCCTACTTTTGGGGCAAAAAACGGAGGGTGGAAGGCGGCGGTGCGCTCACGCCAATCTTCGCTTCTTTCACACTCCGAAAAAGTTGCAGGACTGCACATTTTTGCGCGTTCTAACTGAAATGTGCAATTTGAACAGAATTAATTTCTCATCTGTTCGTTTCTGTTGAATCCGCACACCTTGCAACTGACCCTTCTATTACTATTAACGTGAAAGCACATAAACGTACATTGTGCAATTTGCACATTTTCAGTTGGAACAAACCTTAAAACTAAGTAACCCTTTAGATTGAATACTTGACAAATCCCAAGTTGTATCATCATGATTTACACTTTTCACTTATTACCTAAGTAAGTTAGTCTGGTGTCTTTAGTATCAATATCAATCGCTTAACCTATTCTGAAGTCAGTGGAACTGGTTAGTACCTACCTGCCTGCACCTAATGCACAGCTACATACTGCTTGGAGGTTAGCAGGACTATAGTACTAGTGACCTACCTACCCAAATTCGTAAATTCAAGACAAGTCATGTAGCTCCCTATCATAGAGTTACCTCCAACTCTATGATATGAACTAATATGTAATAATAACGTTATTGAGGACCTACTTTGTGGAGTTTCTTGAGCAGAACTGCCTTCACACCGACGGTATCGATATTTCGTTTCTCCAGTTCGTTCTTCAAATCCACAACGCGGAGCTCGCTCAACTTTTTCGCCTCCGAGTCCGTCATTCCGCAAAAAAAATATCACTTTATTTCAAAAAATATTTCACGGAGTCAAATGGGGCTTACGCATATACTCGCGTTTCACAAAAAATACGTATTTTTTGGGGATAACGAGAGGAAAATATGAAGAAAAAACGAGATTACACGAATACGATATCCACCAGCAACACCAAACCAACAGGAAAGGAGATCAGAAACAGAAAATGGCGTTGCTTGATGCTTGAATGGTTCCCAGTTGCATGGTTGAATCACAGTGTTGCTCCCCGAGTGTAGCATAGACCAGTGTTGCCAGTAGCGATGCTCGATCTCAATCCGATCGATCCTGGAAGATCTAAGGAAGATCGACCTTTTTGTTTCGGTTCCTTGAATCGATTCTTTCTGTCCCGATCATCGAGTGTATCGATCTTTTTAACTGATATTTTCGATCCAGTACGCAATTTTAATTGTAGTGCCCACGACGACTTTTTCAGGTAGATTCAACACTTTTATTTTACATAATAATCTTTCTTTTACTAATTTCCATTAATTGGGTAACGTTAGTGTTGGAATGTTAAGGATATGGAGGAAGTTTTGTTTGATCCTCGAGTACCTATCTCTACATGTTATCTAGTTTTATGAAAATGACGTTGAAGCTGATGATGTTCCTACCAACCTTGTTCTTGTAAAATGTCCGACCTCGTAAAATGTAATGGAGTTGTCCCCGTTTTTTTTATTAAATGCTTTTCATTATAATCCCGACTAGTTTTCGTTCTTTCCCTGCGTATTACCTCTCAATAGCAGTTAAATTCATGTATTTTACAAAAAATCATCCTCCTTCTAAAAACTGAAAGCTATACTGCCTTACAACAACCAATAATATTTCCGGCGAGACTGCACATGCTCCTCTCGGAATAATCTTCCTCCATGTTAAGTAACTACTCTCTGTTCCATTTAAATCGAACCATTACTTTCGATTGTAAAATCTCATCAATGTATTCCTTCCGTATGTAGAAACTCCCCTGAGAGAGAGCAGAGAGGTTAGTTGACCAGAAAGGCCGAGCGATTCCAGGAGTGCGCCACCATCGATCGGGAGAGTTCCTCCCACGAACGAAATAAGAACTAAGAAAAGAACAGGTCTATAGAAGGCGCCAACATCAACATCAAGCAATATTCGTCATTCACTTGACCACTTCTTTTGATGAAGTCTTCCCTAAGTAGAAGTTCAAGTAGTGGTTTGAGCAACCGTGCCTTTGCTGAATAAGCTCTCCAAATTGGGACCTATTCCCGTGCTTTGCTAAAAATAGTAGCAAATCGGCTTGGGATCTTCAAACCACAAGAGTGTAATAGTGGTGACCGGTGGAAACTCCCTTTGACACCTAAATCGGCGGAGCCTTTTCAGGCACCAAACCAATAATCTATTTCAAATTCTCTATTTCTCTATTCTCGACCAATTCGACGGAATTTCGACTTGGACAACGAACTCCTCTCTGAGGTGAATCCCTGCTTCGTAGAGGCCATTCTCCAGTTGTGAGAAACATCTACGTATCCTCCCCTTATTCTCCAGGGCTAGAGCTCCCTTTATTCAAGCTCGTAAAATCATCAAGAATCTGCACTATCCCTTCCAATTGGGAGGAAACTAACAAGTGTTTCCCAGAAGTTACCCAATTGCTTCAGGGTTTCGAGCTCCGGATATTCAAAGCTCGTAAAACTCAACTAAAGGGCGTGACCCACCATTCGGTCCCTGAAGTTACGACATAGAAGGTACTACCAACACCTTGTCGCTTCAATAAGCCCTTCGACCTACACGCCGGCCTTTGATCATCGTCATAGTGCTGCAGATCGACCCGGAATTCCGGGTTTTACGGGACCACAATGGGTATCAGCGAAACATTCATGAAATGCGGTTCTCACTAATCGCCGTCCCACGACACTCCGAATAGAGATCTTCCTCCTATTTGAAGTTGGTAAAAAAAAAAAACTCGTATACTTTTTCAATTTTTTCTATAATAAATACAAAACTTAATTTTTACTCAATTGTATAAATCTTGGCTTAATACAATATGTATAAATATGATTGGCTGAGTACATGATATAAATCATTACGAATAATGAATCACCATATATTTTTACTTAGACCTCTTAGGTGGTTGGTCAGTCGAAATCGTAGTCCAGAGGTATAAATAATTATGATAATTTAAATTGCTAAACAATATTTACATAGGAAAGGTATGTTGACATTTTGAATTCCTTCTAGGTTCTATCTTCCATTATTTAGTCCGGAGGCGGCCCAGGGTTGTAAGAAAGAAACAAAGACACTTATCGAAGACTGATCCGTGTTTTACTCGCGTTTACGACATTTTTAGTACCTACTAGTAAGTGTATCTTCCTTTTCATATAAGATACCTTCTAATAAGTTACTTTTCACACACCTGTCATACGATGCTCTGGTTCATGTTTTTGTAGGGTTTGAAGATGTCCTCATGATGTTGACGAAACGCCAGCAGGTAGAATGAAGTAGTTTCTTGGTTTTAGTGAATTTATGAAGTTGATGAGCGAATTTCCAAACAATCATTTTAAGCGATATGGTGGGTGATTCTTGTAGGAAATTCCAAGCTGATTCCGAGTATAGGTACCTTATTTTCCTATGTTTAAAATGGTAATTTACACCAAAAACACGTGTTTTATTTCTTTTCAGATTTTTGACTCTAAATTTTCAAAATTTGACCCCCAAGAGTACTCCAAAAATTCTGGCCAACGAACTCATCCTTTCTTTTGATATTGATGACATTTTTTAAAATCTCGATTCCAGAGTCAGATATCGTCCGGAGCGACATATAGGTAAATTAAAAAATACATATGAAAAAGTGTTAAATTTCAGGAATCGCTTTGGAATGGTCTAAAACGGATTTCCATGACTAAACTCATCACAATTTTGCATTACTTATCTACTAAAATTTTGAGGCCATTGCAATAGCTTCATTGTCTTCAAAAATTCGCTAAAATGAAGCTAATGCAATGGTTTCATAATTTTAGTAATGCAAATTTTAGAAAATTTCCCCCATGAAAATCAGTTTTAGACCATTCTAAAACGATTCCTGAAATGTAACAGTTTTCCATATGTATATATATACCTATTTACGTATATATTTATTTATACATAATACATGTGTCACTCCAGACAATATCTGACCCTGGAATCTATATTAAAAATCCAAAGAAATTTAATAATAATAACAAAAGAAAGGCTGAGTTCGTTGGCCAGAATTTTTGGAGTACTCCAAGGAGTCAAATTTCGAAAATTTGGAGTTGAAAATCGCCAAAAAACGTGTTTTTGAGGTTTTTGGTGTAAACTACCATCTTAAACATAGGAACATTATTTCCTATAAGAATAACCCACAAAATCGGTCAAAATGATATTCTTTGAAAATTCGCTCATCAATTCATGCTGCATGAATGGAACTTACTTTCTACAACCCTGGGCCGCCTCCCGACTAAATAATGGAAGATATCACTCCAACGGCCGACATAAACTGCCGCATCAGGAAAATTATAACACTTAGATATTCTATAAGTTATTAGATTGATATTCCTCAGCTATAGTGAATGAGCTACGATAACTTTTGATATAACGAGAAAGTTCGAGAAATCTTAAACGTGAAATAACTCGAAAAAGAAGCCCTTTTCAAAAAATGTCTACTTAATGATTAGTTACAAATTAATTAGTAGTAAAATCGATCGCTTGGGTTTGTAGTTAATACATTTTACGTACATAGGCTCTCGTTTCAGGGCAGGCATAGACGGATCGTTTCACCATGAAATTTAACGTAGAATCCGAATATGAAATACAAGTGGGAGTCCATTACGCTGGGAAATGGGTTGGATGGGTTATGGTAGGTACCTTTCATCGATATAGGACTACTACTATAATTACGGGTTATAACTATTCAGGGGACTTCAGCGCGATCAAAACAAGTAACTAACTAGTGCTTCTTGAGAGTCGGTAGGGTTGAATGAAAACTAGATTTTCATGCTGACGTTTCGCTATATTTTTATAGCATCTTCGGAGCAAGGAAGATCATTTGAATTTGAATGAGGTAGTAGGCACATTGAAGAGTATTAACAAGGAGTTAACCCCAAAATATTAACACAAGGTGTTCACAAACCAGACAAGGTATTGTTTTCAATGTCACTTTTCAACAGTCACTTCCTTGCTTTCGAAATGGTTTGGTATTCTAGTCTCTGTAGTAAGTAATCTTCGTTAGGTACCTACTGGACAAGAACTGAACTGATTCAAAAACCTTTTTTGGGGCCTATTTCACAATATTCTACTAAAAACGAGTATTTACATACCCGTAATTTGCGCTTTTGCAAGTAACTGACTTGTGAATCACGTTTCCCTAAGACATGTATAAGCGTCCAAAACAATGGTGGTTAGTGAAAACCCTTTATCTCTAATTTTGATCGTTTCGAGATAAATCGAGTTTTCCACAGTGAAAAATACCGATTAATAGGAAAAATGGTTGATAATTTGCTATTTGACTCTTCTGACGACGATGAACAGAGACGTTAGAATCATCCATTAGTCAGAAACACATACTTGAAGAGCCTATGATATCATACCATGATCATTATGGTTTTGCTTTCGTCTTTTTAACCATCGATGAAACATTGGTCAGAATCCCGAACTTAAAAAGCCTAATATAGGTTGGGGATAGACTGTAATATTGGTAGGTAGTAAATAAAGGCACTAGATTCTAGTGTCTAGTATAGTAAAATACCTCTGGGTCGAGATTGTTTTGCGCTCGTGTTTCAAGCGATCCACGAATCATTAATCAGAAATACGAACTTGAAGAGTCTAAGGAGAACTTGATGTGGGTTTGACAGATTTTGACTACCTATGGGATTACAGGGTGGCCCACCTAATACGCCAAACCCCATAATGTCCACTATTGGAGATGGAAGGAAGTGTTAAACGGTGCCCCCCTTAAATTTGAGCATAGAATTCAAAATCTTCGTTTTGCGCGCCAGTGGCGCGCAACGTGCAACTTCATTTTTTCAAATGAGAACCCTCATTTTTTATTACAGGGTGAAATTTAATGGAAAAATGACGTCACTCAAACATTTGAGTTTGCACAAACGAGCGCAAACACGCGAAAAGTGTGAAAAACTTCGTGTTTTCAAGTTATTCAACTGCCCTATGTGATACATGATTATCAGGGTATTTTCCCACGCTGAATCCCGTGGTGATGATCACTTTTCGATATGTGCAATACGATCTTGAAAAATAGCTCAACAACCAGCACGTTTTGAGGTATTTGGGAGTGTAATGGGAAAATCGATAAATAAAAATCACCCTGGTAACTGAATAATCCACAAACGTATGGTTTTCAAGTTTAGAGCATAATTTGTGCATGTTTTGACCAAGCCAAAAATTCGAGTGACGGGTCATTTTTCCATCCGAATCTGCAATAGAAAGTGGGGGTTCTCATTTGAAAAAATGGAGTTGATGCTCGTTGCGCGGCTCGGCGGAAACAATGATTTTTCAATTTTACGCAAAAAATTAAGGGGTGTTCCGTACCTACCATTTAACACTTCCTTCCATCCCCAATAGTGGAGGACCTAATGGGGGTGGGCGTGTTAGGTGAGCCATATTGAATGATGGATAGACAGTAATTTTGTTCGAGGTGGTTTCGGATTCGTATTTCTAGCGAATGATCAAGCATTAGTCGGAAACACGAACTTGAAAATCGAAATAAGCTAGAAACCATGATTTTTAATCAATTGGCCCCTCATGTACGTATTGTGAGTCTTTACCTAGACTGTGCGTACTCAACTCACGCACAGCTTTCCATACGTCGATTTTGTCTTTTTCATTAAGGTGTCACAGTCACTATACGCACCAAATACCACGTCCTCCTTCTCCATCTAATTTTATGACGGTCACAATTTGTAACTTTCGCTTTTCTTCTATTTCCCCCTCTTTTAGCGAATTTTCGAAGAAAATGAAGCTATTGCAATGTCTTCAAAATTTTTGTAATGCAAATTTTTGACAATTTTCTTCATGGAAATCCGTTTCAGACCATTCTAAAACGATTCTTGAAATTTACACTTTTTATATGTAGAGATAAAAAATCCAAAAAAAAATTAAAATGTCAATAGTATCAAAAGTAAGGAAGAGTTCGTTGGCCAGAATTTTTGGAGTACTCCAAGGGGTCAAATTTTGAAAATTTAGTTTGAAAAATCGCTAAAAACCGTGTTTTTTTAGGTTTTTGGTGTGAATTACCATCCTAAACATAGGAACATATGGTATATTTGGAATCAGCGTGGAATTTCCTATAAGAATCACCCACAACATCGGTTAAAATTATTCTTTGAAAATTCGCTCACCAACTCATGCTGCATGAATGGAACTTTTTTTATTTTCGTTTTAACTAAAATTACCTAGGGAAATTAAAAAACTGAGACACAATAACTAAAAACACAGAACACAAGCGCCGCGAAGTTACATGAACTAGTAGTAAATAAGTATTAGAACTTATAGATTTGTAAAATTCACTTGTAGGTATGACAAATGTGAAACAGGCCTTTAGAAATTATCCTTAGAATTTTCTCTTAGACACTTCTTTCTTATTATCCTTCCTGGTTACAGTCACAGCAGTTACTGCACTCATAGCGCTTTTAACAGTTTTCGATATTTGGAGTATTTTTCGTTTTTTCTTCTTTTTCTTGGTCCCCGAAGCTTCTGTAGATTCGTCGCCACTTTGGTCTGCAAAAAAATTAAAGGTTCCGAAGTCAAATTTACTAAGTGAGTAGGTATGTACCTAGTGTAGGTTTTTTTAGTACAAAAGTTTCCAGTAGAATATAATAAAAAATTTAACAAGTTTGGTGAGCAGTCAGCTTCCTCACTTATTGTAAATAAGGCGCATAACATCGTCATTATTGATAATGAAAATATCGAGTTAGACAGTTTTCCAAACTGACAAACCTAAATACGATTGAGAACTCGTTTTGCTTCCTCACTACTGAAGGTAGGAAGCTATGTATTCGTGAACAAAAAAAATTTGTCCTCGAAAATCAAAATTTCCTATTGCTTTTTACGTTTCAGAGCTTCTGGACAATTTTAGTTCCGTGCCTGTCCGTCTGTGGTCAATTCCTTGTCCCAGGCAAAACTGTATGAAGTTATGGTTCGATTTGGATCAAATTTTGTGGGATTTTGACCAACGTGACGGTCCCCTATTACCTATTCAGTAACTCAGGTTTCTCAGTCAATGGACCAATTTCGCTCAAATTAGGAGGGTAGTTGGGGGCTGACTTCAATACAATAACCTATGAATTTCGTCACGTTAGGATGAGTAGGAGCTACTTAGCATGCGCAAATATGAAATTCGTAGTCACAGGGACTATTCAACCCATTTCGGTGAAACTTTGAGGATCATGTGGGTTATTATAGCCTAGACGACCCAATGAATGTCATCACCGTCGGACCACTAGTAGCCTGTGCGCAAGCGTAAATGTGATTTTCTTTAAAAATTCCGGTTTCTCAGTTACCTACTAATGGACCGATTTCGCTCAGATTTGAAGGGTTGAGATTTGATCAGGAATACTCACTGCGCATTCGCAAACTTGAAATAATATCTTTCTAGCCACAAATCCGGAACTACTCGACATTCGGTGAAATTTTCAGTGATTGTACGGGGTAGCCCCTAGACGGTACCCTAATTTCATAGCCATCGGACCATCATTAGCTTGTGCGCATGCGCAAACGCGAATATTCTAAAACTATGATTTCTCAGTTCCTAATGGACAGATTACGCTCAAATTCTGAGGGTAGTTGGGGGCTGACCTCAAGATAATTCGAGTGGAAACTTTGATTTTGGAGGACAAACTGTATTTAACTTGTACGAATGCTGCTTTTGTTTTACGCCCTAGGTTGTGAGGAAGCAAAATCTTAAAAGAAGGTAAGTAGGAGAGTTTTGATGCGGAGATATCTGGGGATATTAAGTATCTGGGATTTATTTATTCATGATACGATTCAGGATGGCAATACGAAGATGTAGGTACCTTGAAGATTATTTCCATTAACTGTAGCCAAGGAAACGTAGCCCCCTTTTCGGAATTTCCTGTTCGGAATTGGTTTTTTCGCGTTCTGGCGCCGCAAAACTCTGAAACAATACATAGAACATGTACTGGATGATAATGGAACTCACAGGTCTCTCCTGAGACCTCTAGGTATTCTAAGCATTTGAGGGGGGTCCTAGCATTAAAGCTAAATCGAGCGAAACAATATAGAGTATCGAGAGTCGAAAGCAACTATTGAGCATCGATATAAAACTACTTAGTAGTTCTATATCGATGCTATTGAGTCTATAAGGAGAGATAGATATAGACTAACAAAATTAAATTTCAGGTCAAAAGTGGGGTTTACGAGTATTTAAGCTGACATGTTCATGTGGGCTTGAGTGTTATGTTCAAACTGGTAAGAAATTTAGGGAAAGAATTGGAGAACATGATAAGGAATTCAGGGATAACGAGAGCGATTCTGCTTCTGCGGATCAACCCAATTACTGGAAACCCATGTCAATTCATCAATTTTGGAATTTCACAGGAATAAGCTGGTTGGATCTGAACTGGAACTTCATACGGAACTTTGGATCTATCCAAAGAGAAACTGATTCTACCCAGAGTGACACTGATTCTACACACAGCTTCAGAGAAGATTCAGGCGACTCTGATGGTGAAAATGGAAATGGAAATAATGGTGGCGATGACTACAATGCACAGCAAACTAAGATCTTGGCACAGTTCTATTGAGGAGTGATAAAAAGGAGTAGGTATACATAGGGGTTTTTTTAAATGCATTTATTTATATAATTATATTAAAAAGTACAGAAATCAATATAAACCAAAATGCTACTCCCACTGTAAGTCTAGGACTTGTGCTGTGGAGAGGAGTTGTTGAAATTATAAATTAAAGTGAATACTACTGTGTTTACTAGTAAATTACATAGCATATTTAATACTAAGGTTATTTGCTGGGTACCTATTTGTTACAATATATAAACATAAATAAAACTCTACTTTTAATCACGAGAGATATATTTTTTGTAGTGACATTTGAGCTGTTTTCTGAATACGGAAAGAGATGAAATTTTTCTTAAATAGTCAGGCAAGGCGTTAAAAAGTTTGACCCCTCGGTAATCCTGACTCAGCTGGCCACGGGCAGTTCTCCTAAAAGGCAGTTTTATGAGGTTTTTCTCCCGAGTCCTGGTGACACCTTCCTCAAAATGTAGGCACCTAATTTCTATATATTACAATTGCCTTCATCTTTTTCACCGATTTTTCTAAACCTCCACTACTGGGACTAACCCGTATTACCTAACCACATGCATAGGAAATGATTTTTAAAACTCACTCTTCGTCGATTTTTCTGTAATCTGGCTTCACTGATTTGACTTTTAAAGACTCGAGTTGAAGCTGCGAGTCCACCAATGTTGCCGTTCTCTCGATTCTCATACTCCTAAAAAAATAAATAAGTGAATAATTATTAGTAGTAGGTAGTAAGAAGAAAGTTGTGACTGTAGCGTTTTTGAATCCTTTATTTGACTGGGCAATTGGCTTCAGCCCCCTAAGCCATTTGTAGGCAGCCATTCAGTAACTCAAATAGGTATTTTTACTGTATCTAATTTCTCAAAACAAAAAAAAATCGTCTATAGTCACCCTATCGTTTAATTAGTATGTAAACGTAGGTTATGGCTTCAAGGAATCCATCTGAGAAAGACCTTCGAATAAGTTCGATTGCATGTCATCTTGAGAAAATTTGCAAAAATGGGTACAAAAGATCGTGCTGTTATTACATTGAAGATACGTACTTGGCTCGTCTTTTGATTTTTCTTTTGGCCGCAGTGAGTTTAGAAGGGGTTACGATGAGGTCCAACTGCTTGTCTCTTTCTTTAGATTTGTGTTTTTTCTTGAGCTCAGCCAGTTTTTCTGAGCAAGCTCTAGAATGGATTTTTCGAGTTAGGTATTATAGTACACATGAAATAAGTGGGAGTAGGACGCTGAGATAAAACCTTTCTATAATGTCAATGACATTATTCTTATTATTGAGATTGAGATTTGATTCTTGTTATTGATATAATCGTTATTATTGAGAATTATTACGCAAAATGAATGATTGAATTAGATACGAGAATTTCTGACAAAACAACCAACATTGAAACTGGTTGTGACGGTGATAAAAATGATACACATAAGTAGCTCCCTCATATGTAATACCTACTTACCTAACATGACTGTATAGATTATTGAAGTGGCATATTTATCGGTCCAATAAGAGGGATTAAGATGGCAGATTATGCACAATTTTTTTGAACAAAATCGTTCATGAAACGGTGAAATTGACGGTTGGAGGAATTTCACGTTCACACATGCGCAGCAGCCCCGATGACGATGACATTCATTCCAGACCATCTAGGCT
>JAEMON010000013.1:20523958-20538278 GCA_030264115.1 Lygus lineolaris
AGATATCCAACGGAAATCAATGAAACATGTATTAAGAGTCGATAATTACTCTTTAAACAAGTAATTGACATGTTTCAATTAAAAAGGTGGCAATTACATAATTGGATTGTAATTATTCACCCTAATTACATATGTTATTGATTCCCGTTTGATATATTATATTGTATTCTAGAGACTCAGGCGGTTCCAACAGTAAGGCATGGGAATGGGGAATTATGATCAATTTTTTTACATTATTTTCTGAAAGATAGGTAATGGCTCAAAAGAAACAATTATGAAGTTGTAGAGCAAAATTAGTGTACCTACCTGTAATTGTAAGGAAATGTATTGAAATTTTCATTACTGTGCTATGGAGGGAAAGTGATTGAAAAGGGTTCGTCTGTCATTGGTCGAACCTGTCCAAAATGGCAACCCAACAAAACGAAAAACAACAGCTCCCCAAAAACAACATCGTTCGAGCTCCTGATTAGTGACAATAAAATTTACTTAATTAAATAATAGATTTAATTAATTAATCATTGATCAATTATTTAAATAAATCATTAAATCACTGCTCCCAAAGCAATCTCAGCACATTCTTTTTCGGTTCTTCAGCTAGTGTGACGTATAAAAGGGTTTCTCAAGGGCCCTCGGAATGCATGAAAATAAACATACCATTGGAAATAACGTTGAATTGGACACACCAGAACGATAAACTATTTTTTTCTTTATATTAACAGTGTTATTTTATTCCAAACATAACATTGCAAATGCAGACAAAATTTGATTTTCTCATACACGATAATTCCCCATCGAGTGGTCAGAGCATGATTTACAACCAAAAACAAAAGGAATTGCAAAATGGCTTGTGCCCAACACTGCCACGGGTATAGGTCGAGATTCGAACCAAGATTGCTGCTAACTTCACTGTACAGCGCCATAGCTCACTCCAAAACATTGAGTTCCCAAATCAGCTGATTCGAAAATTGAGCAGAAGGATCAGTTTCGTAACCACAGAGCACAGAAGAACAAGAACATTGATCCAAGAAAGAAAAAGTACAATAGGTACCTATTACAATAAGTACCTATTATCTAAACGAAAATCAATGAACTATAATAGGTAGGAATTGTGTGATAATTTGCAACGTTTTCCTGTTGGATGATCCTAATGTCCACTTTTAGACTAATCATTCGCTACAGATAGGGAGTAAGCTTTCAATTCCTCATCTAAAAGGACGTCCTAGTAATGCATGCATCAAGCCTTGCATGCGTTGAGCCTCTAAGGTGAGATCTCCCATACCTATGCTAAAGAGAAAATCCCAAAGTCTCACATCAAAGGGATAAGTCGAAGAGAGTCAATACTTCACCTTCTCTCGATGCGTCAGTTCATCTAAATATCGAACCAGTTGAAACTAACATACCTAGTTGATGCTTCAATTACTCAGCGACAAACAAAAATCAAATTTAAAAAGCATAGAACAGAAAACTTCAAGCAAGGAAAATAGTTACTATGGAAGACCTGTGGACTTGTATGCGACAAATCTGCGACCCAAGTTCACGAAGTGCCAACACCGCAACAAGAGCCGAGGAGAAATTGCACACTTACCCACGCAGTCCTCAAAATTTGAACTTTTTCGAGATATACCGTTTCAGCGCATTCGAGCAACTAAACTCCACGTTTTCAATTGATCATCCAGATTGTGGAACGAACCAAAATCACGACAAATTCAGTGTAAAATCTTACCGTTATCTTGAGCCATCAGTTCTGATAGTGGGAGCGTGGATTTCATATAAACGCCTTGTCGAGCCGCGAGTAGAAAATACGAGAACAACGAACCGTTTCAAGTACGATTGAACTGTCTTCGGACCGAAACGCGGTCGAATGATTTTCAACTCGACTCAATTTTGGTTCGAACACAAATTGAAAAAAAATCAAGCATACACCAAACACAGCCAAAATCGTTCAATGGCTGCGGTTGCTAGCTTTCACGCGAAGATTACGAGGTGCCAACTAAACAGCTAGGTAGGTCCGTAGCATCCAGTGTTGCCAAATGATATACACCAAAACCCCCTCAGCGGTAGAAAAAGAAAGTCCCATTCATGCGGCATGAGTTGATGAGCGAATTTTCAAACAATAATGTTAAACGATTTGGTGGGTGATTCTTGTAGCAAAATTTCAAGCTGATTCCGAATATACCAATTGTTCCAATGTTTAGGATGATAATTTACACCAAAAACCTCAAAAAACACATTTTTTAAATTTTTTTAAAGCGATTTTTGGCTCTAAAGTTTCAACATTTGACCCCTTTGTTGTCTACTCCAAAAATGCTGGCCAACAAACTCATCCTTTTGATAATTTGAAATTTTTTTAATATATTTTATCTCGATTCCAGGGTCAGATATTGTCTGGAGTGACACACACACACACACATAACAAACACGTACATAAAATATTATTATATACATGAAAAAGTGATAAACTTCGGAAAGAGTTTTAGAATGGTCTGGAACGAATTTTCCATGTAGAAAATTCTTAAAATCAGGTATTACTAACATTTTGAAGCCATTGCAATTTCTTAATTTTTTCGAAAATTCGATAAAACCCCCAAATGCAATTAAACTCCCTCCAAAAAACCCCTAAATTCCCAGGCATGCAACATGACCCAATGAGCGAATTTTCGTTAGAAATTATGGATTTACCTACCTAATGACTTTTTAAACTGATTTTTAACTTCAACTTATGAGGCATTCACAAATTTGGTAAAATTTGAAGTAGGTATAGATAAAGAAAATGTGGTTTGGAAAACATAAATAGAGAGAGTTGTTTATTCACTGTTAGTTCTCATCTTCCATGGTTATTTGTTGATAATTATTACACATGCACAAGACGACAAACACATTCATATTACCTATCATGCACTTTAACTTACTACCTATTCATTCCCACCAGTTCACATGGTCATAAATATTATAATGTGGATTTTGTGTGAAACGTGTGTATTTACCCCATAATATGGGGTATGATATCACCCTTTTCTTGAATTATATTTATTTTATGGCAGACCTAACCTACGGAAATTATCTGTAGGGTTGGCAACATTGAGGCCAGATTTCCATCAACTTCTGGTAAGTACCCCGCATGTTCTCAACTTTGTCTAGGGACAGCAGCAGTAGGCTCCCTCCATTTTTCGATTGTTCAAAACTTATCCTGATAATGTTCCAGTTGTATAATATTAGTATGACCGTACGATAGGTAGTACTTAGTAGCCATTATTCCGTGGTATACTTAGTAGGCATTATTATTCTTGTAATTCTTGTGTCTTTAGTACGACCATCACTGCATGACCGTTATTTTGTTATTGCGCAAAAACTACCAAATTTTTTCTCCTCTCACCTTTTTAGATCAATTTTTGGGTCAAATCCCTGCCAGGAAAGAATGTCGGTTTTACCTATTTTTTGAAATTGTCTCCGAAGTGGCTGGAGGGTTGATGAAATTTATTCTACCTATGTAGGTAGGACGGTACCTACTCTTATTATAGTTATAGTTATAGATATCTTATAGATATACAATAGGTAGGTACTAGGTATGGAGAACGATTTACCAATGTTTAAAAAAAATCAATTTTATATGTTCAAAACTTTTTTTTAAATCCGAATCGATTCTTCAATAACGATTTTTCTACAAATCTTCTTCGATCTTCCTTTCTTTCTTCTTTTTTCTTCAAATCGTTTCTACATGTACCTACCTATGAGAGTATGAGGATGAGGCAATAAAATTTCAGTCCCCTAGGTCAATTATTGGAGGGAGAAACTAAGCAAAACAAGTGAGAATGAGAAAACGTCGTATTTAGCACATTTTTTAGCTTTTCTCCCAAATCACTCTAATGCTTTTGATGAAATCCACAGGACTTAGGTACTCTTCTATCAAGTAAGAACAAGTTGTAATATCTCTCATCTCCACAAAAATATCCTGAGGGCTGAAATCATCATTAAACCCACAAAATATCAATTTTTCCGGTTTTTATGGTCGAGGAAAGTAGTGTTATGCCTCGCTCCAGATATTTTTAAGTACATTTTTAAACATAGAGGAAAAGTTTTTGTTATTGTTCTAGGAGGAAGAGACTTATAACACCGGTTTTCACTTCTGATTTTTTTAGAACGATTTTTTGCAACTTGCAAAAAAAATCGATACTTGTTTACAGATTCCCCATCCTTATGGATACCTATTCCTCATCTCAAAGAAAATAGGTAAGTACCTAGGTGCTCTAAGCCATTTTAGGCTATAGGTACCTACCTAGCTACCTTCACAAATAAGGACAGTAGGTATAGGTAGGTAAGTATCCTGTTCTGTGAAGTGAGAGCTCCGCACCAAAGTTTTTTTTCTCGAGGAAACCCCTTTAAACGGAATTTTTTGGTGTGAATATGTAGTTGAAATGTAA
Organism: Lygus lineolaris; assembly: GCA_030264115.1. NCBI lineage: Eukaryota > Metazoa > Arthropoda > Insecta > Hemiptera > Miridae > Lygus > Lygus lineolaris. The sequence continues at coordinate 20,528,377 of JAEMON010000013.1, forward strand.
AAATTTCAACCAATAGCTGATGCAGAGATTTTGTTAATTTTTAGTGTAAATACGTACTTAGTTTAAACATAAAATTTCAACCGATAGCTGATGCAGAGATTTTGATACGATTGCCAGCCCTCAAAAATCGGTAAAAATATTATAGTAATGCGATTGCCAATTTTGGCAGTCATTACTCATCAAGTCATGTTGTAAACTGACATATTTCGAATAATATGTAGGTGGGACCCAAGGGGGAAGTTTTGATTCAGCAAAGGTAGCTACCTAGCTGTTGAGCCAAAGTGTTCGCCCCAGGTTCGGAGTTCTATTCCAATGCCAAAAATAGACCCCTTCAGTCAGATGAAAATGTATTGCGTAAAAATGAGATTATAGACTATTATCTGATAACTGTGACTCTTTTTTCTTCATTAGGACGTAATCGGCTATCCAAGAGCCTACCTTCCTAGTTTCTAATAAAACCTCGCCGAATACATCGTGAATATGTCGAGGGATTTCAAACAGTTTTACACTCTTGGAAAAAAGATCGTGGGTGCTGGAGTGAATTATAGGTGAGTAAGTACTTCCACTGGCTGTGTAGAGTAATTTGTAGAATAAGTAGAATAATTACCTGGTGAATTAAATTGTTGGATAAGATATTAGTGTGCCAATTCCAGCCTTACAGTAAATATTCCATAGAGAAAATTCAAGCACTAGGGGAAGTTTTGTTATTTTTAAAAATCTTCCGTAAAGCGAATAGATCAAAATATGATCTATTATTTAAGGTATTTCTTTTTTTTTCTTTTCTATGTGTAGGTATTTAATACCTACTGTAAATTTAAGTATTTTGTAGGTACTGGGTTGTGGTGTATCCTGGTTTTAATGTACCCAAAAATTGATTTGCCACCTGTTCACAATAGTTATTTCACTATTATTACAGTAACACCAATTTTTGATGTACAACTAGAGCCCAAATAATATCACCATAAAGTTTATTAAGTTTGGTCAAAGGTGGGTAAGTAAGTAAGCAAAACCGCGGACGAAGTTGGAAATTAACGAAAGTATGGAGGTACACCAAGTAGGTAGGTATAGTGTTTTTGGTATCATTTGATTCTTAAGGACGGAAACTATTTAAAATAGTAGAAATGGGAATTATTTCACCCAATTTCATTAAATAAGGTTTACCTAAATAAAGGTATAATAGGTAGGTATACAAGGTGGCCCACCTAACACGCCCATACAAATTACGTCCCCAACTTTTGGCTGTGGAAGGAAGTGTTAAATGGAACCCCCTTAATTTTTAGTGTAGATTTCAAAAATCTTTACAAAGGTGATCCACTTCATTTTTTTCAAATGAGAACCCCCATTTTCTATTGCAGATTTTACGTGAAATTCCGTGGATAATTGAATCGTCACCCGCATTTCTGAGTGGGAGCGAATACACGCAAAAGGGGTCGGTGACGGGTCACTTTATCATGAAATTTACATAGAAATAAAAACACTTTTCAAAAGTGAAAACAATGCTTCCGCTACCTTGGTAGACTCGGAAGCAAAATGACACCACGTGATTCGACGTTCTGGATCATTTCCACCCTTCTCCGGTTCAAAATTTCAAATTTAAATTTGCATATTATGCATATTTTGGAGTTTTTCGGGAAATCTGCATTTTTTTCAAAAATTCACAAAAAGTTCCCATTTTTAAAGCGTGGGCCTATCTCAGTCGACGTAGATTGGTCATTTTCAGCGTTGAAGGCTCTTTTTTTCAGACAAAAGACAGGCTGAGGATCTTGAGCAGCACATGATTGTTCAATTTAATGAAGTTGATTTTAAATAGACTTATTTTGAATAAAGATGTGAATAAAAAAGACTTGAGTACCTGTGCTGTACCTACTTTGATTGGCTACATCTAACTTAAAGATTTAATGATTTTGCTGAATAATGACGGATTATTTGCATATTTTTGATAAATATTTGGGTTTTTTTTTGGCATATATTTCCACTTCTTGTTGCATATTTGGGGCGATTTTTTTGCATATAATTCCAGGCTCTACTAATAATAAACCAAAATCAGATTCGAATTATAATGAATGTTAGGTAGGTACCTACTCTTTACTTCTTACAAAGGTCCTACATATAATTTGCTTACAACCAAATGGATTGTTCATAATTTATAATTAACTTCATAATTTATTATGTAATTTCTTACCATGAAACTTCAACCAACTTGATTTGAGCTTGTTGGAATAGCTTGAGCTGGGTCAGTGACAAAAAAATTTAAACACAATAAGAATTTCAATTTTAGTCTCAATCTCAACACCTACACTCACTAATATGGAGGTACCTACCTCAAATAATTTCGTAAGTTTAAAATTATTCACCATTATTTAAATTGAAATGTTCGCTTACTTCTAGTACCTACCATAAATAAAATATAAAAGGATAGGTGGAATACAAATAATAAGAAAAAAATCAGTGCCTAGGTAAAGGTATATAACAAAAGTAACTACTCAATGTGCCTAATAAATTTATAAATTTACATTGCAGGACTAATTCGGTAGGTAAATGCTTGTTTTATTTTCAGATCCTTGGTGGCAGAAAGGAGCGGCTCTGTGCCCAAAAAACCGATATTGTTCTTGAAACCTACCACCACTTACATATCCGAAGGGCAGGTTATTGAGGTCAGAAAAACTGTTACTATTGTGCAGCATGATCAAATGAGCGAATTTTCGAATAGACCTAATCAATAACAAGAGGATTAGGTAGGTATACATAGATAGAATTGGTTGGACAAATGGGTACCAAAACCCGCCAATATAGTTAGAATTATCGTACAAATTAAAAAAAAAATCTATTCAAGAAGCTCTTTCATTAATAAGTTTCAGTAAAAGTGTTTGGAATGACGGAAATGAAGAGAATGCCTACATATTTATTTGAATATTTTCAGATACCGGACGGTTACGAAGTGAATCATGAAGTGGAGCTCGGAGTAATCATTGGAAAGGAGTGTAAGAACGTCAGCATCGATGAAGCTGACAAGTATATAGCTGGATTCTGCCTCGCTCTAGACCTCACAGCTGCGAATATAATCGTGCGTAATAATGTAGATGAATTAACCAACATAGGAAAAGCGCGCAGGAACAGCTACTTGCAGGAAAAGCTTGAAAATGTGCTTAAAATGACCTGCGCCCAAAAAAATAATCGGGAGGGTTGAAATCATTGCTAGTTCATCCTCAAACAAGTGGAAACCAAGGCCCAACATTTGAATTTTTTACAATAATAGGTACCTATTTGTAGGGACTGCCATCGTGGCCATACACATAGGCTGATAGGTACCTACGAGGGGAAAAACACTGAATAAGCAATGTTGTTATAAGCATAACATTACTTGAAAAATTGCGTTTGAATGCGAAAAAACATGGGGTTTTCAAGGAAATTGAGTATTTTAGGGTGTTGACGACCTGACCATGACTGGAGAATTATTCAAGCTGAATCGAATGGTGACACTCCTGATTAAGTGAGTCTAATGAAACATTGATTTTTTGAGGAAAATAGTTCATGCATTTTGAAAATACTAGCACCTCCTCCCATTTGGATAATTGAGGTACCTATACCATTGAGGCAATAATAATTGAGAAAATTCATTAACACTGTTATCTAGCAAAATAATTAATACAAATGGGCAAGTAAGTGCTGTTATAAGTATGTCCAGAAAATGCACTATATTTTTCGAAAAATCAATTTGTAATCAGTCAAAATGATTCAGGAGTGACTCCATTTGATATAGCGTGCAAAATTGGATACCGATATTTGGCTAATAGTATTGGTTTAGAAACGAACGGGTGCCTGAAAGGAAATGCGAATTTCGGGACATCTTCGAAATTTGATCTTCGGGGCTAAGTTTTGAGCCTTGAATAATCAACTGATAAAGATAGTTGGAAAAATAGTATTCCGTAGCAAATTTAACGTTCTTTCTAATTGTATATTTATTTTTTATTTTAAACTGTAGGTTAAGGGAGCTATAGCTGTTTTAGCGATGTAAGGGCGAAAAAAAATCTTAAAAGTGAAAAAACTAACAAAAACGAGGGGTAAAAAACACACTTTTCGTTGGAAATTACCTATAGAACCGATTTCTGAATTTATCCCAACTTATCTGTACACGCCCCGCATATTCAGCGGGTCCGGTAGTGAGTAGCGAAACCTCAACAACCTAAATAGTAGTAATAAGGGTATAGTAAGAGTTCCGATGAAATCTTTAATTGCGAGATTGCCGGCACAACTTTTTCAGGGTTGCAAATCTGGATCCTAAGAAAATATTTAAAAATTAAGTTTAGGTACCTTAAAATATTGCAATTAAAAATTGTTTTGGTGTCAATATGACTGGCCGAAGTAATATGTGCAAAAATGAAAACGAAAGGCCTCGGCCAAGCTTAAAAAGAAGCTTCAGATCTGAATTCATGTAAGATCCACTCATTGGGATCAGTGCTATGAAAATCATGATAATTAGGGTTATTATAGCTTAGAAAGTATCTACATAATTTATTTATTTTATGAAGATTTCTATCAAGTCACCGGTTTGCGTTTTCAGGGTGAAGCCCGAGCATCAGGGCTCCCCTGGTTCACCGGCAAAGGGTTCGACACAGCTACCCCAGTCAGCTCGGCGATAGACAAGAGCCAGCTACCCGGCCCAGACGCGGTCCGTCTCTGGTGCTCTGTCAATGACCAGGTCCGCCAGGACTGCACCACTGCGGACATGGTCTTCCCTGTCAAGGAGCTTGTGTCTTACGCTTCCAGAAACATGACCCTGGAGCCCTACGATCTCATTCTCACAGGCTCACCCGCAGGAGTGGGGCCCATCCAGTCAGGAGATGTGATCAAAGCAGGACTAGGCGACTTGATCACCATGTGCTTCAAAGTCAAATAAACATACTCTATTTTGTAGAAAATAAAACTCTCGTTACAGAGTAGTTCAGTTGTTCTTTTTTTTCCCCCATATCCCGTATTCAGATGCAACTCCATAGACATTGCAAGCGCAAAAAGGTGCTCTTTTTGTGGAGCCAACAAGCTTATTCATCCTTCTCAGGGCAAATTATTGCAAGGTTTATTATTCCCCAAACAGATAATCCTTCTGCGTGAATCACTGTTCTTCCGGTGTTACAAATATTGATACTTCACTACCTACCTAATTAATCTGTGAGCACATTTTAGACTCAGTTGATCAGGGAGCTCAATTTTTCAGTTTTGCGTGGTAAAGGGTTGGTCGCACAGGGCTCTGAGAGGTTTCTTTCGATTCTAAAAATCAAAAATATTAAAACGACACCTTTCTATTGAGCTTGGGCGATTTTAAAATGGCGACCCTTATTTTCGATCATTAGCGATGACTAACAGTAATGGCAAGCTAAGATGCGCAACAAGATCCCAAACAGGACCAAATAGAAACTAAGCAAGGTCCACAGTAGCTAATCAAAGCCCTGCAGTCAGACGGATTATTCGATTTTTGGATTCTACGAAGGTATCTTGAAATGTGAAACAGTAAAGTTTGAGGGGAGTGTTTAAAAAAACTGTTCTTGCTCGGTTCCCAAGGCATACCAATTACCGAACATAATAACTAAACAACAATCGTACAGGGGAAAAGTTCAATTAAACCCGAATCATAAATAATTATTTTACAATAAGACTTCATATAAATACAAATTAAGATGAACGTACACGAATACTAACGTCGGTTACTTTGAAAATCAGTGTTCTTCGTCAATAAGGAACGAGGCGACGGATTTCCTGTAATCTTCATGGAGACTATTCAACTCATTCCTGGTCGCCCATTGGAAGTCTTGACACTTGGTGGCATCAACTGAGCCGTTGAGAAGTTGAGCTTTGAAGAAGAAGATTTTGGCACCAACGGTTTCCTTGCGAAGGACTTTGGGGTATTTGAACTTATAGAAACCGGCAGGGGCGTTGCCGAGCCACTTGACTTGGAGGTTAGGACCACATTTTTCCGCCAGAACTCGCTCGGCTGTAGCCCTAAAACAGAACAATATTTTTTTAGGTATTATAATAAACACCTAGTTATTCGTAAGGCAATTCTCGGCCCCACATGAATTTGGTAGCATTCCGATAAGTTATTTGAGACTGAGCATGCAGCAATGATCAGCAGAACAGTAGGTACCAATAGGTAAATAAGGAATTTCAGGAACGTGGTGTTGAGTAACAGTACTGCTGGAATCAATTCATTGTTTTCAATACTATCGGAATAACGAGAGAACATTACAGGTACTATATCAACAACACAGGGTTATCCCCAAGACAATGTCTGAGTCCTATGTCCCATGGAAGAAGGAGTCTAGGGTGACTTCACCTTAGGTGCAAGAGAACATTCAACCAAATGACATTCCACCAAATGAACACTCAACCCAAATGACACATTGAAATAATTACGTCGCAGTAGGAATTATGTACCTGATTGTTCAACAACGACCTACTCACCGAGAAAGCTTCTTCAGACAATTTTAAAATTCCAGTGGAGTACAGAATGTGAAGTAGCCTTCAGAAAACTGAAGGCTGGGATTTAAAGTAATCGAGTTCTAACACCATACGATCAAGAGCTTCCAATGGTTCCAACATGCTGGTGTACTCTCACACCTTATCGATGAACGAACGACTTATGGCATTCGCCTCAAGATTGCTCACTACAGCTAAAAGAAACCGTAGTCAGCTAGATCATGACGCATTGGCTACTGTGTTCTCTGTAAGCCACTTCTATTTGTACTTGTATGAGGCAAAATTTCAATAGGTTACAGAAAATCAGCCATTGAGTCAAATTTGCCATCAATTTTCGAAGTTGTTTCCAATGACTAGTGCTCGTCTCCTTCAATACGGATCATTCCTGTCAGGTTTTGAGTATGAGGCAAATTCAAGAACGGTGTTGAAAATGCTAATGCTGACCATTTCCCGAGAGCTCTAGTTCAACAAACAGCTGTACCAATGGATGTGATCAATACAGAAGCCCATGACATCTGCTCACTCTCCAACAATCAAATTGCTTCAACTAACGTCACAGCTGAAACTGTTTCACAAGAGACAGACAGAAATGAAGAGGTTGCCAAAATCAAGACTGACTTCATCAATGGGAAATCAAGAATACCTACACCCTTGACGAAGTAGTGCTCTACAAGGGACATTGAGTGGTTGTTCCAAAAGCCCTCAGACCAGATATACTCCACACCAATGTGTGTGACCATGATCGCGGTGCTCCCATCATTTTCAAAGAAAAAGTAGTTGCCGTAGTTATCAGAGGTGTTGCTGAGAGTCGCTGCAACCTGTTGACTCCTAGGCCGTTCTTGGTCGAAACAATAAAAGCTGCCTTGCCGATGTTCATGCATATCAGTCGATATGCACTTGGCAATAGTCTCCAGTATGTAAGCTCCACATCACACACATTGGTATGTCGAAAATGAAACAGTTAGTTAGGTGCAACTGAACGTGGAATGGCGTAGATCGAGCAATTGAGAACCATGCAAAATCTTGTAAAGATTATGCTTTAACTAGATCAATTTCAGAGCACCACTTCATCCAAAAGAGGAGCCCCAGAAAAACTGGGACGGAGTCCATATGGACTATGCGGGCCCTCACGATGGAAACACCTTTTCATCAACGTAGATGCAAAATCAAAATGTGTCGTGGTCCGGTTTTTAGTGATGCTCCCACTACTTCGAAAACCATGGAACTTCTTTAAAACGTATTAGCCTCAAGATTCTTGTACCTGATAACGCTACAGTCTTTACCAGAAATGTGTTCAGGAAGTTCTGTTCTTCAAATGCGATTGTCCAGAAATCCTCTACCCCTGGTCATCCTGCTACAGACTGACTTGCAGAAAGGAATGTCCCAACTGTGAAGAACTGTCTTAAAACCATGGAAGGCATCAAAAGCCACAGAAAATCATGTTTCGATATAGAGCTTCTTCACTCTCAGAAGGGATGACTCCTGTTGAGTTACACCTGATTTGAAATCTACGCATTCGACTGGGCGCAATCAAGCAGTTCAAATAACCACAACACATGGAAGCAATTCTTGGAACTCGCTCATTTAAAGTTGGCGATTGAGTCCTTAATATTATGCAAAATCCAAGCAAACCAGAAATTCTGAGAGGTTTTATGTTGACCAGCTCAGGAGCAGTAGCGTTCAGAAGAAGACTGTATCTGTGGTGTAGGTATACAGTCAATTCATGTAATCCCGATACCTATGTCAATATGGAAATAAATCAGTCGTTATCCACAACCCAACTGGCTATGAAGCCGTCTCTTCTCTCTCGCATTTCAAACATACCTACCTCGTGTATAGCCATTATTACAGTATCTTCAGCAACAGACACGAAACCTGTTCAGAATGATCCACAGCTATTGATGCCTCTCAAGACCCACTCCCATCGCAATAGGAGCATATGCTGCCACTTGCCAAAGTTGAGGTCATCAGGACAGCAAAACCTGCCTCAAAGTGTCAGCTTCGAAGATCAGGCTGTACCACCCGACCACCTTCAACTTATCTAATAAAATAATGTACCTGAAGTATCAAATTAATTTTCCATTTCAATCACCTACATAAAGTTTCTGCTAGTGGGGGAGATTATCATGTTTGATCCATCCCTACCATTGAATCATCCACGTGAAGTGGAATAAGCCCCCGTACTTCCATACTTGCTTACCTTCATGTTGTTCTATTCTTCCTATCAATTTTGATAACTATTTCGATTGAAGCTATTTACTTCCCAAAGTCACAACACTAGAACAACTACTATAACTATACTACAATATAATTATTTCTATGTTTCTCATTCCACATGAACATAATAGCAGAAGCTTACCGAAGAGATGGTTCCCCTTGGTGTTTACCTTGCGGCAACAACCATAAAGGTTTGGAATCAGCTTGACTGCCAAATTTATCTTTCACCAACAACAGGAGTCTTCTGTCTTTGGCTCTCAGCGTGGATTTGGTGTCGTTTTCTACGTCAGGGGACCCCAGGCGTTTGGCAAACTTAAAGTTCTGTAGTTCTTCTGTAGAAGCGTCCAAGAAATCCTGGGCTGTCTGTTGAGGCTGGCTGTCCAAATCCAGCTCTGCTCCCTATTTACAACAAATTCTAATTAAACGACAAGCATACTTATAGGGGACCATCAAGACAAAATTAACATTAACACCTTCAGTGCGGGAGCCCAAATTTTGTCAAACCAACCACTTTGAACCAAATAATGGTCTCACTCGTAAAAATGCGCGTATTTTTTAGTTCACAATTCGACTTGAGCTCCTGTGTATACTGGGTGACAGCCAGGGTCGTACTGAATAGATCGTGAATAGAAAGTTCCTTCCAAGCGATCGGGTGGGGAACTACGACTTCCTCCTCAGGGATACGTGGGGAGACTTCCTCCTCAGTGTGAAGACTCGGAGGGGCGCTTAAGCACCCTTCCGCACTAAATGTGCTAAGATGCGAACTAAATAATTTTAACCACATTATTAGCTTTTCCCAAGAAATGACTCCCAGAATTTTGAATACATTCACGTCCAATGATCTTACTGTAGGTACTAACTAACCATTAGGTAGCACCTACTACCAAAGTGCAATCCTGCGCACAAGGAACTATTGCTCAAACGCCGATAAAAGTCATAGAGGACCCCCCTTTAACCAAACCCTCACAATCCCTGAACATTTCTAATGTTTGGCTTAGGAGGACAACCCGAATTTCAAAGTAACTTTGAAATTTAGGTTAGGGGAAGATCCACATTCTTGTTACTTTCTGCCCGAACAAAAATGACTGAAACACGACTATGAATCTTCCTCTGTTTTAAGTTTTTGATTCAGCAGCTGCATGCAAGATCATACAGGATAATGTAAAATGCACAAAGGTAGTAGTACAAAGGTATGTAGTACATAGTACTACTAG
>JAEMON010000013.1:20741685-20752693 GCA_030264115.1 Lygus lineolaris
ACCTACTGCCTATAACATAATCTATGGATGTTTCCCGTCCTCCGCATTCTATAAGGATGTCTTCCTTATGAGCAGCGACTCCTTTTGGTCTTCATATGGATGAAGATCATTGAAATGAGGTGCTACTCGGTTACTTGTTGGCGAATCCAGAGTGAGTTTTTCAACCTTGACGAGGGTATGAAAATCAGATTTGTACGAAGTCTATTACCGGGGACGTCCTTATAGTTTATAGATTATGAATAGAATACTTACTTATAATCAGCAGGAAACACTATGGAATAGTAAATATATGTGCCTGAGCATCATTCTTCCTCCATCTCAAAATACTATGCTGATCAGACGCTTTTAGTACTTGACAATAATTTAGCTTATAGTGATTAATTATCTTCTACCATCACGTACATCCCTGGGGCTCCACCCCTTGGTGCCTCACTGACGTCACTGGCCGATCTAGACCATTCTAAAACAATTCCTGAAATTTAACACTTTTGCATATTTATACAATCATATATTTACCTACGTGTTTTATTGGCCATTTTTGTTTTCTTTTCTCCAAATCATGGCCCTCTGAGTATTTTCCTGTATATCACTTTTACCTATAAAAAGATAAATCATAGGTGAATTTAATCGTAAAGGTTCTACAAACAAAGTTTTTTCACCTGTTTTTCTGATATTTTACCTGTTTTTCTGTGTTTTCCCCGTTTTAACTTGGTCTAAAAACTGACATTTTTGTTGGAGCTTTTGTTCTTCTGTTTGTAGACATTTTTCGTACCTATATTCTGGTTGTTATCGTGTTCACAGTTCACTGAACCTCGTACGTCTGTCTGGAACGTAATACATAATAGCAAGCTAAGTGTTATAAAAGAACCCGGAGTTAATGAGAAAAGTTGTCTATTTTCACGAAAATAATGGGTTACAAAGTTACTATAAGGTTTCCTGGAGTTTCAGAATTTTCGTGTGACGTCAATTGCAGTACATTCTCTTTACTATTTGGGTCAAGTAAGGAAAGTGTCAAAAACCACGATATGCTTGAATGCATAGAATATCTTGTCTCCCTTGACTCAGGTATGCCTAAACTCCGGTCAAGTCTGTAAAATGCCTAAACAGAAACGTTCTGACTTGCTGTTGACGTTAATAATTTCTTTCTCCTGTCAAAAATTACATTTTAACCATTTTCACCTCGATGGGCTTCACTTGGATGAATGCTCAGCTTAAACCGAACCCCCTTCAGCTTCAACAATGCCTTCATATCTCGCCCTTGGCATCTGGACTCCGTTTTTCGGTAGGCTTCCGGGCTCTGTGGTTGGTTGTGTGTCCACGCGTGACGTTCCGTTATCGTTCCAACCGATCTTGAACGCCCACGTCCGTTGTCTGGCAATGTAATTTCTGTTTGTTCAGTTTTGTAGGTGCAGATGTTTGTTAACAGATAAATAACTCTTCAACACACCTCGATTATAATGAGTATAATGACATGAGAACTGTGTGCTGCGTGGTAACTCTCCTTCAGTACAGAAGACGATAATATTCGCAGATTCTGCGTAACAGTACTTGCTCAGCATTTCATGATGATTTGTCGGTCTTGCTGAGAATAAGGTTCAATAAAACCGTAAAATGTGTTCTAAAAGTTTTTCGGTGTGTTGGCTTAAAATTTACAAACACTTTCAAGTTGTCGATGTTGCAGATTTATCGGGTTCCGCCCAGAGTCTTATTTAAGCTTACATTTCCATTCGATAATCTTTTCGTATAGTTCACTAATAAGAATTCCACATGCCACAAGATCAACGGGAGCCATTCAAACCCGGGGAGTCCTTTGATGGAATAGGTTTTATAAATGTTACATCGTTAAAAGGAAATAATTCGCTGTTCACGTGTCAAGAGATAAGTATTTACCTGAGTGGAATCTTCAACTCGAAAAGAATACCCATTTGAGCCTTTCAAATTTAACTCTGAAAATAAACCGTACATAGGTTTGTGGGTTCTTGTTGGCAGGTACTCTTTTACCAAATTTCGAAAATTTACTGCAGATGAGAAGAAGAGAAGAAATACCTTTCTATGAACAGTAGTTAGAATACCTGATAGAAGTAGAAAGAAAAGGTTTGCGGATTTAGAATTAAAATACTTGAAACTTCTATAGTAGGAAGGTTCATTTTGCTGAAACTTTTTCACAAAAAAGAGGACTGGGGCGGGATGTGAGGAATCAACTTTATGTTGGAATCAGGACCTCGTAAATCCGTGGAATACTTGTTATTTTGCCCTTCGATTTGTTGATGGTATCACGTTCACTATTGTAGAACACCATAATGTTGAAAATGAATGGGTTCTGTTCTACAACAGTTATTCCGAGTTATTTTTAATTATTTTAAATAATTCTACTGCTCTTGGTATTGGCCGTGAGGTTATAAGAAAAATAATTTTTCTTGGTATTTTAAATAGTTGTAGAACTGAAGCCATTCATTTGAATCCATACCTACATGTTGTTTGGCCACAACCGTTGAAGTATGTGTTGGCCGTGTATTTCGAGTTGGCATGATTATTGTACTGAAATTCCAACACCGAATTCTCGACTCCACAGCCGCTTTCATGCGTTTGAAGTCGAAATGATTAACAGTTGTGTGGGTGGGAAGCCACTGAGGATGTTTTCATTGTCCGCTACAGCCACCTCCTGCTATTCGGCGGGACTTCAAAAAAACCATCTTCTCTTTGGAACGACGAAGAGGCTTCGGGGTTCATTTATAACTCGAGTTTGATGTTAAACACAATACACAATACTAATGGGGCCTATCGTCGCCATGTTGGGGGGGTCTGCACACCCAGTATCTGGCCGCCTTTTTCAGCTTCCTCATACGGACAACATCCTCTATCATGGGAAAATACCATAATCAGGACCATATCTATGTCTTCAGGCTATCATAGTAGAACCAAGGTCGAGTCTGCAGTTGGAACCTTGTCAAACTAAGTTCACAACTTACATTTGGAGCCATCCAAACAAATTGGTCACTTTTTTCAGCTTCTCGTATGGAAGAAGCTGAACTCCACTTTTTCCTCGTAGAAGACATGAACTCCACTCTTCATGGAAAAATTCTCAGACGTCTTTAGGTACTACGTCAAGGACCGTGGGGATGGGGTCCAACCTTTCTTGTCACAATTTAACAATTTCAACTTCTTTCGTGTGTAAATTTTATTGTTGTTGAGGCCCAGTTCTCATAATTTACACTTTTTAAACGGTTTTCACAAAATCGATAGCCCTGGTTTCCTCATCTTCCTCTTCGCGTCTAAGATGATGAATCTTCCAGTTTCAACTCCAATAATAAGCTTTAATAACCACCTATAAACCCTAATGATGGCAAAATACATGCTTGGCAGAAGTGGCAATTTCGCATCTGGTTGGACCCCCTCCCTGACCCTTGACATAGATAAACGTCAGTGGCTCGTCGATATTTTCGTAAATCTCGAAATTAAAGTGTAAAGAACCATCTATACATATATGCCTTTAGGCTGTCGAGTCAAACTAAGGTCGAGTCTGCAGTTGGAACCTTGTCAAACTAATATTATAGCATGCATATGGAATCTTGTCAAAACAAGATAGAACCTGCAGTCTAAGATGCTGCTTGAATCTTGTCACCCCGAGGGCGAGACTCTCACTAGCTAATAGAGACTATATACCTACTATATAGACTACTATAGCTACCTTAGGTACGTAAAGGTATATGAAATGGTAAATTAATTAGGAATCAGCTCAAAATTTCCTGATAATAACATAAATTACGTTCGCTCAAATCGCATTTTTCTAGGTTATTACCAACAAAACCCAACAGCAAATATTGAAAGGGATCCGAAAGTTTCTTCTATTACTTGATTGCAGACGTTCATTATTGGGAATTCTACTCGTAATACTAATGTAAAAAGAATCTAATAAGTGTCAAGAAAAATCTTACTGCCTAATGGATTTTTGATAAGAGAAGTCCGAGGTCCCCCTGAAAAGACTCGTATGATCCCCAAAGCCCATGAGACCGAAACTGGCAATCATAAATCAATTTGAGAATTACCAGAACCTTCAAGACCGGCCCTTGACATTAAAGGAGAGTTCTCAGGATATATGTTCCAACAGACATCGAATTAGCCTTCTATCCGTTTCTAGACGTAAGACAAGATTCAAAAAACCTTTTCTCATTATATGGCGAGGTTGTCATTCATTTGTAGCTCTTTGAGAGGTTTTGACGCGCAGTTAATCAAGGGTAGGCTACTCGTTGTGACTGCGTGAGTAATTTGGCTTATTAAAAGTTCACGGTCGAGTTAGGGCTTTCAGACTTACGTAGCTATACATTTTTGCAGACAAGAGACAAAGTTTGCAAGACCGTCACAAGACATCAGCCGAAGACCTGACTGTTTCAACGTCACGAAACAATAAATAAAATTTTCAGCATAATGCCAAAATACGTAAAAAGCACTAACTTATTCTTATAGCTTGGTATTGTCGGCATCACTAGGAGACATAGAGTTCAAACACCACAACAATCACTGAGTGTGAAGGTATGTCCTTAGTACAAAAGAATACATCTCCCTCATTTATATAGGAAAACCCAGTGCCGCAACAAGGAGTATGGCTTATAGCTCAGACACTATAACGCGATAGTGGGAAGGATTGCAAAGATTGCACGATTGTAATGAACAGGCTGCCACAAGACTTGCTATTCATCTGCGAAATACCATAACGGGACCGTTGCAACAGTTCTTTCGGTCATGAAACAATTCAAGGTTCAGCGTAATGTCAAATACTTAGTACCTGCATGGTCTTACAGGCTGGTATTATCAGTAAGTAACTTGACTCATTACATGCTCTTTGTAGAGCTCAAACACCAACGAAGCGCCAACTACCAATTCGATCGTCCAACAATATCCTGAGTTTGAAGATAAAATACGTACATACCTACCTATGTCAGCATATTCTTAAGCCGGTATACCACTTATTCTCTCATCTCCTGCAAGTTATCTAGTGCCAGCGAGGTATCTAGTTTGATGGAGGTTGGCGGGGCTCGAGTCCTTCCAGTTCAAGCTGGTAGTTCTTAGCTTTTCCTTTTTGATTTTGATCAAACAATTACTGGTTTTGGGAGAAAGCTCCAGGTACATGTTTGTGAGCTTCAACATCTTAATATGGGCTTTTCATGGTGAAAATATTGAATAATGTTTGAGGAAACATGCACAGGCCCTCACTGAGATCTTTAAAATAAAAGAAACTTTCCTGCAAGTTCCTAAAACGAAATCCTCCTATCTAATTTTACCTCCCCAACTAGCCAATAAATTTGTTGATTTATTGTGGTTTCTTTTGTTTTTTTAATCATTTTGTTATTGTTCCAGGTATGTACACTCCATTGTCAACGAGTACGGTCGTTCGTTAGGTCTTGGGTGAGTTTCGTAATTATTATTTTGTGAGTAGTTCTGCACTTTAATTCATTCATTTGCTAGCGTTTACCTAATTTACTATTTTATTATAATTGGTTAAAAAAATGTTGTCGACTGTTCTCATGAGCTGTAATGGATATCCCGATGGATCTCGAATGTACCGTAGTGCATAGAGACCCACGTGAATTATGTTTTATTCTCTCAAATTGTTGGTTCAACTGTCATCAGTCTAAATCTCCCTTTCTCGCCTCCCACGTCTTTTCTAAACACTCTCTTTAGTCCATCACAAAATCTTTAAAATTATTTTAAACAAATTGCATTATGATATGCGGTAGACGGACTTGGAGGATTGAACATCTCAGCAATCCGTGATTTCGAATTGATTAACACCAATTTCTACGCAGGATACCTCGCTGCCCGGGCGTTGAAGTCGCTCCAGTACGTGCCTCTCGCCTTATCCCAATATTTGCCTTTCTCCTCACCTGATGGGGGCGAAGTTCTTTATAAATCAAGAACTATTTGTCTTGCCCAGAAAAGGGGACCCCCACCAGATGTTGACTCTTGTCAATCCACTGGGGCCTCCAATTCTTTCGCTGGCTTCAAGACGACGGGTTTTTTTCCTTTCGTCGAGAGGACCCTACGAAAATACACGGACACGTCAAGTTGCGGGCAAAGGCTCAGGTTGATGGAAAGTGGAAGAATTTTTTTTTTCTTTTCTGGTCCCTCTTGTTTCCTTATCCACTTAACCTCCCAGAGCCTGAGAAAAATTCCATCGTATCAGGTGTCAAATATCGCAGGTGGAATTCCTAGAAAACTTGTATTTTTTAGATGCAATTTTCGACCACTGAATCAAGGTTTGCCTCCAAGGCATATTTATAAGGAAGGATTCACGAAATTCCGGATGAAAATACCTCCTACTTGTGTCAATATCACATCAAGTCATATTCCTATGTACCCCGATGAATCCCGTTTCATCAATAATGATGACTAATGCAAAAACCACTGTTTTTAGGAATATCCAACTATCCTAAATCAATTGATGCCTTGAAGGCTACAGAAAAACGCTACAAACTTTTTAGAAAGTCTCATCAAGAGGAATGGGACTGAGGTCGACTGGAGAGAAAAACTACTTCATTCCCCGAGCTTTCGATATATATATATATAGATATAATACCTTCATAAAGGGCTGAGAAGTAATAATTTAGAGGGTTGAGTTGGTTGCATCTAGATGACTGCAGGACCCTTACGTCGATCTGACAAGCATCAGGTTGACAAAACGTAAGATTCAACGTAAGGTTCCTGCAGGTTGATAGAACGTAAGATCGACGTAAGGTTCCTGGAGGCATCATGATGTACACCATCTAAATGATTAGGTACTTCTTTGCCCTGATCAAGGTATTATATTTATCGAAAGCTCGGCAAATGAAGTAGTTTTTCTCTCCGGTCGACTCTTGTCCCACTTGATTGTAAACAACAGTGCAAAAAAATTTTGCTCAGGAAATAAGGTTGTGTGAAATAACGAAATAACGTTGTTGAATCCTCGTACATTTTGTGTTTCACCGAGCAACACTTATGTGCACATTGTTTTGGTGATTGATGTTACCTGCATCCGTTGATATTAATTTTAGGCTCTCCGTTATTTTCAAGAGGCGCTTTTTGAACCCTAAAATTTAGGGTTCAAATTCAAACCCATCAACATAAAAAATCCGTTTTTCCACGTAAAATGTTGATGGGCACTCAAAAGCGGATTTAATGGAAACAAATACCAAAAGTACCGTTCATTCGATAGGTTGGTACTTCTATGTGAACTATGACAAATCCTAGGGTCCATCAAATGTGATAGATTCATCGAAAAAAGATAAACGCCTGAGGAAAACCCTAAACAGGACAACAATGAATTAGATGTAATTTCCAGTGAACTCGTGCTCACTAGAGGTCTGGTGCAACTATTCGAATAGTTTAGCTGCGGAGAACCCTCTCGAATTCGAATATTTTGTCTGTTCCAGCTGCCAGAGAATGTTGCACTCAACTTGAATATTCCCTCCCGCGTTGAAGCGGAGGGTTGAGTTGAGTTGAGTACAGGGAAACCTTCTGCTCTCTCTCAGGTTTGTTCCAACTAAAAGCGCGTTCGAAGATATTCGAAAATCTTCAAGCCTAAGATCTTGGAAGAATACCTCAAGAATATTCAAATATATTAATACCAAACCTTAATATTACCTTCATTGCAGATTTTGGTTGGAGAAAAATAGGTCCTCCAAATTGGTCCTCTTTTGCCTTGTATTTCATGAATATCTATCTATTACTCAGGTTGTACTGAAGGAAATGATTCGTAGCAACGCAAAACCAACCTACTGCCGTGTATTGCGTTTCATGTACTCACGTAGTGGCCGACTTTCTATGCATCCTGTATCCATGCATAATATATCTATCGCCTCTATTGCAAGAGGCGATGTCCTTGCTTAGGTAAATGAAAGATAGATAACTAGTTACTCAAGAATGGATTTGTATGAAGGAAATTCTGTAAGACGCCGAGTGAACTGGTCAGTCATTTGCAATAAGTACCAGCAACTTTTTTCCCCAAAAATTCTTGATTTTTAGATTTTATCAAGTTGGTTGCGATCGAGAACTCCATCTCGCCTGGTCCAAAATGACTCTGATTATCGGTACACAATATTGGTTTATTATATTGTTAAGATGTCACTGTCCGTGCTACTTCATATTCGTACAATATACCTTCCCAGCGCAATTTCCCGAAAGGGTAACGAACTCCGTTCCATCCTTTCCAAACGGCGTCTCAGGGAAATGAACCTCTCCTCAGCCCTCGAACCCTCGTAAACGTCTCGGAAGGAGAACCCGTTCAAGAAACGCTTTCAAGAACCACCCGCAGTATCAATAATAACAATTAAAAAGGGCGGCCGATGCCACGACGCAAAGGCATCAAACACCCAGCTGGTCACGCAACCAAACGCAATGGGATCGTTGGAGGTCTCCTTCACCGCTGCCTCGCTGTTGTCATTTTAAAGTGCGTTTTTTTCTCATGGTGTTCATTTTAGTTAGTTATTATTTCCATATTCCATATGCCACCAACGAAGGTACTCTTCGAGGTTCCAGCACTAAACTCTTTCAACATTGCCTAAAGAGCTTCATTATTTACATCTCATTGCGATTTTCGTTGTCCATAATGTTATGGTCCTTTGCAGACTACAATTTCTGATTAATGCAATATAGTGCGTACCTACCGGATTTTCTTCAGTTCGTGACTCAAGAATGTTGTACAATGACTTCGTACCTAACCTAATTTACTTACCTTCCTTTGTGTGTACTACTGAAGTTTCTTTAGGGTTATGAATCGCGAAGCTTTTTATACAAAAATAGAACTGAAAATGAGGAGCCTGAATCCGTTCAACTCAACATAAAAGGACTTCATTGTTTATAATGCGAATTTCGGTTCCCTATTTAGTATCTTTTGCTGAAGAGAAATTGAGGATTCATTCCAATATAAATCCAACCTATATAATAGTACATGATTTTCTTCAAGAGAATGGAAAACCGAGGACTTCATACAAAAGCCGTGATTCCGTCAACACAGCATAGCTTAGAGCTTCATTGTATTGGTTCACTTGGATTTCTGCGGTGCCCAATTTCAACATCCTTTGCTGTAGTGAAATTATTCATTGCGATGTCCCATCTAGTGCAGGAGTTCCATGTGGGTTATGAACGGTGAATGACTTGATACAAATAGTACTGCGAAGATGAGGAGCCTGAATCCGGCCAACACGACGTGAAGGGCTACATTATTTACCTATGTGGTTATTGCGATTTTTCTGCGGATTTCGGGGCCGTTGCATGATCCTTTGCATAAGAGAAACCCACAATTCAATCCCGAAGACATCATCCGAATTCATTGCATATATAGAACATGTTTATCTTTAGAAGAATAGAAAACTAACTTCATACAAATGTCTGGATCTCGTCAACTCAACGTAAAGAGGTTCATTATTTATATGGTTATTGCGAATTTCGGCGCCCAATCACAGAGATCCTATGCTGCTCAGACTTTGTTGATTTTGGATGTATCCAGCGTTTTGAACTCCATAATTTTGTTTGTGAGCACATTGACTGAAACACGTTCCCGTCAAACAACAAAGGACTCATTCAGGATTCAATCCAATATCAGTTCTTACAGGCCATTTGCTGTTCTTAGTTGGCTGTGGGGGTTGTGAATTGCAGCCTTTGATTAAAATAGTTTTATTAGGTCTGCAATGAGCCTGAAAAACTTAACAGATGTAATAAAGCATTTCAAATAGAAGGATCGTACTCAACCAGTTTAAAGGTATAGTATCGGATTTTTCATGGGGAATAAAGCAGACACAGGACAGAGCAGACAGAGGACGTAGTGCAATTCGACTGATTATGTGAAGTCTGGATCCTATCAATACAACGATAAAGGAAAGCCATTATGTACATTGTACAAGTGCTTGAGACATATCGAATCTAATGTAATCATTTACATGGTCATAGAGATTTTGGGGCTCAATAGTGTGCGCTTTGGTCGGGAATACGCAATTTTGACCTTAAATTTGGCGCCTTAAAAAGGCGAGTGGCGTCTGAATTATTTCGCCGGGGAGGGGGTCGATGACGTCATAATATTAATTTCAAGACTCTTTCCCGTTCACAGGATGGACATATTGCTCTTTTGGGAAGCACTCATAGACCAGTCTTATCGTAGGTACACAATAAAGGAACCTATATTGCAATAATCAAGTAAACCTCATTTTTTCATATGTTGTTAGGTTCCACCCAGGTATTATGAATCCAGATGTGCAACCCTGAACAACTTGTGTGACCAGAGATGTACCCAAAAAACCACGAATTGTTTTCAATGTTTTTAGAATAAATCACTAAACAAAGCTTCTGACAAAAAAGTCGCTTTTAGCTGGGCAAAATTTGCTACAATTTCAGCTACAGAGTAGCTCGGTAGCTTCTGTAGGTACCGAGGTATAGCCCTGTAAAGTTGAGAAATTTTTTTCCAAAAAGTGCTATTTTCAACTTACCTACACTCTACTTTCGAACGAAATATTTGCAAAAGGAACCATTCTACAAAAAAAGCATAAGAATTTGATTACCTTCAGTTTATTACGAAAGCGGTGTTCGTAAGTATGATAGCAAGCTCAATTATTTCCAAAAACACAAAAAATTCAAAATCCAGTTTTTTTAGGATGTGTGAATAAACGTTACTGTTACTCAATATCAAATGTTTATGGTGAAATTATTATATTATCATATACAAATTATAAGAACACTAGAGATATATAAAACGGGAAATTTACATATTTATAATTTAATTTTGAAGAAAAAATAAAACAGTAATAAAAAAGTTGCATTATTTAGGTACCTATACGATTTTGAGACAGTTGCTTGAAAAAAGAACTTTTGGAAAGATAACATAAACATGGAAAACTTACAAAATATCGAGACTATTTCGCCGAGCGGCGTCATCAGCTCAAGTGTTTCATTATTTACATTGATTTGAATCTTAATTTGGCTTAATCTTTAAATATTAATTTAAATTTTTTTAAGTTGAAGTTAAGTTGAAGTTGTTTGAAGT
>JAEMON010000013.1:20982864-20993621 GCA_030264115.1 Lygus lineolaris
GGGACCTTGTGATCTTTCATCCCGATGGGGATGTAAAGATCATACGCCCTAGTATGATCGGACACTCCGGCCTCGCCAAAGGATTATTATTGAAAATAATAAACCAAAATCGGATTTTTTAAAAATCCGTCGTTTCGGAAACATCCAACCCTACTTAGATTCTACCCCTTTGGAAAAAATGTTTATTTTATTTTATTTTTATTTTTATTTTATATTTTTAATTTTATTTATTTTTTTGATACGTTATGAAGGACCTACCAGGAATAGGAAACAATTAGGATGGTGAATCTTAGAGAGAAACAACCCGCAGATTCTTACCCAAAGACAGACGGAAACAGCGAAGATAAGAATCTCTAGGAAATTGGGGCCAGGCCCGGCGTCAGTCACTTTGACGTCCCGACTCCGGCGCTTCTCGACCGACGGGCGTTTCGTGATGAAAAATTCCAATGAGAGATCATCCTCGGCGTCCTCGAGGGCCAGAGGATCTTGTCCCTGTCGAGAGAAAAATAAGGAGAACCCATATTTCACGTCACATTTCATAATATAGGGGATGTTCACCAACAGTCGTCGACATCCCCCATTCAAATACTTACTGCTTCATATTCGTTTGCCTAATCTTTTTGAGCTTGCCAACTTTAGGTAGGTACTAACAGAGCACAATGCATTTTCATACTAGAGACCATAACGTCGGCTTACAAGTGAAATTCACTAAGTCAGAAACCATAGTTTTGAGAAAAACAAGCTCGAATTTTTTCAATTTTGGAATCCCTTGTCTTTAAGGGAATGAATTGAATGAATGGATGCTTCCTTAGGATGCTTGGTTTGATTCCAAGTAGTTTCAAGTATCTAGCCGCAATAGAAAGAATTTTAATTTTGTTGTATTTTTCAAAAGCAAAATGATGACTGGACATGGGGGGGGGCTGCAGAAGTAATTATGTAAAGAGGGTATAGAGGAATTTAGAGGTAGAATATTTCTTCCAGGGACATGGAATAGAAAGTACTTTTCGAGGTACTTTTTCCATGAAAATACCTGACTTTGTGAATTTCGCCTGACTATAACGACTTAATGGTTTTCACTTAACGAAAAACTCTTCAAGTGTGAATTAGTGAATTTCACTTGTAAGCCGACGATAATACCTAAACGAGAGACTGGGATATTCGAAAAAAAATCGCCCCAAAAGTAAAACGACAGCCAAGTTGGGTGGGCAGGATACCTACCTTCGTCACTCTTGTAACATGGACGTGTAGAATCAGTTAGTGAAAATTTCAGCGAAATTGGAAGAACAGTTCCAGATTTATGGCTATGAAGATTAATTTCAAGTTTGCGCTTGCGCGTTAGCCACCGCTCAACCAATTTTGGTAAAATTTCATAGGTGATTGTCTTATAGTCCCCACGTGACGAGTACCTACCTACACATATAATTAAAAAGTTCAATCAATTCGATGAGTGCACATTGATTCATGCGCATGCGCGTTGCACTATCGTCGTCTTATATTGAGGGACGACTACGTGTATGGAAACATACCTTCCTTTTTGGCTTGCCTCTGAGGGGAAACGTATCCGTCATGTTTGGCAGTTCCCAGAGAAGAAAATCGCGTTGAAGGTTTATTGACGTTCCTTGCTACAGTGACATTCAATGGAAGACGAAGGGATGATGATCATTAGAGACACTGCCTCACTCGTTATACGGGCTCTAGTTTCATAACGAAGCTGGAAAGCTCGGTTGAATGGTTGGAGTTCACGACATTTGAAAAGCAAACGATATTATGCTTTGTGCTGCCCTGAGGTTCATTTTCCAGAACGGTCTCCCCGCTATTCCTTTACCGAGTCGACTTCTGTAATTTTATACCTCCATGTTCGACCTTTTTCGAGGGGAAATTCATGAAAAAGGGATTTTCTAAAGCCGATCGTTAGCTGAAAAATATCAAACCATATATTCTCAGTGTCAGTGTATTTCTGCAGATTATTGTACGTACAGTCAGATGAAAGTATAGCTGGATGCACATGAAAAACACGTATCAAAAAGTAGCACTGCCTACATAGGTATTTACTATCAAGCAACGATTACTCACCATCTTTTTCTTGACTGGTGACTAAGGGTGGGCGCACATTGAGACACGTGCGACGCAGGCAGACGCAGCGCAGCGCAGCACAGTTTTTGTATCACCTGCATTTAAATGGAGGAGCGCACATTGACGCACTCGCACGTCTGGCACTCGCACGTACTCGCACGAGCCGCACTCGCACTTGTGAAATTTTACAAAAACTGCGTCACGCAGCCCACTCGTTTCCCCCCCGACCACCCCCCCGCCTACTGATACCCCGCTCCCCGCTCGGTCCACTCTCTGCACTACCGCGGAATTCGCCAAAACCCCCTCGCAGGTCAGACTGCTTCACAAAACTGCCTCCCAATGTGCGGTCCGAACTGCGTGACGCAGTCTCCTCGCACGAGCCTGCCCTGCGCTGCGCTGCGCGAGTGGACTGCGTGACGCAGCTCAATGTGCGCCCTAGCTAAGAGAGGGGGATCACCCTGCCGACGCACTACCCAGTACAAAAACATGCGCTTCCCCCACCTCGCCACACTGTGGTCTGAAATGGCCTAAAAACGGCAAAACCCCCTTTCAAGTGGGTGAATTGCCAAAAACATCGTATACCCCTGTTTCTTGGGGTGCACTATTTAAATTTGGTGTCAGTTATTGTAGGTACTAAACGTTTTCCAGTTTATATATCTGGCCAAACGTTCTGAGTACATAAAGCAATCGTCATCAGGACTAGGATTGGCTGAATCCCAATTGGCTGAATCCCGATTATACCGATCTTAATAAAATATTTCGAGTGGGTTCTGTACGATATCCTGATGTAAGGAAGAATTAAAATAGGGATATACTAACTCTCGCTAAAGTAACAGCGAAAGAACAAGCAAACTGAAGGTGGGGGACCTTTCTACAATTTCTTTGAAAACATTTAAATAGGTACAAACCAGTATAAAAAGTATGTAGCAGATTAGTATGTTTGCAGATTCCAGAAGGGGTTGCTACGGGGATAGGTATATTACAGATTTTCAACCAACATGTGATTAAAAAAATTCAATTATTTATTGTTTGCCCAAACATTAAAATGAAAAACTCAGCAATACTCTTTTGTTGTACTATATAAATAAAAATCCTACCGATCTTTAAATGATCTTTAGTCAGTGACATGATTGAACATGCAGATGCGTATTGGTCAGAAGAGAACGCGAAAAGTAAAGAGAACTTGTAGGTACGTTATTTAAAATAACGAGCAAAGCCGCAAGTTCCCGCAACCGATCTTTCCTGAGTGATCCTCTCAGTTGTCTCAGTCTCGTTTTCCTCCACTGAGTACATCCTGTTCAATTTCATCCAAAATTGCAGGCATGAGTAAATTACAATTAAAGCCTTTGAACACTTTTTTCATCATTCTCCTTCTACGAGTCCGCACAGTGCCATGTCGGCGCAACACTTTGCACGACTGTCTCGTCCCTACCCTGGCACAAATGTAATCTCCAACTCGCCCCCTCGAAGTAACTCAGCCAAGCCACTCGGTAGGTGTAATTTGGCCTTAATCTTTGCTAGACAGTAGACTAGTTGATGTTGCAGATACGCACCCTTCACTGCTACTACTGCTCATTCCGACTGCCAGGCTGAGAATCTTTGTCCCATCTCCATGTAGAGACACTATAAAGTAAAGACTAAAAACGCTGTGATTCTGATGTTGTTATCTCGATGGCTACTCATAGTTACAGATAATCACAGGGAAGAAGGAAATCACTGCGGGTTATCTTTTCTTTTAGAGATTGGTCTCCAGAAATTTTTCGTCACCGTTACACACATTCCGGAGACTTGTGTAAATGTTCCGAATAACTGTTCCAGTTTCACTAACCGTCCTATCCAGATAACATCGCCGACACTCATGGAAGTAGGATTGAGGGCCTAAGTACCTTCCCGGTACTACTACGAATTGGATATTATTTCATCAGTGCAATATTCGTGGTTAGAATGTGAAACATCAGTGTTGTCCGATTGAGGAATTTCCATCCACTGAAAAGATCAGAAGATATAAAAACACCCTCAATTGCCCTACCTGAGGGTTACATTATTTGTCCAAACGTGGAAATAATTGATCAGATGTCGAGTAGGTAGAACCATTCTAAGGAGGTGTTTAAGAAATTGGGTTTCCTATTGATTGCAGTACTTTCCTTTCTCCTTTCAGTTAGGCCAAGGAAAGTAAAAAGCACCTATAATAAGCACCCACCGATTAGTTGGTTTCAAGACAGGAAAGAAGAGGTGACTTTTTTTTTGTCCTACAGCAAGTCAAGTCATCGTTGCAACGAAAGTAGGTAGGTTCATTTTTTCTTTCCCATTCAACCTATGATGCTGAAATTTGAAATGGAGCCTCTATGGATCTGGTGGGTGAGGACGACGAGGTAGGGAGACGAGAGGATAGCCGTAGCCGGAGCATGGTTCCTCAAAGCTCCGCTCGAGAGCTTTCTTGTCTCGAGTGACTTATCGTGGTATCATGGAAGAACATGTGTGTTATCAGGAGACACATGCAGTTTGATAAACAGGCAGGCGGCCCTCGAGCGGAGCTTTGAGGAACCACGCTCTGGCTACGGCTATCCTCTCATCTCCCTACCTCGTCGTCCTTACCCACCAGTTCCATAGAGGCTCCATTTCAAATTTCAGCATCGTACGTTCAATGGGAAAGAGAAAATGCGCTCCAGGTTAATACTACCTAGACCTTCCTACAAAAGAAAACGTCTGCCATGTTTGGTGGGCAGTATAGCTTCCTCGCCTATTGTAACATGGGTGTACAGAACTAAGCTGATCTGGGAGCTCAATTTTTGACTCAGTTGAGTCAGAAATCGGCCTATTAGGAACTACAAAACCGTAGTTTCAGGAAATTCACGTTTGCGCATGCGCACATTCTGCTAGTAAGGCGATGAAATGAATACGCTACCGTCACGGACCATAATTTCGTATAGTTTTGCCTCGGGCAAGAAATTGACCACAGTCAGACTGGAACGGAACCAAAATTCTTCAGAAAGCCCTGAAACTCAAAAAAGAAGTGGAAATTTTGATTTTGAACGACACTAGTAATTTTTTTTTTTAAATTCTTGCACTCTTACCTTCGGTTGTGAGGCAGCAAAATTTTTCGTGTTCGATTTCAAAGGTCGTTTATATGACATTGTTTCTTTTCGTACGTGGAGCCTTACTATAAAACGTTCGACGAACACCTTCTGTTTCAACGCTCTAATGGAGACCCAATTATTCAGAACCTCCCCTCGTCCCAAGGAACAATTGCGCTCGCGACTGATCTAATTAGGGTCAACCCCACAGTGGATTGCAAAGGACTAAACACGTTTTCCACCTCTGCGAGCCACGCGAAATGCGACCCGCAGGAAGCGATCCTGGCAACTAATTTGAGAAACGAATCGAATTGCCCTTCCGCAGTACCTACCTATATCGGGGGATTTGGCACCTGGTTTCTTCCCTTCACGTCCTCGTCTTTTGGGGTTCGAAAAGGGGGGAAATCCTTGGGTTTCGTCGATTGAGCTTGGTTGGTTTTGCAGTTGGTAACTCAATATCCCACAGCGCCACCTGGACCCGACTTCTTTTCGGTCTACCTCCAGAGGAAGTTGTCAATTCAGAGCCTCTTTTCTCGGCTGATTGAGCCGGTTCCGAATTCAATGGATGTTCCAATCTCATCCGATGAGGCGATGAAAACATCTCCCTCGCTTTGCATTGGCGACGAAGACGTACGTCTGACACCCAGCATGTCGAAATGGAAGAAAGGCACTAAAATCTTTATAAGAAACTCGATGGGCTCTGCGCATCGTCATTTTTTTTTATTTTTCAGTCCAATGGTCTCAGTGAGAGCTTTCAAAAAAAGTTCCATTCATGTAGCATGAGTTGGTGAGCGAATTTTCAAAGAATAATGTTAACCGATTTTGTGAGTGATTCTTATAGGAAATTTCACGCTGATTCCGAATATACCATATTATGTTCCTTTGTTTAAGATGGTAATTCACACAAAAACCTCAGAAAACGCTTTTTTCAGCGATTTTTCACTCTAAAAGTTCATAATTTGAACCCTTTGGAGTACTCCTAAAATTCTGGCCAACGAACTTGACCTTTCTATTGATATTGCTGACATTTAGAAATTTTTTTGATTTTTTATCTCGATCCCTCGGACAGATAACGTCTGTAGTGACATATATATATATAAATAAAAAAATATATATATATAAATATACATATTTGTATATACATATAAAAAAGTGTTAAATTTCAGGAATCGTTTTAGAATGGTCTGAAACGGATTTCCATGAAGAAAATTTTCAAAAATTTGCATTACAAAAATTTTGAAGCCATTGCAATAGTTTCATTTTCTTCAAAAATTCGCTAAACGTTGCAACATGACCGGTATCTGATGAGGGAAAACAGGTCTTGTATTTGGGTCACCCTTCTGTCAAGATCCTACTTGTTTATATAGTAAGTACCTTCTGTAATATTATTATGCTAATGCTAAGCAGTGCCTAATTTGGATAATCACAGCTACGTAGAAACCTAGTACAAAAGTATTTTACTTATTGGTACCTATTACGTAATTTTAGGATGTAGGATAGTCATTTCGTCCAGGTATCGTGAGATGTTAGTGTAGTGCAAATAAATAATATAATATTATCATTGGTACGAGTAAGCTGTAAATGTGACTGTGTGGGAACCACTCAATTTTTGTAGGAATCATGTTATAATAATTTTGATGTTTTCATTTAGATTCAGTAATATATATGTATATTGTACCCCGTGTACTCTAGAGTAGTGTGATGCAACAGTCCTGATACAAGCGGCAGACGCCAGACCCTGTTGCAAGGGAAGGACTTGGCATGTTGCATCACACTACTGTAGAGTACACGGGGTACAACATACATATATATGATATAATACTGAATCTAAATGGAAACATCAAATTTATACTACCGCAAGGTACATCAGCTTGGAATGTCAATTGTAGGGAACGAAATTTCCGCTAAGAATTTACTTTCCCCCTTAGAATTGAGGTGCTAGCGTGAAGCGCTGATTTAATGAGTAATCCTTCCGAGGTCGGGCCACTAGCAAAATTCTATGAAGTTTATTTCTCTATTGAACGACCCCAAAAGATATACCCCCATGCAGAACAATAGATACCTAGTAGAGTAGTCGAATTTTGCTGTTAAGTTCCCTAGCATTCCTCTACCAAGTAATATAAGACACCAGTACAGGAGATATACCCTCATTCATTATATACTTGGCTCGGAAACTGAATTTACTGTCTAGGTATTCCAGGCTTTGCTTATGTACGAAAATGATATAAGACCCTGAGGGATATACCCTCACATTATACATTTTGGTACAGAAGCAGTATTTACTTCTAGTGAATTTAAAATTTAGAAGTCTTAGCGTATTTACCGTGAGATAGGTTTTGCAAAGGACAACACAGGAATTGAGAGGTAGTGATAGGTAGAGGTCTAGCCGCAAAGGGAACACCTTAGGTCGGAGGCCTGTCCATTACATACTTCTTCCCTTCCCCTCTCGTCTAGGGGCAGGTGATGGTTTTCCCCGATGGCAGTGACCTTGTTCCCAAGTTTATTTATGATTCGTATTCTGATATAAAAGTTTCACAACATCAATAAAATTTCATTTAATCCCACGCACTCAGTTTATTTTGAATAGAATTGTAATTGAATTGATAAATCTCCCTTGTTGAAAAATAGTCGGGATTCAGCCAGAACTCTCACTTCATCAGCAGATCGACGCACTTTATTAACGACGATAAAGTCCAATAAGTGAGTTTTCTGGCTGAATCCCGACTATTTTCCGAAAAGTAGCCCACCATTTCTATGACATGTAATTATATCGCGAGGTTCACAATTCGACGAGTACAGTGAGTACCAACCTACCTGTAATTATTATTATCCGAGAGCTGAAGGTATTTCATAACGTAATTCAGTCACTAAGAAAGCTTCTTAACAGTTGATCTTTGAACTGGAATTCGGCCTACTCGGAGGATTTATGATTCACACTCGTCTAGCTGGGGGCTGACCCTCCGATTCAGAGCCTCTTGAAACTAAGTTGTTTAGAGAGCACTGAAACTTAAAAATGAAGTAGAGATTTTGATTTTGAAGGGCAAAATTGTTTGTTTATTTCTTGCACGAGAACATACGTCTCTACCTTCAATAGCAAGGAAGCACACTCGAAGACTTGATTATTTTCGCCATGTTACGTATTCCAATAATGATATTAGTAGATATATGTTGGTTACTGAATAACCATTTTTCTACAGTTTAGGTTTAGTTATTCATCTCAATAAACAAATTTTGACACGTTAAAACAAACATTTGCTCGCTCCTAGGTATCTGTGTGAAATTATTGTTACACACTGTACATGCTTTAAATTATATACAGTATTCCGGATAAGTTTTCCTTGTTGGTTCGAACAAGTTCAGGGTTGACCTGGAGCACAAGATGCATTTGTACTACAATGCACATGACAAGTCTGATTTAAGTAAGTACGGTACCTACCTACTGTCCAGCCACGATTGCTTT
Source organism: Lygus lineolaris (assembly GCA_030264115.1). Taxonomy (NCBI): domain Eukaryota; kingdom Metazoa; phylum Arthropoda; class Insecta; order Hemiptera; family Miridae; genus Lygus; species Lygus lineolaris. The sequence continues at coordinate 20,991,472 of JAEMON010000013.1, forward strand.
ACATCTTTTTAGGAGTAGAAGCGAGTCCCCACCATGCCATCCTAAGTGAGATGCTCCGGGACCCTTGAGCGTCAATAAAATTCACGGATAACCTACCAGCAACATACCTATAACGACTTCAAATTTGTCAAAAATACATTATATAATACATCAAAATTATCATATTATACACATTACCATATTATACATCAAAATACGTTATCCATGGATTCTTAGCACGCCTTATTGGTCAGTAGTCGAATTGTAACTTCAGTCAATTTTTGTCCACTTCATCCAAGTAGGTACCTTTTTGCCTGCTGCTCTGCCCAGATCGATGGTCTGCAATTCTTGTCCTTTCCTCCTCCAATAGTCTGTCTCGTTAAGGGATGGTTTCGGAATCTCTCCATTCTTCCATTCTAGATCTAAAAGTTGATTTATATATGGGAAGATAATTATATCAAACGGGTTGAATGACCCAAACCATTTACACATTTCCAATGAAATGGCCTATACACTTTGTTTCCGAATTCCTTCCTTCTTCGGTTCTCGTCCTATAAGTTGATATTATTGTATAAGTTCTTGGGTCAACCCCTGGAGAGAGTTGAATAACCCAAATAATTTACGCGTACCTGCCTATGCTTTATTATTATTTATTTATTTATTTTTGTTCAACCCTTAAGACCTTATAAGGAGCAAACGGTTGGTAGCAGTGCTCTGTAACACCTCATTCAACGATAATGATGAATTTTTTTAAACAAGTATTGTGATCTATTTAAAATCAATTGAAACAAAATCCCTTCCTATCTGAAAAAACGTGATTGGGAAACACTCTTTATTTCAGGAAAACTCGGCGAGCTTTTATCCTTCGAGTCTTCCGTGAGACATCCGGGAGACAACAAAAGCGACTCGCCGGAGCCTGAAGGCCTGAAAAGACAAGTAAACTTCATTTTCCGAACCATCAACGGCATAAACGCTGTAAGTCCCGTCATCAATGATACGCCCCTGCCAGGCTTCGGGGTCGTGGGGAAGCATAAAATGAGCTTTCACTCCCACACGCCAATTTTTTTTTTTTTTTTTTTTACTTTTATCGTCATAGGTATCTCCATTTATTTTTCAACGATGAAAAATCGGATTTCCTCCCTTTTGATTTTCCGTCAATTTATATAGAATCTTGGCATGCGTTATACCTAGGTGGGCATTTTGCAGGGTGTATCTCAAGTACCTAGTTGAACACTCTCCCGCATTTCCTTATTTCGCTACGTAAAAAAACGAGACCAACACTGATATAGGTATATGATTTTTTGCAAGGGATTCAAACATCATATTTTCGCGCACGGCGCAACCATGCGCAATCAACACCAACTTTGTTTTTTCAAATGGGAACCCCCATTTATTTTATTACAGATCCGAATTCTACGCAAAATATTTTGAATTCATGACTCCTCATTCGAAAATGTTAGTTCCCAAAAACGTGCGCAATTACCCTCCAAATGTGCCCTAGAAGCAAGCAATCTTTTTTTTTTTTTTTGGGGGGGGTGTAGTAAACTATCAAGTAGGTATTTACATGATTTTAATGTGTTTTTTCACGCTGAATAACGTGGTGATATTATTGTTTTTTCGATTCTACCTACCAAGCTCGCGGAAGCATTGTTTTCATTTTTGGGAAGTGAACAATTTTTTACCTCCGAAATCAAAATTTCAACTCGCTTTTTACGTTTTAAACCTTCCTGAACAATTTTAGTTTCGTGTCTGTCTGTGTGTTCGGGAATTCTTGCAACTTGATGAAATTTTCAGGGATTACGCGGGTTAGGCCCTAGATGGTCCCTTATGAAATGCATTACCAGCTGACCAACGGTAGCATCTGCGCATGCGTAAACGTGAAACCTCTGAATGTTTCAAATTGGAGAAAACTTTCTGAGTTATGGATTTTGGCAGCTTGTCATTACAGAAATGACCTGGGAGATGGAAAATAAAAGATGTTGTAAACATTATTTATGTACATGAGACTATTATGTTGTGTTTACTTATTTTCGTTGATAAAGTGTAACAAAATACTTGAAATTTTCTCAAATGCGCGAGATTTTCATATAAAAAAAGACCTCTTAAGGGTGCACGGGACGACGGGCCCAGGAAGCACCTCAACCATGGCACAACGTAGCTCAAAATCCTAT
>JAEMON010000013.1:21025643-21036609 GCA_030264115.1 Lygus lineolaris
GAAAATGTCAAAATCGTTACGAAAACTGTTGACGAAAGTTGTCAGGAAAATTGTCTTAGTTGTGTTCTGATCATTATCGCTTTCAACGAATCCGTTGCTAAGGAAAAGTAACTTCCTCAATTTCCAACCCATGAAAATCGTTCACCACTCGTTGGAAAACCCTCAATTTATCGAATATTTCCATGCCCTGCACACGACCGTGGATATACGGAAAGCCGGGGCTCAAACTCAAAAACCTCGTACCTACTTGGGTTGATCTCTGGTGAGTGTATACGAGTTACTGTTGTAGGAACTCAATAGGTGGTTAATTGTGAACAAGCTCTCTAGGAGTACTCCCCAAGGTACGAGATAGGTAGGTAGTGTAGAGAGTAGGTACATTAAATTACAAAATTACATACTTACGTCTGTGAAGAGACATGTACTGGCGGATGAGCCTGCATATTTCGTGGGCCTGGTCCGTCTGGAGACGAGCGACTCGCTGCTGGAACAGGTTGCCGACCTTCAGTTCCAGGTACATTGTTCCGCTGTCCGCTCGCACCTTCCGCGTCGAGATCACTTCAGAATACGGCACGCTGGACACAGTTTCCTGTAACCAATCAAAATATTTTTACGGAAACCCGTTGGAAAACTGATTGAGAAGTTCACCACTGAAGGGAGAGCAGGCCAGACCAAAAGTCCATTTACAAGCTTGAACTACATCGTGGTGTCCGCAAAATTCCGTCACTACTCTGAGTTCAGGTTAGGTACCCAATTCATTCAACAGTTCCTCATAACCGATCTCATCGCCACGGCTACCCAGTTTAAAAATACATATACCTCTAGAACTTATCGTCCCCTGGAAGGCAGAATGTCTTGAGTGCCACTTGTGGGAGGATTTTTTTTAATGGCCTGACCCGTTAAAACATGAGAGTTTAGGCTGAGTTGGACCGTTTTCTGTCGAATCTTTTTTTTTTTTTTTCACGCATAAAGCGTTGAACAGTGTTCAAAAATGTGGGCGGCAACGTAAGCGACAACATTGTTCAGGCTACCTGAATAACAGCTGGACTAGGAGTATCGTTAACACCCTCGAGCATGGTGGGGAAGGGGAGCTTACAGTACTTCACCCATTCACAAGTGTTTCCATCAAGATCAAACTTACGTGCGTAACCATGTGAAGGAAGTGAACACCAGTGCGGTTCAGCGCGAGAATTTGTTGATCGCCGCTTCTCTTCACAGCGAAAAAACTCGATCCAAAAAGAGGCCATTTGCTCAACAGTTCTGTAAAAACAACAACGGAATTATTAACACAACCATCCGAAATGTTCATATGAGTGGATTAATGCCCTTACGTTAGTATAGTTAGTAGGAGATATTAGTAGGTGGTCCTTTCCAAATACAATGCAAAATGAACTCTGAGGGGTTTCCAACAATCTTCCCACCGTGCAACCCCCAACACTTCGGCTCCAACTGGACACTCCTATAAATATGCAAACCTCCACTATTTACCACGTTAAGTGCGGGACAAGACGTATTGACCTCGTACTGCTGATTACATTAGGGATGGAGCGTTTTCAAGTAGTTTTGCTTAGAGTACGGGGGGCGAACACAAAACTCAAGTAGTCTTGAGTTTAGGGCGTCGTGCCCTACTGGTCCTCAGGGTAAATATGTACGAGACTAATTGACCCCTCGAACCGTCTTGAGGGAACCTCTGCACGCACCAGGACGGCACAGGACAATTTTACATGGTCCCATTAATTCGTTTAACACTTTCAGTGCGGGAGCCCAAATTGTGTCAACCCAATATTTGTCCGAATAAACAGGGAACCGCTAATGAACGTAGTTTTGCAACGAATTCTACGGTTTGTTGATCCTTCAACCTGTGGCAACGATAAAAAGATAGCCTCGCTGCCAGGTAGCTAGTTGAAGGCTTAAAGTAGGAATCGAAGAATTTCTTCAGGTCATTGTATGTTTTGTCATCTACCGAATCAGGTTTGAAACGGTCGACAACTAATCTATAATATTCCGGACCAATCCATTTGAGCAGTAAATTACGCTGGAACATCAATTCCCAGACCAGATACTGATAATTCTAACTCGAATCGACGTATGTAGTATCGTCGATTCGAATACCACCCTGAACCAAAAAATGATAAGAATGGCCTCACTCGTAAAAATAGGAGTATTTTCTAATTCACGATTTGGCGTGAGCTACTGTGCATACTTACTGGGTGACAGCTAGTGTCGTACTGAATAGACCGTGAAGAGAAACAGGGCTTCCTAGCGATCGGGTGGGGAACTACGACTCCCTCCTGAGGGGCAGAGTGGGGAGGGAGATGGCCGCTTAAGTGCCCTCTCGCTCGGTGTGAAGGCTCGAAGGGGCGCTTAAGCGCCCCTCCTTACTAAATGCAGCAGCATGCTATAACTCAGTTTTTGACCAAAATGAGTTAGAGGTCAATCTTGACTCAAATGGTCCCGCCTGATCGACTGGTGAAGCTAGTTTCGTGAAAAAACAGCTCGCTGCGTCGTTATTGACAGTTTTACCAACATGATACAATTCAACTTGGTTATCAACATGTGATAAGTCAGCTGTTTGACAGCGCCTTTTAAAAAAATGGACAAAGAAATGGTTTCTGGAGTTATCGCAAAGTTTACCACCAGCAGTTTTTTATCTCTCCTGAAAAGCTGGGGAAATTTAGTTATTGCATGTTGCTGCTTAAACGACGCTATACTCATACAGGTACTGACGTACCCAAAAAATTAATACTTGACTCACTCTCGCCTTGACTTAAACTATAAATTAAACCTATCAGGTAGGTATCCAACACTAGACTTACCGAGCAACAACGCTTTGGCATCAATGCTGTTCATAGTTTGTATGCCGTTGGTCCAAGCCTGTTGAACAAGCTGGACCCAGTCGGCAGGTCTTGTCTCTCTGTAGCCTAAAACGGGCTTCGGCAGAAGGAATTTGGTCTCTTTCGTTCCAGGCGAATGAGTCATGTCAGCCGCTCGATGCAGAAGTGCTCCCAATTTTCCCATTTCGAACTGTAAAAATATTGAACTTTTACTACAAAACAGCGTAGGAAACGGATATGTTAGTGGACAAGGGTATGTCAGTTACGAGTTTAACTAACAAGGGGAGCCTAAGGCGGTGGGGTCGCCGATCGGGGTCATTTTTCTGGTGATTCTACACCAAAAAATAGTGGCCACGTGCCCGAGCGTTTTGTCTAATGGGGCTTCTGAAGGCTGGATTTTTTATTTTAAATCTATATAACAGAAGCATCATCCCATATAAAGAGGTGTTATTTCAAATAACAGAGAGTTCCTAGGAGTGCTTTTTGAGATACTAAGTTTCGCATTGTGAACTGTCGTATCTTATCGCAGTAGCATCTGCGCATGCGTAGCCAGTTATGAAATTTCGAATCGAGATACGAGGTCGTATCTCTTACAGACACTTCGTAAAGATTCAACACTTCAGATAATAAGGGAAGTTCGTATCAATGGCGTCGTATCGCAGAATTACCTTCCACAGCAATAACAAGGCACATTCCTTTCAAGCTGATGCTCAGCATACACTTGAAAAACAATGTTGAGGTCTTCGGCAGACAATAAACCGAGATTGAATGAATTCAAGTATTTGTGCATGATGAAAACTGTGACTTTACGATACACTAATTTCACGATACGGAAAATATTAGAAGTCACTCGCCTTCACACTTTATTACAATTGATTCAAGATGATTGTTACTAGCAAGCTGTTCTGTTTCGCTTGCGTAACAACCAACAAATTTCACTTCCTTGCTAGCTTTTGATGCGAAAGCATAAAATATAATTAATTGTCTTTCACGTTCACAAATCTTCTCTTTTTCTTTTCGCACCCACACTCTAATTCTAATAGAAAAATATTGGACTAAGACCTTCGACAAGGTTAGCTTCCAATTCGCTCGTCTGAGCGAATACGATACGAAAATTAGATACGAATCTTCGTATCCCTCGTAGAAACCCTTAGGAACTCTCTAATACATAGAAAAACGTTTATGATGTGGGGGTAGGGTGGACCATTTTTCGTCAGGAAAAACTCTTTATTTTTGGAGTCACTGGTTTATTTTCCTTTTCTTTCTTAAGGTACGTGACATCGGTGACTTCTTCAGCCTGTATTATTTTGTAATGTTGCTTATCAGCTTAGGATTTTCAAAGGATGTATAACGAGCCTCTCCATTGGGTTAGGAGCTCTTGGTAGAGTAAATTCGTTGTGGGTAGAGCTGCATGATATATGTGATAGATAGCTAGTCCATTTAAGCTGGTTTTGGTCTCTCCTTGGAAGACGAGAGAAGTTCTTAGAATACCTTGTATTGATGATTTCGTGTGTGTGGTGTTCATTATGTGGTGATTCCACAGTAAAATAAAATATCTACGACTTATCCTAATCAATTCTTCGGGTTGCACATACTCAGGAACATACATAGGGAGCATGTAAAAGCAAAATTTTGAAAGGTAAAACAGGTAAAAACGACTTAAAATAGTCACACATTTCGTTATAAGGTTGAATTTCTGCATGGATTATAATTGTTTCTTCTTCGAAACGTACCTTAAGAAAGAAAGTTCCATTCATGCAGCATGAGTTGTTGAGCGAATTTTCAAAGAATAATTTTGACCGATTTGGTGAGTGATTCTTATAGGAAATTTTACACTGATTCCGAATATACCATAATATGGTATATACATACCATATTATGTTCATAACATATTATGTTCCTATGTTTAGGATGGTATTTCACACCAAAAACCTCAAACACGTTTTTAGCGATTTTTGAAACTAAATTTTCAACATTTGACCCCTTGGAGTACTCCAAAAATTCTGGCCAACGAACTCATCCTTTCTTTTGATATTATTGACATTTTAAATTTTTTTGGATTTTTTATCTCGATCACTCGGCCAGATATCGTCTGGAGTGACACATATATAAATAAATAAATACATGAATAAATATATAAATATACTTATAAAAATATGTTAAATTTCAGGAATCGTTTTAGAATGGTCTGAAACGGATTTCCAAAAGAAAATGTTCAAAAATTTTCATTACAAAAATTTTGAAGCCATTGCAATATGTTCATTTTTTCGAAAATTCGCTAAAAGGAAAATAAACCAGCGACTCCAAAAACAGAGAAAAACGGGGTACCTATAGTAGAACAAGGTTTTTTTTCGGTGCGTTTGCGAGAACGTGTGCGTTTGTAGGTATCGAAGTATTATTCTATTATAATATGAAGATTTCAAAAACAGTTACGCACACAAAACAAGCTACGATGTTTTCTACAAAACTTACAATGGTTTCTTGAGGTATGTGCTCATTAGGAGTTACTAAGAGCAGGCCTTCCAGATAGTCGGGAGCGATTTGATTAAATAGGACCTGGACGTACAGCTGGTTCTCTAGGTGGAGGGGGAAATGCCAGACGGATCGACAGAAGATGAGGTAGAACACCTGCAAGCGATGAGCATATAATTATTTGAGTTACAAAATTACTTACTCAATACCACACGTACGTACAATTAAAAAATTAAGCGATAGATCAAATTTCATCCATGAAACTTGATATTTTACAGTTTGGTTCTTCTAGGGAGGATTTTATGCACGATTTTGGCCATGATTTTCTGAAAAACTTAATAGCTATTCCCTCAAAAATGAAAAGAGCCGGAAAGTGGCAGAAAAGAAGGAAAACACAGTTCGATTTATATAAAATAATGTGTCTCGAACTTCCTAAGAAGGAAGTGACTCAACTCCCTAAATAGGTACTTAAGGCAAACAAATCTTTACATTATTTTGACTTTTTTCTTAATTTTTTATTTACCCTCCTCGTGGATTGCCCCCATTTCATGGTCAGGGTGGATCCTGGGTCCTTTTGACCCACAAAAAAAGTCTTCACGGTTTTGTTTATCAAATAAATGGGACAAGTTGGTAATGTCTCAAAATAACAAGATTTTTCGTTCCAAACAATAGGGGCGGAATTCATAGACAAGGCTTGAGTGTGAGAGCAGAGAGCACTTAGGAATTGCCCAGAGTGCGCCCTTAAGTGTGCCCTCCAATCACGACTGTGCATTGCATTGAGTGCACGACTCCACTTATCGATGCAGTTGAGGGCGCACTCAGACTTAAGTTTCGACTATGAATTCCACCCTTAGAATAGGAATATTTGAAAGCCTCAACGGCAATAAATCTTTGCATTGAAGAATATTAAATGTAAAATTCGTGATGAATTCAAAAACTTTTCCTTCACTGTCATTCATCTGCACCCCGTTTGATCGCTCGTTGTAAAACTTTTGCACCGTTTATTTACAGTTAATATCAAAATAAGTTATGGAAAATACAATAACATTAAATCATACTTGTTTTGCAACTAGTAAAGAGGCTGTTTTCGCTTCACATCAAATTTATCATTGTGGGGGGAAATGTCAATGTCGCGTGTTTTTTTTTTTTTTTTTAATTAAGCTGCTCGCGTTGGGGATTCATCTCCAACCCACGAAGGAATTCTGCAGATGCCAGAGGTTTTCCAATCGGAAGCGCCAACCACTACACTACGAACAGCCAATGGCGAACTGAGGCTCATTACACTACATCAGATTCTATGAAAACGTAGGTATCACAAAAAACTTAGGTATCTATGAAAATATAGGTATCACAACCCAGGAGTAAAATAGTCCAATTTGTCCTCGGTGTATTGTGGGGCTCAGTGACCCAAATATACGTATCAAAACCCAGGAATAAAATAATACTACTTGACTTGAGTGTACTGTGGGTCCCACTGACCCATACTTATTTCACACCTGGTACCTGATTGATGAGGGTCATACTGACCCGGTAAGTTCTAACAAATGCACTCTTAGCTTGACCTTTCACCCCTCAACTGACGGCTCCAACAGGCTTGAGAGGAGAAGGGAGGACGCTACAGAGAGGGCAAAGTAGAGCCTCATCACCACTGCACAGAAAACCGTTGTGGGTCGTATTGAACCACAATACACGTGGAGGGTTAACACACCTACCTACTTGGCAAAATAATTGATCAATAATAATCCACCCACCTGCTGGTTCTTGTACAATTCTGTCGTGACGTCCAAGATGTATTCTTCCCGGGCTAGTGGCATTGTGAAGGCGTCTCCTTCGACGATGCAGTACAAGGAGTACTCCATCACTTCCAGAGGGTCGTCGACGCCGATCAGAGCGCACATTTCCTGCACGACGTCCTGAACGACCGTGGTTGACTTGGTATGAACCACCTGAAAGAATGTGACGAATTCAACTAACAGAAATACAAAAAAAAGTCTGAAAAAATTGGGAAAAGGCTATTCCGTAAGCTATATACCTAGCTCATTATTTTGACCAAGTAAGTACCTCTTATGTTGGAGTAGTAAAAAAAAAAAAAAACATTAACGAACAGTCAGCCGATTTAAATCGACATAGCTCACTAGCTATAATTCTGACAAGCATCCACAACATTCAGGAGGAATTGCATGCTGATAATGATTCTTGATTCTTCCATTCGAGCCGTAACATCCATAATCATCACGATAATGATTGGATGAGACTACGAGCATCCTGCATCAACTTACAGTTTCGCTCCCTCCTGGCAGCCTGTACATCTGCCTCTTGGAATTCCTTCCGGCACTAACAGCTGTCACCTCTTCGACGCTGGGAACGTTCTTTCGTCCACCGTATTTCAACGTTTTCCGGAGATTCTGTAAACACACGCTGGCCGTTCCTGAAAAAAAAAAAAAAAAAATGTAAAATTCCCATCATAACGTTATATTTAGGGAAGGGAGGGGTACAATCTTTGAGTATAGATAGATGGAGGGCTATTGCTGCTAGTTCGAACGGGAAACCATATGTTTTGGGATGGAAATTGTTAAGAAATTAAGGTCCTTCGAGGGGGTTCGAACCTTATTAACACACCGGAATCTGAAGGATTCCACTGCGTGTCACCGCGTAACGACCTCGGCCATCGAAGACCGATTGTTTGTCTCTCTTTAATGCTGAGTGCTCCTTTCGTTCACAACATTTCCCCAAGGCTAATTTGAGACCTCCGGACTCAGAGCTGAACATCCTGACCTTACTGGAGTGGGAGTGCTGATGCAGGGGCCAACGCCAGTTCAGTAGGCAGTTGTTTTTCGCTTCAAAGTGAGAGAAAAGACACTGCGATTGTAAGAAGTCTGATCCTGAGAAGCTTTTTGTTATGTATGCAGACAGGAGAGAGAATTGAATTATTAAATTAATTGCAGTCCTGTGTGCCTTTTTTGGAGTCGGATGATCGTTTCAATTATGGTGTCCTAACTGACTGTGCCAGTTTTTGTGGGCAGGAAATCGTTAAACAATTAAGGTACTTCGAGGGGGTTCCAACCATATTGACACAGCGGAATCTGAAGGATTCCACTCAATTCCAAGGTGGTCCCTCAATTCCTCCTCCTGGCCAACATCAAACTGCCCAACCTGCTGCGGAACCAAATTTGACAGTGGTGGCACTTCAAGATGTGAAACATTATTACAAATCATTTAGTCACTAGGTAGGTATACCAACCATGGTACACCAACCAACCAACCCAGACCAACCAGCCCACCAACCATTGCAGACCTCTTTCCGAGAAGTAGGAAGTAAGTACTAATTACTGACCGTGGTAAGCTCTTCTCTTGTCGTACGCAGCAGTCTCCAGATATTTAATGAGGTACGGCTTCAGGGTGTCCGAACAGGTGAAATAAGCCGCGACGATGCTGAGGAGGCGCCAACCTCGCTGGCAGGAATCCCTCTTGTTGGACGTCGTTTGCTTCATCAGCTGGCAGTAGACTTCATCCCGCAGAGGAGCGTGCTTATGACAGTGCTGAAGAACAATGAACACAATTATTAAATAATTCACTAATGAATTCAATCGGAGAATACTAACAGGTTCAGGAAATTATAGGTGAAAAGAGGTGATTTTTTTAAGGAGGAATGGGAAATCACAGCAACTCCAGAACGGCAAATTTCGAAAAATAGCACATAATATGAGAGACCAGACAGCTCTTACAAATATAGTTCACCTTTGAGCATCCAATTTCGGGTCTCATTTCTTTCATTCAAAGAATAGGTAGGACCTACTGTTTTGGTCAGTTTCAGATCGTTCACTAGCCAAAAAACATGCCAAATCAAGAGTAGATGGTGTTTTATTTTGATTAATACAGAGGAAAACGAAAAATGATGTTGAAAAAGCCTTTTGAGCCCCCACCCCGCTTTCGTCAAAAATAAACTTGCCCGGTCAGGGGACCCTCATAACGTTTTATGACCAGACACCTCCCACGCCTAATTTGCAAGAGCCACCACTCCCAATCAAATTCAAGGTAGGTCCTCTAATAAGTGCTGGAAACACCTTGAATTTCATTGGGAAATGCTATATCAAGAATTCAATAATACAAGTTATGGCAGCACGCTGGATAGAACTCTTTATTCCGAGTTTTAGTTTCGGAATGGTACGAACTAAATGATTTACGACTAAGTTGTGGAAACCCATTTCAATAAAAAGAGAAACAGGAGCTAAAGAGGAAACGTTGTCTATTTCTACGAAAAATAATTAGTTACAATGTTAAATCGATTTCGACACTGTAACTCATTATTTTTCGTGGACACGTTTTCTCTTTAACCCCAATTCTCTTTTTATTTTTCGGAATGGCATCCAGAGTGCAGCACCAAACAGACGCTGTCTGGGGGCCCGAGGCGGGATGTTCCAGCCACAGGAGAGTTGAGAAAAACGAAAAACAATTCGAGCGAGCCGATTGGCTGTTGCGCAGGAAGCAACGAAGAAGAATTGGCATGAACAATGGTCTGGCGCCACCAAAACGCTGGGCATTCGAAAATGGACGTCAGAGCGGGTTGGATCTCAATAAAAACCTTGCATTCTGGGACTTGTGTATTTTGGCCGTGCTGGAGCAGTGTTTGGTTCAGCGGTGTGGTTTGGTGGCAGACTTAAGACTTGAGAAGAGTACCTACGTGGCCAGCGTAGGTGAGTACCCACATAACTGACTGTATTTTCACTAAGAGCGACAAACTAATACCTACTTAGTTAATTACGGAGGACCCTTCTGGATTAGTTAAGGATACTTAGGTGATTTGTTAGCTAGTAGGGTTTATTTGTTAGGTAGGTTAGTAGCTGATATTTAGGTAAGTCTGGGCGACTTGTAAGTCCCGCTTTTCTGTGTCCCCAAAGTCCGATAATTTCCCGTCAGTGGTTATCGCTGACCTAGTATGTACTCCCCTTATTAGTAAATTATACATCTCGTTTCTTCCTCGTAAACTGGGTTGTCTTTCCATCTCCCTTTCTCCAGCATGTAGGTATAAGGGCTAACACAAAAGACACTAGAGTTATATTAGGTACTGGAATAGGAACATTCAATTCCTACCATAAGGATGGTGTAGACACATTTGACTTCCGTGAGATCAGGCGTGGTGGGGAGGTCGCCCATATACCGCATGGCGCATTCGAAGCACTCCATCGCCAGCTGGTTGAGTTCCGGGCCGAGTTTGAGCAGAGACTCGCCGATGGGCGTCGGTGTGTACTTGACGAGGTCTACCTGCTCTTTCCACGTCCAATCGCCCTTTTTGTGGTTCTGTACCACTTTCAGCGACCCTGTGATGTTGCCGTCGGAAGTTTTGAGCATTTCAAACCTGTAAGAAGCAAATTTAGCGGTGAATTTAGATAATGATGAGAGCTAACAGGCGTCGGCATCGCATCGTCAACTACAACTAACAGAAACTACGACGCTACAACAGTCTGAAGGACTGATCGAGACATCCTGATGCTTGTGAACAAGCATGGGAGAATAATAATCTATACTCTAGGGATGCAAAAATCGATTTTAGGTTGAATCGAAAAATCGATTTTTCGGATTTTTTTTGGCCATTGATTGATTGTTCCGATTTTTAGCCCGAAATCAATTTTTTGCCTTAAAAAATCGATTCAAAAAGAAATCCC
>JAEMON010000013.1:21041945-21056329 GCA_030264115.1 Lygus lineolaris
GTAGTTTTACCCACAAAATTTTTTGCATCTACGAGCAGATCACCCTGTATAGCAATACATGATGAAGCCAAGATGGACAGAACCTTAAGGGCCATTATAAATTCAGAATTTGATCTGGGCAGTGGTAATAGTCGTGAATTAGGTACAAGTGAAGACAAATCTCCCTGTTGGAAATTGGGTCCTTTAGGTTGAATAAAGATGAAGACTGGCTAATATATGCATATATATTTTTTTTTGCCATTTAATTTAAGGTCAGATAAATCCAATACAACTACAACAATGAATATCATGGGTTACCAAATAACATTTTTTTTAGCAGTCATCTCATCATCATCACTGGGGATTCCAACTTCATGTTTTCCATCAGCACTGAAGACTTCATTTTATTCAATTTCTCATCATCAAGGGACCTCTACCATTCACAACTTCGAGGATTTCTACCAGCCAGAACTTTGAGAACTTCTTTCATTCGGGACTTCAGGGATTCATTCAACTCAGAACTTCAGGGGAGCCACATCATCCAGAACTTCAGACTCTATTTTTGTTATATTCGATATCTGTATTATTCCTATATTCTCTGTACTCTTCCTATACAAGGTACCTTGGTAAGATATAAAACTAAAGAACTAAAACAAAACCCACTGCAAAAAATCAAAGAATCAGGATCAATGAATCTTAAGGAAAAGTTTCAGAGGGTTAGCTATAAGGGGAGGTTTGGAGGCTAACTTGTCACTTGCAAATATTGATCCTGGTTTTTTCACAAATGTTTATTTTTTTTAAGTGATCAAAAGATCACTACATCGTAGAAATTACTGTTTTGGGAGCCGCGTGGAACGTGCTAACGCAAACTTCGTCTAGCTTCACGAGGTTAATGCCTTACAATGTTAAAACGACCTAGAAGATCATGAGCTAACTTACCAGAACTGAAGATAAGTAGGTACAGGAGAAAAGTAGCCTAACTACTCAAACTCTAAGTGAGACTTGCATCCGATTGAAGGGCCAACAATTTGGAAGGGACTTTGAAACACTCACTGCCCTAACAGTTCGACCGCATCGTTCACGAAGTACACCGGAATGATTGAATGATGTTCTTCGAACACAAGAAACCCATCAACTGAGGAACGGTGGTTATGAAAACGTGTTTTTTAAACAATAACAGATAAATATGAGTGTTTCCGTGTTGGGTTCTCATTAATTTTGCAACAATGGAGTCTTGTTGTATACTGTTGAATTGTTTTTGAAAGACCCCACCTGACACTATGAGATATCTGGCAACAACTCACTCTTAGAGGAAAGATAAGGAAGAACTACCAAATTGAGCAAATGATGACAGACACATTAGTGAAAAATAATCCTGTCTCCTACTTAGGAAAAGAAGAGCATCAGCAAATCTCAAGGGAAACAGAGGGTGCTTCTCCACGGAACATTTTCAAATTCAAGTCGAGGCTGCAAGTAGAATCTTGTCAGACCAAATCAAGCCTGTAGTTGTAAAGACACACATTATTCCAACTGGATGATAGGTTAAGGGTGCGTGGGACAAAGGGCTCGGGAAGCGCCCCAACCATGCACTAACACGTCTCAAAATCCCACGTATTATTTTTTACGTTTGTGATTTTGAAAATCCCTCGTTTTACGCCTACATTCATAATTACATACTTTACGATGTGAATAATAATTTTAAGTTTACTACATCCAGAGAAAGCTATAAGAACCTGGTTTTCATCGATTTCTTCCAGTTTTCTCTGGATGGAATAAACTTACAATTATTATTCACTTCTTAAAGTATGTAGGTAATTATGAATGTAGGTATAACATACGTAAAACGAGGAATATTCAAAATCGCCAACGAAAAAAATAATAGGTACATGGGATTTGAGACGTGTTGAAGCACGGTTTAGACGCTTCCCAAGCCCAACATCCCGCGCACCCTTGAGTGCATCTTGTGTTGATATGTTTCCCTTTCATTGAAAAATGCCCATTGAAATGTGAAAATAAATAACTGGAAAATGAAGACTTACTTGACACTGTGGACGACTCTGAGATAATTCTGGTCGAAGGTGGCCATTCTGAGAGCCATATGGCTCACTGCGACAACATGCGCATCTGGAAACTGGTGTCCACCCTGACGAAAAATTGTGTCAAATACGTGGCAATGTTGTTTGAGAGAAGATTTCAAATGGAAAGCACCGATACTAGCTAGAGAAATTGAGCCGAATTTGGTAAACATAGGGAAGAACAACGCTGGGAAGAACACCAGTACATCTCCAGTCCTCGATGACCTCTGGAATAAGACTGCCGATGAACAACTACTGTTCCTGTAAACTGAACTAGTCAAACCATTCAGGCCCACAGCTGTTCCCTGTGCAGAGCTCGGTAAGCTCTTTCCGATGGCACAGAAAACAAATAAATACATTTTCGGAGATGTTCCAGTGTTCTTCCCAGCGTGCAATATTTCAGGAACCTCAAGATCTCAATCACTAGGTCACTGGTAAGAAAATTTGGATTGAAATGATTGGAAATGAATGGGTACATAACAAAGTCATAATTTTCACCCAACAGTTCATCTTCTGATTCGCTGGTTTTCCAATCATCAACTGAATCGTCGATGCCCGTGAGTGTGATTAAAAACTGTTCCACTGATTTCAGCTCAGCCTTCTTCTTCCCATTTATCTAATTTTTTTTTTTTTTTTTTGGAGTGCTCCACGTACGGTTTCCATTTCTCAGCCGCAAATTCGTAAACCGCAGTCTCGAAAAGAAACCTTAACGTCAGCCAGTTTAGTGCTGACAAAGTAGAAGTAGTGTCGTTAATGACCTGTCGACGAGCTGTGTTGCCACATACTGGCAGTTTTACCTGTTTCGTCCCTTCAACTCACAGCCGCTCCAGGTTTGGACAGATTATGGGTCAAATCACATACATTTTGAGTAGTGAAGAAAATTTTATTTATACTTACGGAAAGAGGGAATATCCTAGAGAAGTAAGTTTGCCAGTGTCTGGCCATGTCGACTACAGCTCGTTTTGTATTCGCTTTGTGTTGCCCAGTTTGGTAGTTCGTTATGGTCACTCCGTACCTTTCCAGGAGCTAAATCATTAAAATTATCATCAAATTTCTCATTTTGACAAAACTGTGAGGGAGTTTCAAGATCTAAGGACCATAAATTGTTGGATTCGTATGAGATGAAGAACAATCAAGAGAGTGAAAAAAATTGTCATCTACACAACATGTTTAACACATTTAGTGCAGAGGGCACTTAAGCGCCGTCTCCCTCCCCACATCTGTCCTGAAGAGGGAGTCCTAGTCCCCCACCCGATCGCTTGGAAGCCCCGTTTCTCTTTGCTCGATCTATTCAGTACGACCCTGGCTGTCACCCAGTATACACAGGAGCTCATGCGGAATTGTGAACTAAAACGCATATTTTTACGAGTGAGACCATTTTTATCATTTTTTGGTTCAGGGTGGTAGGGTTGAAACAATTTGGGCTCCTGCACTGAATGTGCTAAATAACAACTTGAAACAAATATAAGAGAGACGGTAAGTTACCTGCATCATATCTTGTCGTTCGTCTTTGGATATTCTTGGATTCTGTTTGGTTAGGGTGTCCTTCACCACCTGACAGTAGACGAGGTGTAGCACGAGTGGATTGGAAACGGACTCTTTAGGCGAAAATACCTGTTTAGAAAGAAGAAATTAATGTGGAATACAGCCGGTCTGATAGGGAAACTTTGATTGGTGGGGGTGTTTTTCAACTTCAAACTAGGATTCAGCGCCTTAGAAAATCCCATTGTCAATCCTCGAGTTTAAACCATGAAATTGATGTACGGAAGTGAAAATTCATCATTTTAATGGACCATAGGTACTGTTGAAGCTCATTTATGACGATCAGATACCCCTAAAAAATCTCACTATAAGTCATCAGCTACTAAAATTAACTAGGTACCGTTAAAGCATCTGGTGAGCAACGTCATTTGGGAGTTGGAAGTTCCCTTTAGCCGGGGTCGGTGATGTCATCATAACAAATTTTAAGAACTTTTTCTGCTCAAAGGATACCCCTCATGTTGCATCTTTTTGGAAAGCTCTCACTAAGATCTATGATTCGGAAAAGGATAAAACAACCATGCGCACACCCCATTATGTGTAGAGTTAAGTCGGCTATATTTGAATGAAGTAATTTACCAAAGAATTCTCACAACAGAGCATTTACCAACAACAACAAAAAACAACAGATGCGCTAGACTTACACCTCAATTTCTTTTTTTTTTTTTAATATGCATTTATTTATATACATTAAAACAGCACAGAAATTAATGTAAACCAAAATGCTACTCCCCACTGTAAGTCTAGGACTTGTGCTGTGGGGAGGAGTTGTTGAAATTATCCATTTAAATTATAGTGATATTACTGGGATTAGTTAAGTTCATGGCTAAGGTGTTGTAGTAGGTATTTGTTACAATAATATAAGCAGAAATAAAATTCTACTTCTTATCAGGTGAGATATTGTATCATGTAGTGAATTTTGAGGTGTTTTTTAAATACGGAAAGAAATGAAATGGTTATTAAATAGTCAGGCAAGGAGTTAAAGTTTGACCCCTAAGTAATCCAGACCCAGTAGGCCACGAACCTTCACCTAAAAGGGAGCTTTATGAAGGTTTTCTCCCGAGTTCTAGTGACACCTTCCTCAAGATAAGATAATTTCATTACTGCTTAATGTCTTGCGAACCCTAATCATCGTGATTTTGTCCATCAAGTGACGAAAAGGTAGGGCATCTATTTCTTTAAATAATTCGCCTGACGGATATCTCATTCCTTTCCTTAGCAGAACTTTGATAAGCGATTTCTGTGCCACAGACAGAATCCAGAAGACCAGAGACACTTCCACTTTCATTGATTGGAGGAATTATATTAATTAATATCATTGATTGAAATGAAATAACTTACCTCTTTACGGACATTGAGTTTCCACGCTACTCTGTTATACGTAAAGAATGACGCTGAAGTGGGAGGGTGGAGCTTTGTACTGGTGTTGATTTCCGGGGGTGTAGGTAATACTGGTAATGGTTCCACGACACCCCCCAAAAATTCGCCACTCTCCTCAACTGGACAAAAAAATACGAATTAATTCTAGTATTTAGTTCTGATCATCAAATACCTATTTATTAATTTATTGGCAAAAAAACTGAAAATAAAATTACACTCCCGGGAGTCTACCCTTGGACAATAAAATTAGAATATAAAAATAATATTACAATACTCATATTTTATATAAACAAATATAAGATATGACAGTTTTCGCCCACCGAGAGAATAAGACAAAGACTTGTGGCCTCCGGTGGAGCCTTCCGTTCAACAAAATTTAAAAATTGAAGGATATTGACATGAGTTAGAAATTAAGATATACATCAATTCAAAACATGGAACGGATTTAGCCTAAAAGTAGTAGGTAAGTAGTAATAATTTTTGGATAGGTCGGAAATTAGCAATCTTTAGAAAACAACAGTGTCAGAATTAACAATTTTGGCTAGGTGAGCCTTAAAGAGACTTAACTTACAGAAATGAGATAAATTTATATTATATTTCCAGAGTAAATATAACGCAATAACGAACGCATAGCGCTAGCAGAATTCAGAGTTTAGTCTAGGAAGAAAAATATTAGACAGCTTTTCATTTCTGGTCAGGATGAATATTTATTTATTTTAATTTTGTTATTTTTTTTTAGGTATTATTATTATTATTTTTTTTTTATGAATACTTATATATATTTTTTATGGAGATAATTTCAACATTACTCACAGTAAGTGTGCGTTTCAAGACCGCAAAATACTAATACAATGCTACCTACATTTGAGAAACTAGAAACATGCATTTGTACCAGGAATTTGCACTCAAATATGCACGTATTCGTTACCAGCCCTGAGTAAGGCAATAAATTGGACGAAAGCTCGGTGAAGAAAACGAAATTAATCAGGTGAGCCAGTTTGCGATCACAGTGTTACGTCAAAAGCAGTTCCTAAGGGTCGATCTAAATATTAGCTGTACCTATAGAATACCTAGACAGCCTTCTAGCAATGTAGAATAGGTAACTACATTGCAAAAAGCCTAAACTTACAATTACCTACATGCGCTTAGGCTGGAAATATACACTTCTTAAATGCAAAACTACCCTAAATGAGCAGGAATATGCAGTTGAAATTTGGATTTCAAGTAGCCTACCAATTTCAAAACATCATAATTCAAAACAGCAAAACAAAACACAAATTTGGCAAAATTCGAGTAATTTTCCGCACATGGATTATTTTTTAGGTATCTAAAATTAGGAAAAATGAACTTTTGGAAGTTCCAATGGTTCTTACTTTCGATTTGATCGGAGTGTTGAGGTGGTTGAACTGGTGACGTGAAGATTTGTTTGTCGTTATACATTTCTCTCCTTACAGGTTCTATAGGAGCGGGGGGAATGTTATTGCTGCAAAACAAAATCATAAGCAAAATTTAGGTAGGTAGGTACCTACTGGTAACTTAAAAATACTTGGAGCTACTTCAAAATGGGTTGGTACTACAAGGTACTCCAAAATGATTCAAGGTCGATTTGGTTATGGAAAGAAACCACCAAATATTAGGGCCGAAGTAAAAAGTCTGGTGACTTCAAGACTTCAACCGACTGGTGAACACAAGGGTAAGATAGTAGATCGTTGAAATGCTATTATATAGGATACGCTATATATACCATATAGCTATATATACCATTAATATTTAAACGGGATTTAATAAATTATTTATTGGATCTGAATTCCAATAAATTAATAATAATTTATATTGGTTATTTATATTAATTAATATTGGAATCATTTATTGGAATTTATTGGATCTCAATTTTCATTACGTACTTGCTGTAGGATTATTTCTTTGTTTTCCCAAAAGTAATATTTTCTTATTATTATTCATCATCTAATAAGTAAACCCTATTTTCGGAACACTTAACTCTGCTTCCTTCGCATTGAACCCATCTGCACTCACGAAACGACTACATGGTCAAATAATTAGAACGATCCAATACATTAATGGTGATTTCTCACTGGAAATGATGAAATTTCATGTGCCACACTTGTGATTTACCTAAGTTAGTTTTTTTTTTTTTCTTAGTGAAATAGCAGGATTGCGCATTTTTGAGTGTTCACTGGACCGGTTGCGCGATGCCGAAAACCCCGATTAAGGGGTCAAATGTTCATGAAATTTTACGTAGAATTCAAATCTGGGATAAAAAGAGGGGGTTCTCATTTGAAAAAAAGAAGTTGATGTCCATTGCGCACGTTTGCGCAATTGCGGAATGCGAAGTTATGTAATTTTTAAAACTATGAACAATAGCGTTGTAATTAAAGTTTTACCCTCAAAATTAGAGAAAATAAAAGGGTGAGCTTAGGTGGACCACCATGTATATAGATCCGTCAATATTTTTTAACAAGAATAATTACTTATCCATTTTATTCAGCGACCCCTTGGGAAAATTTTAAATTGAAAAAGGACTTTTGACATAGAAGCCCACGCTTTATTGACGTAGGTACCATAAAAAAGAAATTTGCGGTTGGATGATGCATCCTTTAGTCTTGAGTCGAAGAAAACAAGTATAAGTGCATTCACCTCCATCAGCTCATTTTAATTTCCAAATTTTATGGGAATGTTGACTCGAAAAACATGGCTCTCTCACAACAAGGAATTATTATTTACCTAAAAAGTAGCTTTCGCCTCAAGTTCTCTTCAAGGGTCAGCGGTATCGGGCAGAAGTAAGGAAATCGGTTCTAGAAATGTAACTCAAGCTTCCTGTTGCGTCAAAGGGGCATTTCCTCTGTTTGGAAACGGAGATTGAAAAATAGTTTCCGGTCAAAATCGGGAAAAGGCGTTCAGTTTACATAGGACCAACTGCCAAGGGAGGGGGGCGTTAAACTGTTGATAATCTGAGGTCGGGCTCGAGGCCTGAAGGATTCGCTCTAGTAAGCCGGAACGCCTGGTTTGAATCAGAGCCGCCCTCGAGAGATCTGGTTCCATTGTTTCGCTCGTAAATGAATGAATTTCCATAGTGACAATGACATCTGAGACAGTCGTGGGCATACTTTCTAATTTTAGTTGAGAAGTTGGAGTATCTACCACGAATTTACCAAATAAGGAGTGTTTTCAAATAGGTTTTTAGGATAATACTAGAGGGGAAATTGTAGGTAAGTATCGACTTTTAGGTTGGCAAGGGCTGAAATTTTGTAATCGATTATGGCTTGGGGTGGGAAGGGGCGAATACCAATTTGGATACAATCCATTCCTCCGGAAGGAAAGATGAAGGGTTGAAAGTCAAGAATAATTATACCTAAATTGACAAGTAATTTTTTCAAGGAATTGTTGTAGTGGTTTGAAACACGGTGAATGGCGGATCCCAAATTTGGCTGTTTCGTAGTTTGATAAAATTACGCTCTTTTCATCCTAATCCCGAATAAATTTGAAATTGTAGCCTTTCACCAGCCCTGAAGTTACCAAACACCATTTTCCCCCTAGAAAGATAAATCAGGAAGGTATAGGCAGTGTTGGGCGAACGCTATTGTGCAAATATTTTTTATCATTTAATGAAAAACTTTGCATTATTTTTCCGACCGTTACATTACGATATAATAAACTGCGACGAGAAAACATGATGTTTTGTTTTTATAAAAGATTTGGCCTACTCAGTGAGTTAATAAACGAAATTAAAACGAAAAAAAGTTAATAATCATTAAATGATCTGACTGTAGAACTGTAGGTCTACCGTCCGTTTTGTGTTTCTACATTAAAATTTCACCTCGTCCATTCCTTTTTTTTTAAATTAATAAGCATTTAAACTTGAACACCCATCTGATACTACTGATAGGTGCTGTTGGAACCTCATGAGTTCCTGGAATACAATAGAACCAACAGGAATCAATAACGTGTAGGTAATTTGGGTGAATAACTACCAACAACTATTAACTAATACGTTATTTATTTACTCCAATTAAACAAATCTACCTATCATTAATTCCCGTTGATTCAATTGCATTCTCGAGGCGGTTTAAACAAGAATTCCATTCATGCCGCATGAGTTGATGAGTTAATTTTCAAAGAATCATTTCAACCGACTTCATGAGTGATTTTAATAGGAAATTGCACGCTGATACCGAATATACCATATGTTCCTATGTTTAGAATGGTAATTCACACCGAAAACCTCAAAAAACACGTTCTTAAAAAGTGATTTTGACTCTAAATTTACAAAATTTGACCCCTTGGAGTACTCCAAAAATTCTAGCCAACGAACTCATCCTTCCTTATTATGTTATTGACATTTTGCTTTTTTTAATTTTTAGATTCCAGGGTCAGATATCGTCTGGAATGACATAAAAATGCATGAAATGAATATACATTATATACATATATGAAAAATGTTAAATTCAGGAATCGACTTCGAATGGTCTGAAACCGATTTCCATGAAGATAATTTTCAAAAATGTTCATTATTTAAATTTTGAAGCCATTGCAATAGCTTCATTACCTTCGAAAATTCTTAAAAACAACATTAGTTGCAAAATGGTCTTTGCCCAGCACTGGGTATAGGTAAGTAACCTACTTCTAGCAAAAATCCACTGAGTATGGTTGGATTATTAGGTCCACTGAGTTGGATTATCATCAATTATTGTAATACGTGATATACCCTACCCTCTATACCAGTGGTTCTTAACATTTCCTCGGTCATGCCCCCCGAGCACTGATGAGCATTTTCTGAACCCCCCACAAGGGCCTAGACGATCCGCAGTGAATTTCATCACCCTATAGTAACTAGCTACCGTGAGCAAATTTTGAAGTTGGATCAAATTTATTTAAGAAGGGAAGTGCAGCGATTCTGATTCATGTTGCAGTTACGCTTTCAACAGAAGTCAATAACACGAAAGGGAAAACTCGATTATGGAAACTCGAAACATGATAACCTTCGTGATACAGGCTACTACAGTGGAATTCGCTACTGCGACATGCGCTAGAATAGAACACTTAAACATACTATGTACATTTATATTATTATGATGATTATGTATATTTATATGAAGATTTTGCCATACTTTCTGCAGGGTAGAAGCAAAAAGTCCCATTCATGCAGCATGAGTTGATGAGCGAATTTTCAAAGAACTATTTTATACGATTTGGTGGGTGATTCTTATAGGGAATTTCACAGTGGTTTCGAATATACCATATTATGTTCCTATGTTTAGGATGGTGATTTACACAAAAAAACCTAAAAAAATGCGTTTTTAGCGATTTTTGACTCTACATTTTCAACATTTCCCCCCAGAACCCTTCGCGTAGGTAATACAAACATTCTACCGAGCGATCTTATCCTTTCTTTTGATATTATTGACATTTTGAAAATTTTTCGGATTTTCAGCTCGATTTCTCGGTCAGATATCGTCTGGAGTGACACAGTATGAATATATAAATGGAAAAAAGTGTTAAATTTCAGGAATCGTTTTAGAATGGCCTAAAACGAATTTCCATGAAGAAAGTTAAAAAAAAAAAATTGCGTTATTAAAATTTTGAAGCCGGTGCAATAGCTTCATTTTCTTCAAAAATTCGCTAAAAGTGAGGTGGGCGCCGTACAAACTGAAGAATTAAAAAAAGGGAACTTACTTGGTTTTCATCGAGTGACAATGAGCACAACACAAATCGTTTTCTCGTACCATTCTTACTAAATTGAGTAATAAATGTACCTACATCCTCATAAAAATGAAATCATGAGTGAACTAGAAAAGATAGGAGATAATTGAAGGAACTGAGGGGGCATGGAGAAGGAATGAGGTTGAATGTCTTACCTGTGGTTGTGGGAGTAGAGGCTGCTGGTGCGCGACGGGGTGAGGGGGTGGGGGGCGACGGGCGGCGGGGGCGGTCTCCACGCAGGTGCTTTATCCCCCTGGAACATCCGGAAGGAAAACCGCAAATTAAAAATAAACCGTAACTCTTTGTTAAAAGGGGAAAGGCCAACAAACCAAAACACACAAAAAAATCCATTCATGCAGCATGAGTTGATGACCGAATTTCCAAAGAAACATTTTAACCGATTTAATGGGTGATTCTAGTAGGAAATTTTACGCTGATTCCGAATATACCATATATGTTCCCATGTTTAAGATGGTAATTTACATCAAAACCCCAAAAACACGTTTTTTGGGGCGATTTTTGACTCTAAATTTTCAAAATTTGACCCCTTGAAGTACTCCAAAAATTCTGGCCAACGAACTCATCCTTTCTTTTGATATTATTGACATGTTAAAATTTGCATCTCGATTCCTCGGTCAGATATCGTCTGGAGTAACTAAAACACACACACACACACATATATATATACATATGAAAGGGTGTTAAATTTCAGAAATCGTTTTAGAATGGTCTGAAACGGATTTCCATGAAGAACATTTTCAAAAATTTGTATTACTAAAATTTTGAAGCTATTGCAATTTTGCTTCACTTTCTTCGAAAATTCAGCAAATTAAAAGTTCCATTCATGCAGCTTGAGCTGATGAACGAATTTTCAAAGAATCATTTTAACCGATTTGGTGGGTGATTCTCATAGGAAATTTCACGCTGATTCCGAATATACCATATTTATGTGCCTATGTTTAAGATGGTAACTTACACCAAAAAGCTCAAAAACGCGTTTTTAGCTCTTTTTGACTCTAACTTTTCAGAATTTGACCCCTTGCAGTACTCCGAAAATTCTGGCCCACGAACTCATCCTTTCTTTTGATATTATTGACATTTTGCAATTTTTTTTGCACTTTTAGCTCGAATCTAGGGTCAGATATCGTGGTGGGGGGATGAAAAAAGGTGATAGGGGAAAAATACACACATTTCACTCAAAATTCACATAATGTGACCATGTGAACTAGCAACCAGAGGAGGGAATGGATACGTTTTAGAGATGATGTATGAATGTGTTTGTCATATTGTGCATGTGTAATAATATTATTAACAACTGACCATGGAAGAAGGAGAACTAACTGTAAATGAACAACTCTCTCTGAACCCACTTACTTAATATGTTTTCCAAACCACATTTTCCTCATCCTACTAAGTACCTACTTCGCATTTTAGCAAATTTTTACTGCCTTAAAAGTTGAAGTTAAAAATCAGCTTAAAAAACTCGATAACTCCATATTTCTTACGAAAATTCGCTCATTGGGCCACATTGCATGTCTGTGAATTTTGGGTTTTTTCGGAGGGAGTTTTATTGCATTTGGGGGGGTTTTAGGTGTTTTTTACAGCTGAGATCGATTCCGTTCATTCAAAATTGAACATCGAAAAGTTCACAATAAATACCAATCTCTTGGCAAACAAGTTTTGTGGTAGGCAGAGTTGGGCAAACGCATTTTAAACTAACTT
This sequence comes from Lygus lineolaris, assembly GCA_030264115.1. NCBI lineage: Eukaryota > Metazoa > Arthropoda > Insecta > Hemiptera > Miridae > Lygus > Lygus lineolaris. The sequence goes on from JAEMON010000013.1 coordinate 21,054,359, forward strand.
TGTTTTTGTATGTTGATAAGGCTGTATCCTGGAAAGTTATACAGAACGATGGAAACCACCAGAGTCTCTAGAATCCAAAAGAACCAACGGGAATGACATGGGTTATTGGGGTGAATAAGTAACTAGAACCACCTCATTATTAGAACTAAAAAACTAAAAATTTAGTCTCAAGGAAATAACTGAATTAGTTTCTATTTACCTATAAACTCCAATTACAAATAATGTAAATCAATTCCCGTTGGTACTATTGGATTCTAGAGACAGCCTTATTAATATACAAAAACAAAATTAGTATCAGAAAGGCGTTTGTCCAACTCTGGTGGTAGGTACTGCTTATTTTAATTAAATTTTGATTTTTAGATTTAATGGACGGCACGGAAACGGTATTGTTTGTGTTACTGACTTGTATAGGTAGTAAGTACTTGTAGTGTGCGTTATTTATCCTGGGTATGAAGAATGTCAGACCCCAACTCGTGTTTGAACAAGAAATGATGTAATTGGATCGTGAGGAATTATGTTTGGTGAAATTTACCATTTATCGTGGAACGTTTCATCAAAATCGGAAGACTGTAAAAGTGTTACGCATGTGGCGAGAATTCGCGGATAAAGAAACCAAAACATACAACGAACCAAATATGTGTTCAGAAATATTTTGTAGGTAGGTACGTAAAATGCGAGTGAAAATTTTTATTTTGGGGGAAAATTCCATTTCTTCAAATGAAAACAAAGCTTCCGCTAAGCATACTTTTGGTGGACTCGGACTCAAAAATTGAGATGTTATCGAGTAGATACCTACCTGACACAGACCCTTTGAAAGTAGGTTAAGTATTTTTGAATTTTGTTGCCTTATAAAAGGGTTGATTGTAAAATTCAAAGTTGTCTAAGTGGAATGGGGCATTTGATTATAGGAGTTTACACTTCTGCTGAAGGCAGTACCTTTAATAGTACGTAGGTACCTTCAAGTACTAGAGAAAATGATTTGAGATAATAATAATAACTCTTTATTTCCATAATAGGAACAATGAATTCCCGCCTTGGAATTGAAATATTGAAATTGAAATTGAAAATTGAAAAATGAAAAATTGACAATTGAAATTCCCGCCTTGGAATTGAAATATTTTAAAAAATAACATTAAAAAGAAATATTAAAACATCGATTACAAACATTAGGAATTAAACAAAAGTGTGGAAAATGTAGGAATATAATGCCGAAAGGGGGAATGAATTGGAAGATTAGAAAAAACTTATAATAATATTGGGGTAGTCGGTGGATTGTGAAGGCAGAGTAGGGAATAAGAAACGACAACATCCCTGATCCAAAGTAGGTATGGCAAGGTAAGGTTGGCTAAACAATTATGAAATATTTGAAGTCCGTGTGGAGAAATTATTAGTCATAGTGTGGAAATATTATCTTGATTATGTGGATGTCCTCATACTGCTCATAAACATAATAATCCAGCAAATAATTTCATAAATAGGTTTAACCATCTTTTCTCACTAATGACGCAGGAAGAGGAGTCATTAAGATAGAATTCAAGTACCGACCTTCAGTTTAGGAATCATGATGCAGCTTAAATAGGCGAGTTCATCAGAATATGACAAGATTCCTTCTTGTGAGCCAACGTAGGTACAACAGTAGGTACTTACCTACCAACCTAAGCGTTCTATCGAGATGAGTCAAGTTCACATAGTGAAACTGCACTGGGAACGAAGTTCCTCGGTAGGTCTATCAATGCCACGGCATTTCATGGACACTCAAGGCAAACTTGTTGATCGGGTTACCGAGATATGGAATTCACCTCACCCCACTAAGAACCACGGATTTCGCAAGACATTGTGCCTACGTACCCCCCATTAACTCCGTTAACCCTGAGTGCATCGTCCTTTTTCTGTGGCTAGAGTCCATCGAGGATCGATTTGACCCAGTCATCCTTCAACTCGACAGTAGGGGCGGGATTTAGGGGAAACTAG
>JAEMON010000013.1:21062906-21075848 GCA_030264115.1 Lygus lineolaris
ATTACTAAAATATGAGTTGGATTTGCTAGTATGTCCGAAAATATATAATAATATATTATGGAACACATTAAAACTCCGTGATCATTGTAAGTACAGGAATGAAAGAATAATAATTTTCACTATGTAGCGTCTAGTGGTAACTCAGCAACCATGGGGTTACTAACGTTCACTATAAGAGTGGAGTAGTGATGACTAGCTGTCTTGACATTGAAGACTGCAATATATAACTTCATGACTAGGACCCAGTCCCTGGGTGGAAACGTCGGAGAAAATAAAAATCCTACATACCTCAAGTCTAGATTGGTCATTCAAAACCTGCTACATAATATATTGTATGAAAAAGTGTTAAATTCCTGGAATCGTTTTAGAATGGTCTGAAACGGACTTCCATGAAGAAAATCTTCAACAATTTGTATTACTAAAATTTTGAAGCCAGTGCAATAGTTTCATTTTCTTCGAAAATTCGCTAACTGGGTTCCAGGTTGATCCGTAAAGGCTAAAAACCCATTAAGAAGGCTTCCACTGTACCTGAGAATGTTTCCTCCTTTGTTTCATTTTGAACTGGAGGAAGGACGGCGCCTCAGGGTTGTCGGCATCCTTGGGAGGCGGCCACCTCCACTTGCCGATCCTCACTGTCTTCGCCCTTCCGTAGGGGTCCATGAAGGGACGAGCCTCGCTGGGATCACCCTGTTCTGGTGGTGGGGGTAAAGGAGGCGGTGGGGGTACGTTGCTCTGTAAAATGTAACAGTAACTTGATACCATGGACAATGGAAATCGTCGTTAAGATGCAACACGTGCTAACTGACATTTTGGGCAAAGTGAAAGTGATAGGCAGTCAGAAGCGCAATGTAGTGCCACGTCGATCTATGAAGTTAGTATCAGCAAAAACTCAACAGAATGCGCTCAAATCGCAAAAAAATGATGACATGTGATATCTGATAATGGAAGATGCAACCTCTGCAACTCAGTTTTTTGTCTCTCCTGAAAAGTTGGCAAAAGTCAGTTAGCACAAGTTGCATCTTCAGCTACGAAATGCAGAATGAGAAGACATTTAGTTATCGTTCAAGAAACACACTTCTGATCTCTTCAACAAAGTTTGTAGCGTATCTGACCTTGTTTGGTGCATCTACAGAAGGTTTGCGGGTTTTGAGCTCGGACATGACGTTCGTGAAGGTTTGATGAGGCGAACCGGACCTGTGAACCTGAAACGAAGATAGAGAAACATTGATCATTTTTGCGATTTTCAGAGATGATTAAGCTGTGCGATGAGTGGACGATTTCTCTAGGGACATCCATTTTAGTCCATCCTGAGTCATAGAACCCTGAATATTGAAACTTTTCAATGTTGTAGCTACACGTGTAAGGTCAGATATTAAATAAGAGTCACTTCAGGCTATATTATGAACTTGAGCAATGGTCTAAACTCTAACCAAGAGGCTGTAAAAATGTCCCTCTTTCGAAACAAACCCTTAGGGGTCAAACTTTGAAATTAAAGGGTCACAAACCTCTCAAGAGACAGGAGATTGACAATTACCTTCGAATTTTAACACGATTTTATCAGTATTACCTACTGCGCATGTGCAATTTGAAATTAGTTTCATAGCCATAACTTCGGAACTACTCAACCAATTCTATTGAAATTTTCAGAGATTGTCTGAGTAGCTATTAATTTAATAGCTATCGGACCTTTAGTAGGGTATGCGCATGCGCCAACCTAAATTTCCTTAAACTACGATTTCTCAGTTCCGATTCGACGGATTTTGCTCAATTTTGGAGGCTATTTGAGGGCTGACTCCAAAACAATTACCTACCTATGAATTTCGCCACAATTGGATGATAAGTGATGGCTACTGCGCATGCGCAAACGAAATTTATTTTCATAGGTATAACTGATTCTATACGTCCATATTACAAAAGTGAAGTTTTTTCATTAACTCCGGTTTCTTTATATTGAAATGGGTTTCCACAACTTCGTCGCGAGTGATTTAGTTCGTACTAAATTAGGTATTGAATTAATGTTTATTGATGTTAATTGAATTAATGTGTGATATTATGATGAGACTAAATTATTGCATTGAAATCTTCTGTCAAGTGTCCAGTATTGAGGCAGTGTGACTGAAGACTTGTTTATCAGGAAGTCACCCTTCATGTTTACTCGTATAAGGAAATTAATCTTTCTGATCAACTAAGGAGAGTAAAAAGGGCAGTTACCTACCTACAGCTGAAGGTACGAACCGCCAAACACATGGAAAGTCGACGGAACTCTGGTTGAGGCAGATCCCCTCTCCTCGGGAGGCGCAACTTTTTCTTTCACGAAGGACACCATCCTCGAAGGAGTTCCCAAAGGATGCGGCCGAAGCCGACGGGAGAAAATGGAAGAAATTTCCCATGTCCGGCTATTATCACGGTTACGGCTGATTATAATACGGTGGTTCGTTCGCCCCGCCGTGAATAATGTTACTTTTCAAACAAAGGTAGCTCGAAGAAGATTAGCCGTCTCATCTTCTGATTGCCAAGAGTAGTCTGACAGATAAATATCTAATTCTTCAAAGCCCTTACATTACAGAACAAATTCCTCCGGCGCTCTCTTGCAGCGTACCAAAGAAGATAAATGCGCCTACATCACTCGCAGGAGCTCAGCGGTTTGACATGGTAAACGTGCAAATTATAACACGAAGATTGATTATTTCAGCATGGTGAAACCTCCTCCATGGATCAACGATGTTGATATTCATTCAACGCGTTACGCCCTTATGGGTTACGGCAGTGGCGTAACAACGGGCCCGCAGGGCCTGCGGCGCGGGGGGGCGCGCGCCCTGGGGAAGGGTGGGGGGGCGCCGGTGGGCACCTGTATCTGTATATATCTGTATATGTGTATCTACAAATAAATACCATACATACCTATCTATCATAATGTAAATGTTACTACAAGCATTTTCGATGCATGATTATATTGTAAATAAAATAGTGTAGTATATATTGTCCATTTTCATTCTACGGACGTTCCAATAGGAAATAAATACAATGTGTGTGTGTTTTGGGGTGAGGGGAGAGGGGGCGCATTTCAAAAGTTCGCAGGGGGGGCGCAGAATTTCTAGTTACGCCACTGGGTTACGGACAGATTGGTCGTATAGTGCTCAGAGTGGTAGGTATCATCCTCTCCTGATAATCGCTATCTACATAGGTACCTATAGGTCTCCCACTAGAATAAGACGCTCCGACCCTGCGCTCTAGCGGAGAAGTAGGTACTACTCCTTAAACCAAAATTTCCCAGCTGTTTCCTCTTTTTCCCTACTCAGTGGTAGCACTTTTCTCTGATGTACTTTTCTTCCCAGTTCCCACTGTTTTGAAAAAGTAATTGGGAATGACTATATTTTTCCTCTACTTTTTAAATTATTATGAAAAGAATTAACTTTATTCTTATTTGTTATAATAAACTGATTGAGCACCAGTAGACGATGTAGCATAACAGGCGATATCTGACCTTGGCTACGAGGTAAAAATTACAAATTTCGCCAAAAAATCAATAACTCCAAAGTAGGAATCAAATTCGAAGACCAGTAATTTTTGCGCGCAGAAAATTGTTGTGTAAGGATGAGGGAACACAATACTATTCCATGGAATCTATTCCATCGATTTTAAAATTGTACGTTACACGTTAGTAGGTACCAATTTTGAAACGTAAAACCTCAATTTTGGAGGAAAGGGAGGATAAGAAATATGGTTTCTTGCTTGTAAATAATAAAAAAAAAACACGTGATGCACCCAATTTGTTAATCTACGATGTACTAACCTGAGCCTTGGTGGTCAACGGTGTCAGAGGCGATTTCCCTTTTGGCGGCGAACCAACAGACCAGCTATTGTTCTGAGGGGACTCTGACGTTCCGTTGGTCTGAAACAAAATATGAGCACTCAAAGAAAACATACGACTGTGTTAGAGAAGTTGTCAAACTCAATAATGACCAGTTTGAAATTCCCATAAGAGGAAGAAGGTAAGTAATGACTCACGAGCTCCCTTAATTTAGGCTGGTTAATCCATCTCAACCTTTAATTCTGGAAATATTAATTCACTAATCATAATCAATCAATTTAGGGAACAAGTCGTGGATTAAATGCCTTACCGTAGGTGACGTCTGCTGTTTCAGCAGTTGATGCAGAGCTTGGTTCTGCGCGAGCAGCTGCTGCTGAATTTGGAGGTTTTGAGCCATTGCCGACTGAAGGAAAGCAGTTTGGAGGTTGGCCTGGTAAGCCAGGATATTCGGGTCGTTGGAGTTGGCGTTTGCTGGCAGACTCAAACCTATAAATCAGCCAAAATTGACATCTCTAAAATCAAAAGGAGGTATTTGGAAATAGGCAAATAATCAAATATTCAACATTAGTATGCATTTTTTTTATAAATTAAAAAAAAATAACTACAAGTAAATGGAGCATTACGTTTTAGATCTGTACAAATTAATTGAGGAGGTGAGTGCAAACGCCCTTCTTAAGTAGAACGTAACAATCGTATCCCCGCGCACCAATCGTATAGCGCCCCTCCGAGTCTTCAAACCGAGCGGGAGGGCACTTAAGCGCCCGTCTCCCTCCCTGAGGGAGTCGCAGTTCCCCACCCGATCGCTTGGAATCCCCGTTTCTCTTCACAATCTATTCAGTACGACCCTGGCTATCACCCAGTATACACAGGAGCTCACGCCAAATTGTGAAATAAAGAGTATGCACATTTTTGTGAGTGAGAGCATTATTCTAATATTTGCCAAAAAAAAAAAAAAAAATGTTCAGGGTGGTAGGGTGGACAAAATTTCGGCTCCCGCACTGAAAGTGTTAATACGACAAAGCTGAGCCATCTTGTGGGTATCAAGTTAACTGGCATCGTGTGCCTTTTCTTCAGATTCAGCGATCAATCGCTATGTAATTTTGAGGTGTAATTCAATGGTTTCCCAAGAGAGGGTTAAATCATTAGTAGTAACTTGGAATCCCCATAACATGATGGGCATACTTCTTTCAGAGACCGAGAAATTGGTGGATCCTGATTCTTCACCAAAAGGAAGAACGGCGCAGTGATGCACTGTCGTATTTTCAATAATAACACTAACTTGAACAATCGGAAAATCATTTCATTCAACTTATGCATCAAAGGTAAAGAGTTTCAGAGTTATGAAAAGATGTTCATACAGGTCTAGATAGCGAATGACGGCTTATTATAAGAAGGAAACGACTGTCTGTTCTGCCAATTGCTGCAGACAACCTTGATCTCAGCTGCAGCCAATTACGTGATGCATAACAATGAGGTATGGCTACGAACCCATCGGCCTGCCTATGTCTTATGATGGGTGTGGAGAACTTATGGGTTTGACCCATGCCCTCAGCTGCAACAAGGGCGGCTTGGTTAAGTGGAGGCACGACTACGTGCGAGATGAGTGTGCCATGTTCGTACCCATGAGGTATGGCTACGAACCCATTGTCCTGCCCATGTCTTATGATGGGTGTGGGGAACTTATGGGTTTGACCCATGCCCTCAGCTGCAAAAAGGGCGGCTTGGTTAAGTGGAGGCATGACTACGTGCGAGACGAGTGTGCCATGCTAGCAAACCTTGCATGATGTGGGGTGACCACGGAACCCGTGCTAAGGGATGCAGCAGGCGGTCAGCCAGCACTCATCGCCGACATACGGGGGCAACTCAGTTTGGGGCAGTGGGAGGGTAGCGTTCTTCTTACTGTGCCAGGGAATGGTCTGTCGTCTCACAGCAAGCAGCAAGGGAGAAGCACAGGAAATATGACCAGGCAGCTGAAGACGTCCGTGGCTCCTTCACACCCTTGATTGCTTCGTGTGAGGGGGTGTTGCATAACGATAGTAAAAGTGTAAGACCTCGTAAGTACAAAACTTCAAATTTCACAGGAGACAAAAAAAACCTTCTCACACAAAATGCAATTATGTTATGGTTTCATCGATTTTTGTCCTCCAGGCTGTTATCTGGTAACCTGTTATTGGGGAACCTATTATAAAAAATAATAGTCACAGGATAACCTGTTCTTTAAAAATAACAGTTTAGCCCATCCCTACTTAAAAGGTCTTGCTACACCCCTGGCAGGTTTCGACTTGAAAGTTTCTACACACAGCCACAGAGAAGAGATGGGACAAAGGCGGGAAAAACGGCTTTGCCTGAAGGATCAAGTCCTAAAAACTAACTATTCCACTGAAAATCAGAAAATCGCCAAAATCCGACTTACACGGTCTTACACTTTTACTATTGATGAGCAGTTCGAGGCATTCTTGGAAAGAGCTGCAGGTAAGCTGACGGATCAGTGGGAAACCTCTCTGGCGCAAACCACATGTTTCGTCAGGGAGAAGTTGCAGTTTGCAGTCCTCCGGGTAGTTTCTCTGCGATTGAGAGGGACGAGGAAGCGGCTCCAAAGCCTGGGGACAGAGGATGGAGCTGTCCTTCCGCTTCTCCAGGACTGAGCAGCCCCGGACCGAAATGGCAAGCTGAAGGGCATCCCTACCCCGATATCAAAATCGTACATTCGAAGAATGCTTCACTTCGAAATAAAAATGTGTTCATACCTACAATATTTGCACGTTATATGAGTGAACACTCAAAACTTGATTTTGGTACACAGACCCGTCTTGCACCCACCTCCTCAATTAATACCATTTTGTGACGAAGCCATATATATACAGAGGTGAGGCCGATAAGATCTACATGTGCCAATGAGTTAAAATACCCGACCGTTTGGTGACATGGAACATGAGGTGATGTGCAGGTGGAGTTTATGTGAGTCGAGGATGGTAAAGGATATTTGAATTATACGATTCCAAGTTTACCTCAACCAAGTTAGGTTGATATTACAGGATTAGTAGGCGTATTTTTCCGGGAGAACAAACTTGCCTTGCATGTTGAAAATAGGCACCGGCAAAAAACTTGCCATAGTAGAAGGATCCATTGAGAAACCACCAGAGTAAGGAGGTGAATGCCCGTTTGCTTGATGGTGAAGAAAAATTGAGAAAACATTATTTGTCTTGAAGCAATTCAGGGCATAAGGAAGCTACCAGCATGGCTAAATGACTGGATGGGCAAGATTTTCAAATAAGGCCAAATATTTTTGTCTTTATTATGAAGGTACTACTTTCCGAACCTTACTTTCTGTATTTCTATTAAGGGACAAGAATCAGCAAATTTTGGGTTTCTTTTGAAGATTGAGAATGTTTTGGAATATTATTCCAAGTGGTAAGTCCTTGTAATTTGTAGTTAGGTACGAATGTTTTCTTTGATACATCAACCGATTAGATGCAGAAAGGTTGGAACGTGATTGATATAATAATAAAAGAATGAAGATTGAAGGAAGTGCATAGGAAATAGAATTTTGGAAAATGACACGAAACATTCTAAGGTGTAACCTACTCATATTTCTGAAGTTGATAAATTCATCTACAGGAACTACCGAAGAAAGGGAATCTACAAGAGGGGTTTTAGAATATTGAATGATGAAAAGAAAATGAGGAATAAGAAAATGTGATGACATGAACATGATCAGTTTAAAACAGAAATTAAGGCACAAATTGTATCAGGATCGAATATGCTTACTTGGAGGCGAGAAAACTGGTAGTGATGGCATCATCAGAGGAGGCATTCCCGGAAGAACGGGAGGCGGTGTGGTCATTGGATTGAGACCAAATCCGTTGGTTGTTCTACCGTTGGGTGTATTCTAAAACAATAATAAGCAACGAACGGACTATTAGAATTTTATTCAGCAATAATACTTAATTTGGTTGGTGTCATGGAGGTGATTAGGGGGCAAAGATGAGAATGGTTCATTGGTTCACGTATCGTTCCTGGTACTGTAAGGGCATCAGGGCGCCATCTTCTAGCCCAAGGCACCTCACTCTTCTTCTTGAGTCTGTAACTCTTAGAGAAACCGCTCTTATCACAGCAATTTGTGTCTTGACGTGGAACCAACGAGTGACCTGTGAGAGGGGTTTGGCCAATTTTTCAGAGAGCACTCCGAAAAAGCTTAAGCGCCCCTCCGAGTCTTCACACCGAGCGGGAGGGCACATAAGCGCCCGTCTCCCTCCCCACACCTGTCCCTGAGGAGGGATTCGTAGTTCCCCACCCGATCGCTTGGAATCCCCGTTTCTCTTCACAATCTATTCAGTATGACCCTGGCGATCACCCAGTATACACAGGAGCTCACACCGAATTGTAAACTAAAAAATACGTGTATTTTAATGAGTGAGAGGATTATTCGAATTATTAGCCAAAAAAATGTTCAGGGTGGTAGGGTTGACACAATTTCGGCTCCCGAACTGAAAGTGTTAAGCAGTCATACTCCCTGTGCAGGGACCCATCCCACGAAACATCCAGGGGAGTGAACGAACCTCTCAGATCCTCCGTTGCTGTATCATATTTGCGGCGCTTCTCATTCGCTGCATTCTCTGAAATGGTGGACCAGGCCAGGGAGCCGTAAGGCAAGTATCATCGAGGCACGACGATGCAGGGCAGCACGGCACATGTTTTGAAGCACCTGCATTGGAACAGAGGGCACATATTGACACACTCGCACGTCTCACACTCGCGTTGTGGAAATTCCACTAAAACTGTACCGCTCAGCCACTCGTTTTCTCCCCGACCATCTTCCAGCCTTCTGGGACCCCAGTCCCCACTCGGTCCACTCTCTGCATCCCCCCGAAATTCCCCAAAACCCCCTCGCAGGTCAGATTGCTTCACAAAACTACCCCCCCACTGTGCGATCCGATTTGCGTGAAGCAGTTTCTTCACACGTGTCTGCCCTACGCTGCGCTGCGCGAGTGAACTGTGTGACGTAGCTCAATGTGCGCCTTAGCTAAGAGTTCAGAACGCGGGTGACAAAATACGCCGTTCTCTCTTGGCTCCACACACCATGTATCCGTATATCAGCCACCAATCTCGGGGTTCCGTCTGCATTTTCCTGCATAACTGGCTCTAGACCAACTGAGTTCCAGGCCAGGCTAGCCATTTTTCCACACTGGTCTTGTATCTGATCACGTCCTCTTTGACTAATCCACATTTTTCACAATTCAGAGTATGACAGAGGTTCATGCGTTCGCCGCACCCATCACAGTGACTCGGTAATTCTCCTGGTTCTTTACCACATCTGACGCACAACTCAACTTGGAATTGAGATGTAAGGGTACCACCGTCAGCCACAGTGATTATCTGAATGGAAGTTAAAAATAGGCTTTGCAAATTCGATTCAACGCAAGAATAAGTATGACCACGAAGGAACTAAGAAGTAGTTTGGCAAGATACTGCGTTCCATGACAAAAACAGCAATAATTTGAGCTCTACATGGAAGTATATATAATTCCTATGCACTCTAGGTACGAGCTTATAGGCATTATGAGCCTCCAGCGTAAGCCTGAAGATGTCATCAAAATCGGAGTAACAGTTTTGCATTTTACCAGTGACAAGCATCAACGAGAAAATGTTGATTGAATAGAAGCTTGAAATGAATCAATCAATCAATGAATCAATTTTCTACGACTGTGAATAACTAACTGCAATACCAAAGTGGATGGTTAGGTTGTGAATCGATCATTTCATATTTTATCATAAGTATGAATTTTGCCATAATGATGCTTTCAGAGCTTTTGCCAGTCTCAAGCCTATGCAAAAATATATCAATGAATAAAAAATAATAAATTTTACTTGTTGGGTTCCGACCGCGCCGACTCCTCCTTTTCCTCCGCCCTTGATGGATTGCATGAGCTTGTTGTTATCGATGGTGGAGTCCTTGAAGAGAGGATTGTAGATGTCGTCGAGGAAGTCGTCCTGGGAGCGGATCGTTCCTCCGCGCGTCGACGGAGCGACGGACAGCCCATCCAGGACCGGATTGAAGAGGTCATCCAGGAACTGGTCGACGTCGCTGGCCTGCGAAGGAACCCGCACTCTTCTCACGTGGGAAGCTGTCGACACATACGTGAATAAACTGTATGAAGTACATAGTACATATGATTAAGGAAATCCTTCAAATTTCATAATGAATTATTACTATAGGTGCGGAAGAGTGTGGATATCGCGTGGTTGTTCTGCCTATCAGATCAGCTCAGTAAATAAATAATCACTGCTAATAGGAACTGAGGGCAGACCAAATAATGTCAGTTCCACCATCCTGAAGCAATTAATTAATATATATCTGAAACCGATGAAATAGTGAAGGATTCTGTGAGTTATGCGGTCGTCTATGAATTCGATCGCTGTTAGATCAAAAGTAGCATCAACCTGGTCCTACATTACATGCGAAGGCGTGAAATCCTCCAAATACTGTTCTCACTTATTCTGCACGATCTAGCTGGCTGATTCCACTCAACTTTGGTGGGTATTGAGGAACTGGCAAAAATATTATTAGTCCGATTCATGAGTTGATTGTTTTTACGGCGCGCAACCCTACCGACAAGCGCTGAAATTCGCTCAACCGTGAAATTGCGCAAAAATCTGATTTTCGGGAACCTAGAGTGTGGCACATGAAATTTCATTATTTTTCGACGCAGAATCACTTGGTGATATTAGTTTTTTTATTTGATTGGATTAAACCGAGATTAAAGCCTAAAACATGTTTTAATCAAGTCAAATAAATAAACTGATATCACCACGTCATTGAGGTGTCAAATGAAATTTTGCGTGGAATTCGAATGTGCAATAAAAAATGGGGGTTCCCATTTCAAATAACAAAGTAAGTGCGCACCGCGCACGTTTTGCGCATGCTCACATGCTCAAAAATGTCTTATTTGAGATCTACAGAAAAAAAAGAGGGGGTTGCCATTTGGAATTTTCCTCTATCCCACTTATTAAGGAAATTAAGGTGGTGGTCTTCGTTATCTGGGTCACCCTGTATATTAATTAATGGAACTTCATAGGTAATGCTAATAGGCGGCATCAATCAATCCCTGAAAATGTCTTCGAATTGTATCATCATTACCAGTCCGAAAGGAATTCTTCACAAGATGAAATACGCAAAGTGAAAAACACGCTCATACGGAAAACAATGCTATAATATATGAAAATCCGATCAAATTGTCAAAAAGAGTGTCTCATATTTTCTTCAAACGAATAACTTAGTAGTAGTTTGCACTTTTTTTTTTAAATATAATTTTGACCGTTCACATTGAGATTACCCCTGTAAATCCTAGTTTGCGCTAAAGCATTGCCTACTATTATTCATGTTGCTGCATTAAAGTAATTGCAGTAACTGCAATTCAAGTAGCTAATCTTAATGTAATCGATGGAGTGATCGGAAGGAAATGCGTACCCAAAGATGGAGCTTCGCTGGTGTCAGACATAGCTGAGCTCTTGAGATCAGACTTGTCGTTGAATCTCCCTTCGATGTGGGCCTTGCTAGAGTGAGAACCAGGAGCCGCCCTTTTCCCGGTGTACTGAGATTTGATGAATCTGGAACAGCAGATTGTTGCGTGTAAAAAGGAATACGAATAGACTGATATTAACTTAAGAAATGATTTTGGACAGCTTTGGAGAACACGATAATCCAAAGTTATTTTCTTACCTAGGATGACCCCTTATGTAGCTACCCCTGTCATCTTCACTTCTATTGGAAACTTCGGTGAAATCGAACTCCAACTGATTATCATTCCCAAGCATGTCAGAAGAACCTCTGAAAAATATGAAGGAGTTGATTGTAGTTAGTATTTTCATGGTACAGTGGCTGAATGTGAAGTAGGTACCTATATACAGTGTCCGAGAAAGATACTGCCGAACTTCAGATTCTACAACTAGTTTCCAATAAAAAATTTATACTAGCAATTTCTTCATAAACCCTTGTTTTAGAGAATTTTCGAAAATTGAGCTATTGCAATGGCTTCAAAATTTAAATAATAAAAATTTTTTGAAATTTTCTTTATGGAAATCCGTTTCATACCATTCTTAAACGATTACTGAAAATTAACATTTTTTATAAATATATAGGTATATTTATATATTTTATTATATATATGTGTCACTCCAGACGATATCTGTGCGAAGAATCGAGATAAAAAATCCAAAAAATTCTTAAAATGTCAATAATATCAAAAGTAAGGATGAGTTTGTTAGCCAGAATTTTTGGAGTAGGTTGTACCTACTCCAAGAGGTCAAATGTTGAAAATTTAGTTTCAAAAATCGCTAAAAAACATGTTTTTTTAGGTTTTTGGTGTAAATTTCCATCTTAAACATAGGAACATAATTATGGTTTATTCGGAATCAGCGTAAAATTTCCTATAAGAATCACTCACCAAATCGGTTAAAAGAATTCTTTGAAAATTCGCTCATCAACTCATGCTGCATGAATGGGACTTTTTTTTTTAGTTTTTTCACTTTCAAGATTTTTTTCTCGTGTGTTCGAACTTGTCTCACTAAAATGACAATGATTTCCTCATGTCACCATTCGATTCAGCGTCAAACATAACATAGAAAACGATACCTACCACCTCAAACCATGAGTAGCCGTACAACACCCTAAAATACCCGATTTCCCCGGAAAAAAGGCGTTTTTCGCATTTAAACGGATTTTTCTCCCTCAATTTACGGGGTAAATTAAAAATTTGATTATACCGTTGGAAAGCCGAGGGTTTCAAGATGTTTCTATCGAAGTCCTAGTCGATTTTCCTCTACGGAAAACGAAAGAAAATCTACAAATTTTCTCAGAAAACACTAAAAACTACCAAGTTGGAAGTTTGGACTAAAAAAAAGGCTGATTAGTTACGGATTTAAAAAGGTACGTGATAGCCTATCTGATGGGAAATGTAATGCTCTTATCAACGGTATCCTCAATTTTTACTTTACGTAGACAATTAAGGAAGTTATTGTCATTTTAGTGAGACAAGGTCGAACACGAGAAAAAAAATTAAGTGAAAAAACTCGAAAAAACAAGTGGTTACTTGCTAGGAGACATTTTGCTTCCTCACTACCGAAGGTAGGAA
>JAEMON010000013.1:21099612-21111888 GCA_030264115.1 Lygus lineolaris
TGGTGACGACGATATTACTTGCCGTTCTATGAGCACGAATTAACTGATTACTGAGTATGATAGGTTCTTCGAATTCTGGAATCAGAAGAACAACTTACTTGTGGTCGTTCTGGGTCATCCATTTCTTCCGGGCGACAATGAAATCACTCGCGTCACAGAAATACTAGACGAATAGTAAGTTAGTCTGGAGATATCGAGGAAAGACTGACCGAAGGAGATTCGGCACGAAGAGAAGGAATCTTTAGGAAATAAACACCGGCATCCCCGTTTCCCTACAAGAGGCATATAGGGCAGGGAAGCGTGACAAAAGAACTGGACTCCACCGAGAAAGAGGATAATAATCCTCAGGATATTCCGTTTTCAGGCCGCCGGACGCTCAAATGAGAGAGATTTTTCTTTACTCCTTCTCTCTGTAAACGGCTTCCCTTCCACTTCCTTCTCAAACCCCTTCTCATTCTTCATTTGTGGTGGAAAAGTCCTTCAGGATGTGGGAAACAGCGTTTATTTGACTAGTGAAAGAGAGAGGGGTATCTTTTTGTTTCTTAGTTTCGTAAAAACGGTAGTTTCCTTCAACAGGGTCGTTAGAGAGGAAGACGTAATGTTTCATAATTAAACGGACAAGCCCTTAATGGAGTGAACGATTATCTCTGACCCTCCGGCAAACGAGGGGTCATGATTGTGGCGAAATATTTATACTGAGACCAAAAATAATAAAATTATCTGTTCTGCCATTAGCTGTGATTAAGAAAATCTGTTTTCTGCCGATTTCAATACTATTATTTTCATCTTTCAGGAGTAATATAAAATTCTAAAATTCTTCCAGGAAAATAATATAATATAGTATTTTCCAATTGAATTAAACCTTTTAGCGAATTTTCGAAGAAAAAAATTGCAATGGCTTCAAAATTTAGATAATGGACATTTTTAGAAATTTTCTTCATGGGGAATCCGTTTCAGACCATTATAAAAACTTTTAAAATGTCAATAATATCAAAAGAAAGGATGAGTTCGTTGGCCAGAATTTTCGGAGTACTCCAAGGGTTCAAATTTTGAAAATTTAGAGTCAAAATTCGCTAAAAACCGTGTTTTTTGAGGTTTTTGGTGTGAATTACCATCTTAAACATAGGAACATAAATATGGTATATTCGGAATCAGCGTGATATTTCCTTTCAGAATCACCCACCAAATCGGGTAAAATCATTCTTTGAAAATTCGCTCATCAACTCATCCAGCATGAATGGGACTTTTTCCAAATGAATGAAACTTTTTTCCAATTTATTTAAACATTTTCCCAATTTAATTAAACCTTCATTTGCCAGTTTGACAAATTAGAAGGTAGTTACGCAAATAAGCTAATAAACTTCAAGTTGTAGGTACTTGATGTTTTTGACACAGTTTGCGCAATCCTGGGGAGTGACGGAGGCTAAACCCGACGAAATTGAGCTTTTCCCCATGAAATTCAAGATTTCCCCAATTGAAATTGAACATTTTCGCAATCAAATTTAAAAATTTCCCATTCAAATTCAACATTTACACAATCAATCTGATAGGAAAAATATTGAATTGGTTGGGAAAATATTGAACTTTGTTGGGAAAAGCTATATCTCGTCGAGTTTGGCCTCCGTCACTCCTCAGGATTGTGCAAACTACGTCAAAGACACCATGAAACTACGACTACTGACTGCAGCAAATAGGCAATGTTGTTATTCTACTGCTTCATTGAATTGGTCTTTGAATTTTTGATTTTTTTCCCATAAAGTATGGTAGGTAATGCATTTTTTTCTGCTCAATTTGTAAAATCTTTCTAATACAAAGTTTGAAAGCAAACGTACAAATAAAGGTTTAATTCAGTTGGAAATAGGTTTAAATCATTTGGAAAAAAGTTTAATTGAAAGTGAAAAAGGTTCAATTGAATTGGAAAAAGGTTTAATTCAATTGGAAAAAGGTTTAATTCAATGGGGAATTATCGTGTATGAGAAAATCACGTTTTTTCTGCTCTTCTATTAACATAACATAAAATAACACTGTTAATACAAAGAAAAAAAATAGTTTATCGTTCTGGGGAGAAAATTCTGAATAAAATCTCAGCTGTTTGAAAAACAGACGGCATTCTGAGGGCCCTTGAGACACCCGGTTACACGCCACACTAAAAGAACAACTGAAAGAGAATGTGCTGAGATCACACAGGGAGCAGTGAAAAAAGAATTTATTTACTTTAATTGTTTAAATAAATTAATTCAATCAATTATCTAATTCAGTTTATTACATTATCACTAATCTAGAGCTAAAACAGTGTTGTTTTTGGAGATTTTCCGTTTTCAGTTTTGTTTGGTTGACAGGCATGGACGGGTTCGGCCAATGACAGACGACACCCGTTTCAATGTAACTTTCCCCTCATATTACAATAATGAAAATTTTAATACATTTTTTTAAATGACAGATAGGTACATTATTTTTGCTCTACGACTTCAATATTGTTTCCTTTATGCC
Organism: Lygus lineolaris; assembly: GCA_030264115.1. NCBI lineage: Eukaryota > Metazoa > Arthropoda > Insecta > Hemiptera > Miridae > Lygus > Lygus lineolaris. The sequence goes on from JAEMON010000013.1 coordinate 21,102,103, forward strand.
ATTAGGTAACTTTCAGAAAAAAAATTAAAAATTTGATGATAATTCCCCATTGGAAAATTGTTTAATTCAATTGTTAAAAAGGTTTAATTGAATTGGAAAAAGGTATTCAATTGGTAAATACTATATCAAAGTAAATGTATAGCTCGCTAGCCCCTAAATACAAAAGGTAAAATTCAATTCAGGTCAGTCTTTCCCCAATGTCCTGCTGGATCCATCATGAGAGCAATTATGATGGTGCGCCCAAGAACGAGACACTAGCTGCTTGAGAGTACCATTGGAAAGAGTTTCAGGCATTGAAGCTCATGCTTTATGCTCTCAGAATGGGACACACTCTTTTGATTAACTGAATACCACTGGGGATTACCTGGTTGAGGTAAAAGTACTTGTCGGCAGACAGAAGGCCGTACTTGAGCTTCGTTTCGTCGGACAGACCCGCCAGGAGTTCGTAGAAGACGTGGTAATTCCGCTCTTCGGGCGCTTGCGTCACGATCCGCGATTTTTCCAGGAGGTATTCCGTCACTTTCCCACCCATTATCACGCCTCTGAAACGGAAAATAAAGGCAAATCCAATCAAGTAGGTAGTACCTGCAGTATCAAGATATTTGTACACAGGGGGTCTACCCTTAAGTTGGGACAAACTTCAGGAATCGATTCCACAGGCCATTTCCAATCAAGAATGTCTCCTAGAGGTTTTTTAACCCTTTTATTTCTTGGGTTTTTTCGATTTAAGATTTTGCTTTTTCTTTCGACCTTACATGACTTCAACAGCCAAAACTCCATTTATTCGCAGTATGAAATACAAAAATAGCTTTACCATTGGAAGATTTACTATGAGGAAGGCCTACTAACTTCATCAGTAGATAAATTCAAGGCTCAAAATTAGCCCAAAGTTCATATTTCAAGAATTTCCCAAAATTTGAGTTTTCTTTTTCGCATCGTTTCGCTTCGAAACCTAGACTGTCGAGCTGGGCACTCAACAGGAAAAACTTCTTTACGATCTCAACTTTCCAACGGAGTATTACTTTTTGATTTTGGAACACTAATTGAGGAGAAAATTGCGTTTGAATGTAAAAAAAGTGGGGTTTTCAAGGAAATCAACTTCCAAGTAATTCTTCACGCTGAATCAAACAGTGACACGATTCATTTTGACTGATAAAAAAATTGATTTTTCGCGAAAAATAGTGTATTTTTGGACATACCAGCACATCCAGCTCATATTTCGCTGAGCTAGTGAACAATTGAGGCGAATCTGAGCAATAATTATGTGGGAACATTCACAAAGATTACAAAAATAAGTATAAGTGTATGTCCAAAATAAGTTAGTATGTCCAAAAATTCACTATTTTTCTAGAAAAATCAATTTTTTATCAGTTAAAATGAATCGGGAGTGTCACCATTCAATTCAGCGTGAAAAATTTCTTGGAATACGACACCAAACTCCTTCAAGTCATGGTCAGGTCGTCAACGCCCTAAAACACTCGATTTCCTCGAATAACCCACGTTTTTCTGCATATAAACGCACATTTCACCCTTAATTTACAGACTAAATTTATATTTGATTATATCGTTGGGAAGCCGAGAGTTTGAGGATGTTTTTCCCTTACTCCAGATTGATTTTCCTGGACAGAAAAAAAGGGTGAAAATCTCTCAAGAATTCCGTCAGAGAATTCTAAAAATTACCATGAAGTTTGGTCTAAAAAGAAGCTAGGGGAAATGCGCCAGTTATTGGACGCATCTTTAATGAAATTTGACAGGCTGAAGAAAGTGGCGGAGACCACCAAAATATATACCTACCTAAATAAATGAAGAATCCAAAAATGTATCCCTCACAGAAAAGCTGCTGTTACCAACATGACCTATGAAATACGTACAGAACTGGGGTTGGGGTCATTCGTCAACACCTTACATAACACTCATGCCCTCAAAAAACCCGCGTTTCTTGCATTCAAAAGCAATGTCCTCCCTCGATTAGTGCACCAAAATCAAAACGTTCTACTCCGTTGGAAAGCTGAGATCCTGAGTAAGTTTTTCCTGTTGAATGCCCTGCTCGACAGTATTGGTTTAGAAGCAAATCGATCAGTGAAAGAAAAATCAAATTTTGGAAAATTCTTGAAATATGAACTTTGGGCTGAATTTTGAGTCCTGACAATTTACTGATGAAGTTAGTTAGTAGGCCTTACTTATAGTAAATTTTCTAATGGTATAGTTATTTCATATTTTACGCAGTTAATTAAGGGAGTTTTGGCTGTTCCAGTGATGTAAGGTCGAAAGAAAAATCAATATCTTAACACTTAAAAAACTCAAGAAATAAGGGGGTTGAAAAAAAACTTTATGAGACACTTTCTGTTGGAAATGATTTGTTGAGACGATTCCTAATTCCTGAAGTTTTTCTTCAAGATAGCTGTAGACACCCTGTATATTAGGTAATCATAAATATCAAAATATTTAGTGGGGTTTTTGTTTTAAATAAAAACACCTTACTTCAGCCAAAATATTTATTCTTTGGAAACGCTTCCAGGCTTCCATCCATCAAGTGGAATTCATACCTTCCTAAAACATAATTGGCACTATAGGTCTGTACTGTATATATAGCTACAAGTTCAGTGAGGAGTCAAGTAGGAATTAAAGGGGTCTTACCTTACAGGTAGAAACAAGTTTGTTAGAAGTCAAGTAGGAACAAAAGGTCTCACTGAAATTGTAGCTATATAATATAGTACCTAACTATAGTTGTTGCGCCAATTATGTTTTAGAAAGGTATGAATAGGATACACTTGATGGATGGAAACGTCACCAAAGAATAAATACTTTGGCTGTAAGTAAGCTTTATTTAAAACGAAAAACCCACAATCATTTAACCCTTTGCATGACACGTAGGCTTTTTTGACTCATGAGGGAAATTGAAGGGGTTGCGTTGGCAATACTGGAGCTCATGAAAGTCCTGAGCGCCTCCGTAAATTCCTTTCAGTTAGTGGTTGAGTGACTGGTATGTTCTAGTTTGACTTTTCTTATTCTGGAAGACTGATTAGAAAACATGTTATTGTGAAATAGAACTACTACGTTCATTTTGTCGTAATTTCAAGATGTATTTTTTAGATCTATATTATAGATTTTTTTTTTTTTTTCATTTTGTACACCTAGGTACCTACTCAATGTAGAAATAACTCAAAGAAATAAGACCGCTCTTTTATTCGAAGAAATAAAAATTTTGATTCATTCATTGAAGAAAAAAGAAATTTCAAAAATTGTTTTCTAATAATTATGTTGAAATTGGTTATATTGGTTGAAAGAAACACTGTTGAAATGTTTTCTACTACCCTTACATTTACAGTTATAGGTACGAGTTAATTGAAAAAAGTTACATTTTGGATATGCAGAACAGCATAATTAATCTGCATCAATTAAGGTGGTAGGCCAAAAAAAGCCCACGTTTCACCAGACACTAGAAAATTTCACGTATCATGCGAAGGGTTAAACTATCCAGCCGTGAAAAATATCCCAAAAACTCAACCAAAATATTCAGTGACACTTCTTGTTGTTGATCACCATCTCTATAGTTCTTCAACAATATTGGATTGAGGAGGAAGAAATGTGCACCTTACAGCGCAGGTTATCACCAATTGACGTGGGCGGTTCAGGATACTCACTCTTTGAAGTGGACCTCGAGGAACTTGCCGAAACGGGACGAGTTGTCGTTGCGTGATGTCTTGGCGTTGCCGAAGGACTCGAGAAGAGGAGACGCTTCGAGGATTTGCTCTGTGATGAGGTTGGAGGGCGATCGGTTGACGGCCGCCAAGTACTGCATCACCAGCTTCGTCGACTCGGTTTTGCCGGAGCCAGACTCACCTACATTAAAGCAAGAATACGGCGAATGTTATAGGTATGTTGTTGTTGTATGGTGTTGGGAAGTTGTATGCACCTTCAGTGTGGGAGCCCAAATTGTGTCAACCCTACCAGCTTGAACCAAAAAATTATAAAAATGCTCTCACTCTAAATTATGTGTATTTTTTATTTCACAATTCGGCGTGACCTCCTGTGTATACTGGGTGACAGCCAGGGTCGTACTAAATAGATCGAGCGAAGAGAAACAGGGCTTCCAAGCAATTATGTGGGGAACTACGACTCCCTCCACGACAAGTGTGGGCAGGGAGATGGGCGCTTAAGTGCCCTCCCGCTCCGTGTGAAGACTCAGAGGAGCGCTTAAGCGCCCCTCTGCACTGAATGTGTTAATTTTCATAATTTCTTCAACCAATTTCATACATTTTAGCGAATTTTCGAAGAAAATGAATCCGTTACAGACCATTCGAAAACGATTCCTGAAAATTAACATATATATGTCATTCCAGGCGATATCTGCCCGAGGGATCGAAATAAAAAATCCAAAAAAAATTTAAAATATCAATAATATCAAAAGTAAGGATGAGTTCGTTGGCCAGAATTTTTGGAGTACGGCAAGGGCTCAAATTTTGAAAATTTAGTTTCGAAAATCGCTAAAAAACGTGATTTTTGAGGTTTTTGGTGTGAGATACCATCCCAAACATAGGAACATATGGTGTATTCGGAATCAGCGTGAAATTTTCTATAAGAATCACCCACGAAATCGGTTAAAATTATTCTTTGAAAATTCGCTCACCAAATCATGCTGCATGAATGGAACTTTTATTTAATGAGGTATTGTTTTCTAGAAATCATAGGTGGGAAAGCAGCCAGGCGTTTTAGCAAATTTTCGAAGACAATTCAGCTACTGCAATAGCTTCAAAATCAGACCTCTCTAAAACAGATTTCCATGGAGAATAGTTTTTGAAATTTTGCATTTCCAAAATTTTTGAAGCTATTGGAGTAGTTGAATAATAATTGTCTTCGAAAATTTGCTAAAACGTCTGGCTGCAAATCACTACATGGTTCCTTCTTTCCTTCCCACCTATGATTTCTTGAAAACAACACCTCATTAAATAAAATGAATGAAATTGGTTGACAAAATTATGAATCGGTTTAAACAGTTATGAAATTGTTTGAAAAAATTATGTACCTAATTGGTTGAAAAAATTATGAAATTGGTTAAACAAATTATGAATTTCACTGGAAAACGCTATAATATACAGAGCTATTTTCCTTCTGAGTATACAAAAGCAGGTACCTAATAACGACTCACCTGAGATGATCACTACTTGGCTGCCGCGGGGAAGAGCGGAATACGCCGCTGAACCTATCGCGAAGAGGTGGCTGCAACAAAGACGATATAGATATAAATCGGAGAGATATTAGGTAGGTACTTATCTAGCTAAATAGAGATAAGAGATCTAGGTAGTGAAGAGATAAAATTCTTAGGTTACAATCTAGAGACTATCCCTTAAAATCCTTAAAGATTTCTAGAAACTGTAATAAAATCTTAGGAACGATTCATAAGACAGACACCGAACCAAATTTGGTTGGAAAGGTCTGAAACGTAAAATACGCTTAGGAGGAAACAATTTTCCACCTCTCTAAAGTGATGTGACACCACTGACGACATAAATATATTGTCAAGGTACCTACCTAGATATCATTATTACTAAGGTTGCGAAAATATCAATAAATTGAGTACTTACGGAGGTAGGGTTCCGAGGATCTGGCCTTCATACTTTTTTACCATATCTAGACCGTACATATCGTACATACGGTACGGGTTCACAGCCACCAGGATACTTCCTGTGTACGTCTGTTGGAAAGAAATATTAGTTCAGTCAATGTTTGGGTGAGTAGGTACTAGTAGGAACATTTTTTTTGTTTAACTTGCAGATTGCTTCTGAAATTGATTTTTGGAACTCCATTGTGGATTTGGGATGCCTAGTTTAGTTCCAAAAAGTAGGTAGTTTTTGGCGAATTTCTGAAGAAAATTCAGCTATTGCGATGGCTTCAAACTTCAAATTATGCACATTTTTGAAAATTGTCTCCGTTTCAGACAATATCTCACCCGAGGTATGCTCCAAAAAATCAAAAAAATTAAAAAAGTCAATAATAACAAGAAAAATGTTGAGTTTGTTGGCCATCATTTTCGGAGTACTCTAATGAATCAAATTTTGAAAATTAATTGTCAAAAAACGTATTTTTGAGGTTTTTGGTGTAAATAAACATCTTGAACATACGAGTAGTAGTATTTAGAATATTCAGAATCAGCGCAAAATTCCCAATAAGAATCTCTCAACAATTTGGCTAAAATGGTTCTTTGAACATTTGCTCTTCAACTCATGCTTTATGACTGGAATAGTTTACTATTTTTTGGAACTAACCCACGCATCCTAAATCCTTATTATTTGTTTAATTTGATTTGAACGAACCATTAAAACGACACCACAAGTTGAAAATTAAACATGGGTGGCGACTCGTAAAAGTTTAACTTGTTAGATAACAAAAAGGTATTGTAAATAGTAGGAACTATTAATATACCAGTTGGTTACGGTTTTTTCTGAATAATTACATTGTGATTCGATTTGATTTACACAAAATTGGGCACTAAGCATTGAATTTCAATCTAAATTTAGCACTAAGCATTTGATTATTCACTAAATTAAGCACTGAGCATTAGATTTTACACTAAACGAATTTTAGAGGCACTTTTTCAACGTTTGTCAGTTTATACAACGTAATATGAATCAAAATCGATTAGGTGCCTAGGATAGTTATAACTCAAAACGACTTTTGAAGTTGTACCTATGTAGGTAACCAACATGGCCAAATTTCTATTCTTAAAATCTAAAATTAGTGTATACATTTCAGGTAAGTAGTACTGAGAGGTATTTAATGTTCTCAACAGGCAGTATAGACGCTACTTACATAGATGAGCTCTTTGTCGTATCTAATTTTAAGGTTCCATAAAAGCGAAGATTCGTTAAGGTCACTGAAACAAACATAAATGAAGAAATCGATCAATGATATGATTTAGGTCCAGTAAGTATCATAACAATTTATGGTACAACTTAAGGCTAAAGGAAGACGGAGGAATAAACATAAATATGTGATAATCCAAAGGTGTTTTCCTTACAATTACCTAAATCACTTCTTTCCGTTCACTTTTTTGTAAATTCGCTTGAAATAGCTAACAGTTCTCTCTCAAGAATCAGTTATTAAGGTAAAATCAATAATAATTGTGCATGTAAACCATTTCATAACCATTTATAAAAATCTTGTTGAAATATCCGACGTGTGTATTATTCCTCTTGACAGCTCCCTGTCCGACATCTCGGACTCCTAGTTGTTGAAATATTTCCTAATCCACTCCCAGGATTAAGTCCAGGCTTCTCACTGCCATCCTTCAGTCTCACCCTCGCATATTGGGGATTGGCATGTATGAGGTCCGCTTCCTCTACAATTGGGTCGTATGTTGCTGTGGCGTGTGTGCTGCTTCATAAATACTTTTCCAGGTGGAATTAACCATGACGGTAGGAACTCCCTGTTCCTACTGAAATTATTCTTGTATTTCATTGTTTGCACGGGCGCCGCCGTCTCCATAAGGCCTGGGTGGGCTCAAGCCCCCTCAAACATCATTTGGGGCTCAAACATAAAAAGAAAAAAATTCCAAAGGTTGAAAGAAACTGTTAAAGTATACTGTTGTGTTGACCGAGTATCGGAATTATCGGAAACAGAAAACAGCGTTTTAATAACTGTAAAATATTCTTGTCATCCTTAATTTATTAGGTTAACGTGTTGTTTACTTTACATTCTAATTTCAATTTTTCATGTTGTTTTTTAAGATAGTTTTCAGCAACTCTTTATTTCAGAATTTTGTTATTTGGGCTACAATAATTTCATTTAATACTACTTAAATTATTTTTTTTTTAAAGAAGTTGGCTGTATTTTAAATACAAATACAACAACACACATACATACACAAAACACACATACATTTAAAATACAAGAACTTAATGTGTCACCTTTATCTGAAATAAATAGCTTTTGAACCTCTTATTAACGGTCAGTTTTATTACCTATTTTTTCATCCATACTTGATTTTTGTCAAAAAAGAAGGCTTAAATAGAATATAACGTTGAATTCTATGCGAATTATACAATTAAAAAGCTAAGTTAAGAACATTTTTTTTTTTAATAGGCCCATTTTCATTACAGGCGATGGACCTATTTATTAGGTATAAATTAAACATTAAGTTGATTGGTTTACTGTAAATTACACTTTTAGTGTTGTTATAAAAGATCAATAACAATGAGTCATCTTCACTTGAAAAGTTAAAAAAATACTTTAAGTAAAAAAAATCCTTCAAACAAATTTTATATATATGCTCAATAAAAAGCAATTTTTTATTTTATTTTAGTCAAAACTTAATTGTTACTCGGCATCCAAACAAATTGTATTGTGTTTTGAGATTTTGTTCCCTGGTTTACTAATACTGTGATAAGTAAAAAGATAGTCTAAAAATGCTTCTAAGCACCTTAAAATTTCAAACATTTTCCGGGGTTGGACCCCCGGACCCCCCTTTTCCTGGGGTTTTTGGTAAGTCGGCGCCCATGATTGTATGTCAAATAAAACCTATATTTTCAATAATAAATCTAAAGGATTAGTTCCGCTAGTTATAAGAATACAATTGTTTACGTACCTTACTGGAGAATCCGTCGTGACTAGCAAGTCGAGTACAGGTGGCGAGCGCTTTCAATGTAAGGACATCATCATCAAGAGTACCCTCTCGACGGCCTGATGATGATGTCCTTACATCCAGAGCGTTCGCCACCTGTACTCGACTTGCTGGTCACGACGGATTCTCCAGTAAGGTACGTAAACAATTGTATTCTTATAACTAGCGGAACTAATCCTTTAGATTTAATATTGAAAATATAGGTTTTATTCGACATACAATCATGGGCACAATTTTATATTTTCAAGGTTATTCTTCTCACAATTTATTTGACATACAATGAAATACAAGAATAATTTCAGTAGGAACAGGGAGTTCATGAAAGATGATCATTATGATCTCAATAATAATAAAACTGGATATCACATCAGGCAGGTACTTGAATTCTAAGTTATACGACTTTGTTGACGATCCGATAAGGTAAGTGAAATGCCAACGACCTCATCTCAGTGATATCCATTGCGTCATTTCCCGCTCGTAAAACCACTTTTAACGCGCCTTAACGAACTTCGAAATGTCGATTTTCAAATCAGACGTCAGATCGGAGTGCAGGGTTTGGGTGTGCGCGTATGTGTGAACCCTTTTCGAAAACGGTTCCCTCATCAGGTCGCGCCGATTCATTCCGAATGAGTTTCAGTTTGGAGCCGTCAAACGGGTATTGAACCTTGGAAATGCCAAGCGAAACGGATTCGTTGAAGTTCTTCGACTATTACATAATCGTACTGACTTGAGATGATCTCTTCGTGATCCGCGAGTAGGAATAGGTTTGTTCGCAGTGACCAATTTACCGGTAGGAAACCACCGTCTTTGGGTCATTTCACGGAAAGTGCCCTTCCCTTGTCCCCGACCATAACATAAATTACTATTACATAAATTATATAAATTTGGGACACACTGATTGAATGATTTTGTTGCCTGAAATAAAATTTCTTGATAGTCAATAAATATCTCTTTTTGCACCATGTTCAAATGAATACTTATTAACAGCCAACTAATCATTTATTTAAAGATAATTCTTTGATTATTTATAATATTAAATATTAATTACCTCTTCCAATTTTGTTTTTGTGTTAGCACTACAGGTTTCGCCCCTTAGTGTTAACACAAAACAGAATGGGGTGTGCGCATAGTTTTGCTTCCTCACTACCGAAGGTAGGAAGCTATGT
>JAEMON010000013.1:21115885-21133511 GCA_030264115.1 Lygus lineolaris
TCACCAACTCATGCTGCATGAATGGAACTTTTTATAGGAAATCGATAATACGATAATGGGGAATTATCATCAATTTTTTACATTTTTTTTCTGAAAGGTAATGCCTCAAAAGAAACAATATTTAAGTCGTAGAGCAAAAATTATGTATCTGTAATTTTAGAAGATTTATTAAAATTTTCATTATTGTAATAAGGCGGGAAAGTTACGTTGAAACGGGTGTCGTCTGTCATTGGCCGAACGCGTCCATGCCTGTCAAGTAAACTGAAAACGGAAAACTCCAAAAACCGCACTGTTTTAGCTACAGATTAGTGAGAATATAATTAACTTAATTAGATAATTGATTGCATTAATTAATAATCATCAATTATTTAAGTAAATTAATTATTTTTTCACTGCTCCCTCTGTGATCTCAGAACTAATGACACATTGTGGTTATTATATTTTTTGTTTATATTCTACTGTTCTATTATTAGGTGAGTATAATATTATATACATTTTTTTTAATGCGTGTCTACATAAGATTTACCTACATTAATTTGGCCGTATTAAATTATTCGCGTTTTGGTCTATTTTTTATTATCTGTTATAAATAATTGTGCTATTCTCTATTGGTTTCTCATGAACTCTCTCAGTTTCAAGGTGCGTGTACTTATATGACCCAACAGAATGAACTAAAGTTACCAACAAAAAGAAGTTCTGGAAATGTCTATTAAGTTAGTTCGCAGCGGAGGTCCTTGTTTTCACGCCTCTCATTCGCCTGATTCAATAGAGATGGGCGGAGGTGAGGGACCCATCGCCTCCATTGTCCATTGTGAAGCAATCAAACCCTCCTGAGATGGCTTCTTAATGAACCAACATCGATTGCCCCACCGGAACACTCACTAGAGCCCTTTTTCACTTTTCTTTATGGTCGTGTACTTGAATTGGAGAAGATTAAAAGCTCCATTCATGCAGCATGAGTTAATGAGCGAATTTTCAATGAATAATTTTAACCGATTTGTTAGGTGATTCTTATAGGAAATGTCACGCTGGTCCCGAATATACCATATTTATGTTCCAACGATTAAGATGATAATTGATGAGGTCCGTGCAAGAAGGGCACATAATATGACGAAGCTGAGTTTTGAGAAAATGGGCCGCAAAGGTTTGCAACGCTCACTCCCAATTACCTATAATCCATTTTCAGTCAAAACCTTTTGTCCCCCATCTTCATCACTATTCTTTTAGAATATCCTCAAGCCTGCTGACGATAAATCAATAGGAGCATAGAAAAACAGCTACATTTGAAGAATGATTATTTATGCCCTTTTTGTGAGAAGGGAGTTTTAAACAAGAAACCTCATACGAAACAATGCAATACTTTCCATAAAACTGAAAATAAATGTAAAATTAGCACATATTATCCAGTCAAGAGGCTTTTTGTACTAAAAATGTTTTTAATGGTAAACCAAATTTGACTGGTAGGTGCCAAAAAAAAGCTTTTTTTTTTTTTTTTACAAAATACCTAGGTGCTGATTTGTTAACTGACAAGAAGTGAAGTAAAAAATAGTAACTAAAACCCTTATGCACATTAAAGGTAGGTAATCAAGTACTGCAAGATAAACAACTGTTAGTCGGTAACAACACTTGAGTTTTTAACTGGGCGATAAAAGCCGCCATGTTTAGTCGGCGAGGTGTTCTGTACAAAAGCTCTCCACAGTTGGCAAGCTTGTGACCCTCTCGGGAGAGAAGATTTGTCGAGATGAGGTTAGAAGATTGAATCAAGTGTTCTTGGATTATTGTATTGGATTTATTAGTGTGATAGGTACATCTAGTTGTGGTAATTTTTAGTGATTTTAACCATAAATTGTCATGTTTTCTTACTTTAACTTTGACATTCACAATCGATACATCGACTATCAAGAGCTATCGTCAGCAGTCTTTTGAACCAAGTTTCTCACAACTGTTGTTACAACAGTCGTTCTTCCCGTCAACAGTCGTTTTGACTTTCCAACAGTTGTTTTCAAGAGTAGTGATAACTCCTAAGTCACAGGCACACCCCCTGTATCAAATGTTCAATCTATGTACCTATGAAGTGATGTTTCAGTTGCGGTTTCGTAGTTTGAGGATCTCGTGATGCGTCAGTAGTAATTAATAGATATTCGATATACATAGTGATATTGTTTGAAGTACATCAACGAAAATCTAGTGAAAATAATATATAATAAATTCGACTTCATTTTCATTCCCTCACATTGTTATTGTGGATGTTTTTCTTTGTATAGGCCTCATTTTGTATCCATCGAATCCCTCAAAGTAAAAATAAATTTCCAAGTCTCTAGATGGTTTCCTTGGGGTTCTGAAGAAAGCAGCTGATCCACAAACTCAATCTTAAACTGAGCCTTGAAGATTATAGGTAATATATTTACTTATATACTCTACATACTTTTGGATAATGGAATAGCAGTAAAAATACTCACTCTAGTTTTATCATATCCTCCACGCCAAGCTGCCCCAGGTCTTGTCGTCGCTTGACTCCATTTGGTGACGTCACTGAGAAAACCTGGGGCTGAAACAAAAATAATATGATTAATACAAGTCATGAAAGGATTAGGAACTCATCCCAAAATAAATGAAGGAGTCATGATTGAAAAGTTTTGCTTCTGATTCAGAGTCTACCAAAGGTACTTACACCAGAAGCCACCTACTTTCGTCAGGTGAAATTGTTCATCATTCAATAATGATCGAGAGCATGTTTGCCTTTGCAAGTGAAACGATACGTCACGAAAATATGCTACGTATGTTTCCATAACGTGTCATTTCGTTAAATGATAACTAATGGACAGAACTGCTTTCAAATACACACTCGATCATTATTGACTGATGCGTCGTAGGGTTTTCCCTTCAAGATCAGGTTTTTCCCTTTTTCAAGATCAAAATTCCTACTTGCATTTTTACGTTTTAGATCTTTCTCCTTTCATTCGTGAATCCTTTCCCCATCCACAACTTTTACGTTTTCATCTGATTTCGATGACATTTCAGGGATTGTGGTAATTGTAAGGGGTTGAAAAAAACTCTTAAGAGACATTTTCTGTTGGAAATTACTTGAAGAACCCAAATCCGAAAGGTCTGTACAAGCAACTGATACATCCTGTACATCAACCACGCCAGAACCAGACAGTCAGAACTTAGGTATTTTCTACGAGTTTTAGTTTTAAAAAACTCGCGCCGCGCCGAGTTTCATCAAAATCGACTTGAAACGTGGAGCTTGGACTACTTAGAAACCCAGAATTCGCTATTGGTTGAGACAGGCGAGATTTAGATGGCACGAGGAGTTGGTGGATATTCAGGTAATTTTTTTTAATATATAGGTATTTATTCAGTATTGGTTTCAGGGTGGAATATATGTTTTTCCCTTCAGCGTCCACATGAGGGTCCGTGCTTGGCGTTTCTTCCATTTATTATTATTTTTTTTTTGTAATTTTTTCAACAGCTAAGACCTGCCCCGTCTTCTAGGCCCACACACCGGAGGAAAGCTCTTAATCCTCTTAACCGAAGAGACACTGCTCTTATTATAGAGAACTGAGTCTTCACTGAACCCACCCCATAACTTGACTGTACGGCTTGGACCATTTGTTCGACAATGAGAGCGAGAGTCGCTTCAGGAATACAGAGTATGAGTATTCCCCTCCGTCAGATGAACATACAAGGGGAGTGAATGAGCATCGTCTGTCCTCAGCTGCCCTGTCGTACTTCAGATGCTTTTTTCTTGCTGCTGAGTTGGCGACGGCATCCCAATCTCGGGTGCAGTGAGAAGCGGCGTCTGCATTCACAATGCGGTTATGGTTATCGAATAACGCCGGCCTCCCACTGTCCCAGATGTAATGTAGTTGAAATAAAACTCTATTTATGGAAAAATACAAGACGTATAATAATCAAACGTTACATTATCATTTCACTGTAAGCAACATGCAACAACCACACTAATGGCCATCCAGTCTACAACAGACATCTGCTGTTGTTTCACTGCTTGGTTCACTAGTCCTTTACACCAGACTCCGTGGATTTTTATATTAGCCATTAGCGCTGGGCTGCCATTTTCAGCTAGTTTTAGGAGCGGTTCGGTAGCCACCCCTCCCCAAGCAAGGCTCACCATATTTGCGCAATCGTCTCGGACGTAGTCATGGCCGCTTTTCACTAAGCCTCCTCTCTTGCAGTTTAGGCATGGTTGACGTCGAAATTGGCCCCGCATCCATCACAGCTGTCAGGGAGGTTTTGTGGAGCGTGGCCATACCGCAATGCTAGCGCGTCCCTGAACTGAAGAGGTGATAGGTCAAAACCATCGGCTCCCAGGGGTAAGGCTGTCAGCCATTGTGAGTTGCCTCTCACCCTTTAGTACGCTCTTTCGGCTCGGCTACAGTATCTCCAAGATCTCCTTGCTCCATGGCTTCATTCTTTCGGGGGTCTTTCCTCTTTCAGCACTTGTGCCGCTAGTTCAAGATGTCTTCCGTAGTCCAGTGTAATGCCTGTCGAAATAGAAGCCACTAACTCCTCAACTGCTCTTCTTGATGTGTTGCTTGCTGGTTCTTGAGAGAGCACAGGGTTGCAAATGCCAAGGCCCCCTAGTCTAGCTGGGAGTCCAAAGAGTTCGGCTTCACTATCCGTCACCTCCCGTCTAAGAATTTCAGGTATGAGATTTCGACAGATGGCTTCCATTAGAGGAATGTATTCTTCTGCATCTCCCTCCACTACTCTCTGGAGAAAAGCCCATTTGAACTGGAGTGACCTTGAAAAGACTGCGTGGGCAGCTTGTGGGCTTTTTCTTGCAGCTTTGGCTAACTTCTGTATATCTTGTTCCCATTGTTGTATGTTTTCTGCAACAAATTCCCCCTTTTTTTCATCAGGCCCAATATTCCCCCTAGGTAGCGCTGCGAATACACTATCTTGACATCCAGACCTTGGAAGGTTGCTCTTATCACTTCCTCTCGTCCTTCTTTGAAGACCAAATAGCTTTTGGCCGGTTCTGGGAAATAACCACACCTAGGCCCTTGTTCGCGCAGTAGATCAAACCATTCTCGAATATGCTGAAGTTTCCCTACACAAGACGAATCTGGTAAATTAGGTAGGTATGCAGCTATTCTTAGTTAAACAGGAAGCATCCAGCAATTTCAAAAAAACAATTGCCGACAAGTTTTTCTTCTTTTTTCCCTTCAAACTATCCAAGTATATAAAAAATATTCTAAAACTATTCAAATATTTGAGAAATATTGGAAAACCTATACCTATATGATTTTTCGTCCAAAATATGCAAAAATATGTGAAATTAAATTGCGTTTAAATGGTTGCAAATAGAACAAAATCCCTCAAAAAGGGATTCTCATGAACCTTTAGAGTCTTAAAACTGAATATGCAAAATATGTAAAATCTCGTCTCTAGTAATAACATACCTATAGGATCAGAAGATGATATTAACAGACAGAAACAGACAGGCGTCACGTGACCGAAGTGACTACTGAGTTCAATACCCAACTATTCTGGTACATGTCCCTGTAACGAATTTCCCTCTACTAGCCGGTATCACGAAGGTTCAATTTCTCAATCGAGTTTTCACTTTCGTGTTATTGACTTGAGTTGAAAGCGTAATTGCAACATGATTAAGAATCGCTATACTTCTCTGACCCTTTGATTTATTTCAGCTAGGTACTACTATAGGGTGATGACATTCACAGGAAATAGGCCCAGTGGGGGGGAGGGGGAGGGGGGGGGGGGCTAAAATAATTGTTATGGTGCTGGGGGCCCACACCGAGGAAAGGTTGAGAATAACTGGTATAGTTGGAACATGTTTGCGCATGTTGAAATTTCAATTATGCCCACGGTTCAATTATAGGTAAAGGTAGGCAACCCTTTAAGATCGATTCCCATAATATAGATAGGATACATAATAATATTATTGATGTCTTACATTATGGGACCTTCGTGTCTTCCCACAATGTTGCATCACGTGGTCACAGAAAACTGGATCAGACACCTCATTATTTCGCAAGTCCCATGCGCGTTATAGTCTTCAGTTCGGGCGGGAAAAAGTTCGCCGCTTGTGAATCGACCCAGTTTGGACTGTTAATTAGTAGCAGAACGTATGAATTATGTTGAAACAGGATTTGTATTTGATGAACGGGATTTTTCGTTCGTTAACCTTTCGTGAGAAGTGGGTAGAACTTAGACCAGACTACGAAATTGGGGAAAATATAGGCCACTTGGGTGGACTCCAAAATATGTACCTTGCTGCGGGCTTCATTTTGTCTATGCCACCTAAAGACTAATTAATTCATTAATCACTAATAAATTACTCAACTAATGGGGAGGGATTTCCATGTAAATAAAAAAAAGTTCCAAGTCATGCAGCATGAGTTGATGAGCGAATTTTAAAGATTCATTTTACCGATTTTCAGTAAATTTAGAATTGCGATTTTTTCTAATTTCTTATCAGATTATTATAGGAAATATTGCGCTGATTCCGAATTTATACTTAAAGTTCCTATGTTTTAAGACGGTAAATTCACACCAAAAACATCAAAACATGATTTTTGACCATTAATTTTCAAAAAATAAGACGTATACCTACGCCAAAAACTAAGCTCTATTCTCAATTGATAGAAAATTATGCAATTATGCAACTTGAAAAACTCTCTTGAATCTACCTTGAAGAGTCTATTCCAACTATTGGAATATTTGACCCGCGCAGAGGGACAATGGGCAATTGGAAATTAGTTGAAGGATTGACCCCTGAAGTTTGGCTGTATCTGTCGGACACCCTGTAGATCCTACAGGTAGGTAAAGTAGAGTATCTACCTTGAAAAGCAGTGGGAGTTGATTTTTCTTCCTGCTCGATTGCAAAATAATAAATCAAAACAATCACGAACAGTTTGTTTCTGCCGACCTAATGTTATTTACGAATAGATAAAAATACATGCAGCTTTGCGTACCAAAACGTCATGAGAGAGTTCGGCTTGCGAGGAAAATCTTCAAATATACATCCCAGAAAAACACAGTGCCAGCTATTAACACTGAATGGTGTACGTTTATGTAATAAACTCCTAACGCGATAGCGAACTGAAAATAATCAGACGACAGGCACTCAGACGCTGAAGCGCTCACCAAGGAGGTTCTTCAATCACTATTAGCCACTCCTGATGGAAGGATACTCGTGTTCCAACGTGGTAAGAATTGCTTAATCGAAGAAATGAAGGGATAACCAGGGGGTAGAAAGTCTTGACGTATCCGCGCGAGTGTAAAATCCACTGCGCCTATAAGAGCGTGTCGCCCTCGCGGAAGGCTCGGAAATGCGTGAAAAAACCGGAAATTCCCTCGTTTCCTATAATAAGGGGAATCATCTGAAACACGAAACGATTCATTCTCTTAACCGAATTTTCGAAGAACATTCAATCATTGCAATGGCTTCGACATTTTTATAATGCAAAATTTTAAAAATTTTCTCCATGGAAATTCGTTTTGAACAATTCTAAAACGATAACTGGATTTCAATATTTTATTATTTCAATATCTAGGAATCTAGTAGATATTTTAAAAAAATTTCAAAATCCATCCTCGTCATCTATATTATATTATGCTTACTTCATAGAAGTGTATCTATTTATTCTTTTAATTTTGTTTTCAATTTCTCGTGATTCGTTCCGCTAGTGTTTTCTTCAATTATTCTATTTAATGGGATTGTCCTTGTTAGGTGAATAAATAAATAATAACATATGAAAGGCTGACTTCGTTGGCCAACATTTTTGGTGTACTCCAAGGCGCTAAATTTTGGAAAATAAGGGTCAAAAATGTGTTTTTTGAGGTGTTTGGTGTGAATCACCATCTTAAACTCGGAATTAGCGCAACATTTCCTATAATAAGAATCACGTATCAAATCGGTTAAAAATTCTTTGAAAATTCGCTCAATCTCATGCTGCATGAATGGAGCTTTAATTTAATCTACAGAGCTATAGTTGGCGCACATATAGGCCATTTCAAGCATACTTCTGTACATACATATATATTAATAAGCTTTTACCTAGGTATACTGGAAAAGGGGGAAAATAATTTGTTCACTCTCCAAGTTATGGTGAAGGATGAATCATGATGATGATGATAAAGAAGATTGGGATGGTTTTTCTAATAGAGGTTTTTCTCAAGAGGACCGGGATTGCCGTCACAACCTTCACCTCATTGGTAAATTATTAGGTTGTTTACTGAACCAAGGAGAGGCCGGTCCCAAGTACGATGGGGTGAGAAGCTTCTAGCTTTGAAAAGCTAAAGCGGTGTTTTGTTCCTCCAGCGACAGTTCGGCCCTCATTATCATAATAAATGTATAGGTGATTCGAAATGAAATCCATACATATAAATAGGTGCATTAATTAGTAATTACGTCAAGGTCAGGAATAGTTTTAGACTGGTCTGAAACGGATTTCCACGAAGAAAATTCTCAAAAATTTGTATTACTAAAATATTGAAGCCATTGCAATAGCTTCATTTTCTTCGAAAATTCTATAAAAGTAAAAGCGCCTTATGACTCAGTTTAGATGAGTTGGATCAAGTCCCTGGACTTGAATAACGGGTTAACTACATCCTTTTGGTCATTAGGGACTTCTGCATGTTCGATGGAATAACGCCAGGTAAAATTAATTATAACAAACTTATTAACAAGGAATGATAATGAGGATCCAACCTTGAGTCATTAAGCCAAGTCTCCAGTCGATGAACCACTTAGAACAAGACCCAGGACGATCCTTGAAGAACACCCGACTAGATCTCACTCTCGTCACGGAGAGAAAGAAACCCGACTTGGAAGGAAGGAATCGGCGGCGACAAATAAATATTTTTCAACTTTCGATTCAATATTAAAGGTAAAAAGAGCGGTGCGAGGTAAAGAAACAACGATCAGACTTGGAACGATTCGAAAGGAATTCCGGCGTAGAAAGGCCCGAAGACCGGTCTGGAACGCGCTTGAAGACGTACTGGAGCTGGTAAGGTTGGACGGAATGATATGGTCGTGTGGGGGGTAAATGATCACTTTCACCATCTGGAATCCAAAATACAAAAACCAATTACAAACTCGTGTGAACTCGGACTTCCGTAATATGTTAATTGGGTTTTGTGGTCTCTGCAAGAATAAATTATATCTTCTGTTGCAGGCGGTTGCAGGTGGAGCGTGGTAATCTTCGTGGGGGTTCGCCGAGCATCTCTCATCGACATGCTAAGTTGATCGATGATTATGAACAAGCGAATCGGTCATTTGATGCAAAAATCGAGCAAAGAAGCTCAGTAGGGCCCGTTCTGAAGGGATTGTATGGTGGGATCAGGAATAATTAACGGTATCGGGTATAGTGAGAAAAGAAGTGAAATGGGTATCTTCGATACATGTCGATGAGGCTCGTAAGCTTATAGGCATCGCCCACTAAAACTTAACCTCTAAAATCTAACCAGCAGGGGCACAGCGGCTTCAAATAGGGGTTTTTTGGACAAAAAAAAAAAGTTCCCTCCAGTCTTATGGGAAATTTTGCCCTGATTTCGAATATACCCCACGTTCCTATACCTGGAATAGGTAATTAGTTGCAAAATTTTGAAAAAACCTCGAAAATTCACGTTTTTGACCATTTTAACTCGCCAAAAATGGTTTTGAATAAAATAAGAATTGAAGACCGGAGACTTCTGCGTCGAATGAGACCAACGCCAGCCCACCAACACAGTACCCATGATTTCTGGTGATTTTTCAAAGCTCTCCGTTTTCTCGATTTTTCTTTGAAAACTTTTTTTCGATAACTATGAAAAATCGTCAAAAATGATGGCTATAATCTTGATGAGCTGGCGTTGGTCTCATTCGACGCTGAAGTCACAGGTCTTCAACTCTTCTTTCATACAAAACCAATTTTGGCCAGTTCCAACTGTCAAAAACGTGAATTTTCGAGGTTTTCTTCAAGATATCGCAGCTAAAAAGCATTCTATGTATAGGAAAATACCCCACGTTACTATACCTAGAATAGGTAATTAGCTGCAATATCTTGAAAAAAACCACAAAAATTCACGTTTTTCACCATTGGAACTGCCCAAAATTGGTTTGTATAAAAGAAGAATTGAAGGCCTGAGACTTCTGCGTCGAATGAGACCATCGTCAGCCCACCAACACCATACCGATGATTTTTGGTGATTTTTCAAAGTTTTCCTATTTCTTTGTTTTCTCGATTTTTCTCCGTGTTCCCGAATAAAAGAGTCGGAAAAATTATAAAACATTGAAAAATCGTAAAAAATCATGGCTACTGTGATGTTGAGCTGGCGTTGGTCTCATTCGACGCAGAAGTCACAGGTCTTCAATTCATCTTTCATACAAAACCAATTTTGGGTAGTTCCAATGGTCAAAAACGCGAATTTTCTAGGTTTGGTCATGTTGGTGGTGCTAATTAGCTATATAGAGGTTTTTTTAAGATATCGCAGCTAATTATCGATATCTTGCCATTTTCGGTATCATCTCATTACCTATAAGATGGGAGAGGACGGTTTTTTTGTCCGCAAACCCCCCCATTTTGACCCACTGTGGGGCGTAGTTTTTTAGCTGAGCAGTTTTTGAAAAATCGAGGTAGGTATTGCGTTTTGTACCACAAAAATCTCAATTTGGATCGAAAATTTGAATTTTATTCTGCGAGAAGAAACCATATTTTCCAAATTGATTTGTATGTAAGAACCCTATTGCTACTAGGCCAATAAGGATTGGTACTCGAAATTAAGAAAGAAAATCCAACCATGATGTCTCTTAAAACTACATTCTCTGGCGCTTACGGAAATGATATTTTCTTCAACATGAAAACTGTCAAGAAGGCAAAAACTGATGCTCCTCGACGGCGGGCCCTGAAAAACACTAAACCAGGAAAGTGTCCATCAAAGCATCTGAATTCCAACTCAGCTAATATCTGGAGAGAGTCGAATCCAGAGGATTGTATGAAGAATTAAATGGATCGGTGTGACATTGATCGAACAGAAATCATTATTCATACTCGAGAAGAACAACTCATGTCCTATTGTTTATTCACAAAATTTATATTACATCACATATTTTTGAAATTGATTTTTATTTATTTTTTTTTTTTTTACAGAATACAGTTCTCAAACATCCAAATTGCTTACTCAATGTTTTTCGATTATTTACAATCATCCTATATCTACAGTGTTTTTCTAGTTATTATAACTTGAAATTTGTTTTTCTCAAAATGCGATTTGATGAATTTGAGTCGTTTTCCCTTCAGATCTTCATATAGCATCCTGGGATCCAGAGGCAGAGGGCACTAGGCAGAGCCTATACCTGGCTGAACCTGATGAGCTTCAGCCGCTTCTGAAGCTTCTAGAGATATCCCGTGTGAAACGGTCACTATGGATTTTCGATTCTATATAGGTGGAAGAAGAGCATCTTCCTGTAGCCCGTAATCTACCCACCTTTTTGAAAGAGAAAAAAACAATCAAAATCGGTACAACTGTCATCCTCACACAATATCTACTCATCATCCACATATCATATCCACATACAAGTTCCATTCATGCAGCATGAGTTGATGAGATAATTTTTGAAGGATCATTTCAACCGATTTAGTGGATGATTTTTATGGTTAATTTTGCGCTGATTCCGAATATACAGTATGTTTATGTGTTTAAGACGGTTACTTAGACCAGAAACATCCAATAACCCTTTTTTTTACCCTTATTTATCTGACCCTGGAATCGAGATAAAAAAATCCAAAAAAAAAAAACTTGAAATGTCAATAATATCAAAAGAAAGGATGAGTTCGTCGCTAGAATTTTTGGAGTACTCCAAGGGTTCACATTTCGAAAATGTAGAGTCAAAAAACGCTTAAAAAACGTGTTTAATGAAGTTTTTGGTGTAAATTACCACCTTAAAGATAGGAACATAAATATGGTATATTCGGAATTAGCGTGAAATTTGCTATGAGAATCACCCACAAATTCGGTTAAAATGATTCTTCGAAAATTCGCTCATCATCTCATGCTGCATGAATAGAACTTTTATTATTGACATTTTGACATTTTTTTCGGAATTTTTGAACCGATTTCATTTCAAAAAAAATTTCTAAAACTTCAGAATTCAGAATGGTCTGCGACGGATTTCCAGGGAGAAAAATTATTACAATTTTGCAGTCATTGCAATAGCTGAATTTTCCTCGAAAATTCGCTAAAACATCCAATATAAGTCATTAAAATAGTTATGGTTGATCGTATTTTCATTGTCCAAATTGTACAGCAATTGAAGGGAATCTTGTTCCTTCGATAGAAGCCAATGGATAAAAAAGCTAATCTAACATTTGTGTGAATCAACTCCACCGACGATTCTCACAACACGAGGAAACTTTCGCGGTTTGTTGAGGGCGCTGTATGGTTTTCAAGTTCATCCAATCCAGACTATCTATCCGGTTCTCTAGTAATTGAGAACAGCTCCCGTACTAATTCCAACTGTACCTTCCGAGTTACCTGGTTAGTCCATTAGACTCCCGACCAAAAAAAAACTCGATATAGCGATAATGTTACCCGCATGAGAAAGTGAAGTTGAGGTGTGGGGTTATCGGACATACGAGAAGAGAAATTGAAGGGTTGGAATGATGAAAGTTGACGCAGCTCTGATAAATCACGTCTGGCATTGAACTAGTCGAGTGCAAATTACTACACAACGTTATGTGAATCTGAAAAGTACTCCATACAGGGGTCCGAGTCGAGATACCTTTCTTTTTTGAAAGAAACAAGAGTAATTACAACTATTTTTTTCACAAAACAAGTTCCATTCATGCAGCATGAGTTGATGAGCGAATTTTCGAAGATTTATTTTAACGAACCCTGTAGGAATTAGGACTTAAAGGAAATTTTGCGCTGATTCCGAATATAACATAATGTTTATAAGGTAATTTACACCAAAAACTTCAAAAAACACGTTTTTGACCCTTATTTTTCAAGATTTGACCCCATGGAGTTCTCCAATAATTCTGGCCAACGAACTCATCCTTCCTTACGTTATTATTGACATTTTGAACTGTTTGGGATTTTTTATAGTGATCCCAGGGTACCAGATATCGTCAGGAGTGACACATATACATACTTATAGATACACAATTAATATACACATGAAAACTCGTGTTAGAATGGTCTGAAACGGATTTCCCTGGAAAATGTTTAAAATTTTTAAGCCATTGCAATCGTTGCAAATTGCAATAGCTAAAATAGTAAAACTTAATTTCTCTATAGAAATCTGATTCTGAGCATTCTAAATCGAATCTTGAAGTAGGTATAACATTCTTCATGTACAAGGTGATTCACTAAGGTTCAAGGCTATTAAGGTCCAAAAATCGTGTTTTCTTAGGTTTTTTTGTGTCAATTACCACCCTAAACATGAGAACGTAGGATATATTCGGAATCAGCGTAAAATTTCCCACAAGAATCACCCACCAAATCGGCTAAAACGATTCTATAAAGATTTATGTTGGATTCATCAACTAATGTTGCATGAATGGAACTTTTTATTTCATATTCGGATTCCTGCAGAATTTCGTGAAGAAATTACCCCTCAATCGAACATTTTACGTGCGCAATTACGCTCCAAATGCAAGAAATGGATTTTTTTGGGTGTAGTAAACTATCAAGATGACTATCATGATTTTAATCTTCTTTTCACGCTAGATGACAGGGTTATATTATATTTTTGATTTGCCAAAGAAAAATTGAGCGATCCAGATTTTTTTTTTTTTTTTTTGGTTTTTTAATGAAAATTTGATATTTAAAGGCTTGAATAGGAAAATCAACATCACCACGTTATTCAGCATGAAAAAACACATTAAAATCATGTATCATACCTACTTGATAGTTTACAACACCCAAAAAACTCGATATCTTACTGTTAGGGCACATTTGAACCTTAATTAATTGCGTTCAAATTTTCGAGTGATTGGTCATTTATTCATACAATTTTGCGTAGAATCCGAATCTGAATTTAAAAAAAAATGGATTTTTTCCATGAAAAAAACAAAGTTTGTGGCATTTGCGGCGCTATGGCGCAAGTAGTAGGGGTGAAAGTAATTTTCCTGAAATCTAAAGGTAAAATAATGAAGAATGTAGTTAGAACGGATTTTGATTTTTTTTACAGGAATCCTAGGAGGTTAGGAGGGGTTTAAGGCCTCAGAGAATCACCCCATATATACGAGTATATATAAATGACATATGGAGATATAGTTATGTGTGTGTCATTCCAATCAATGTCTAAAAATTCAAAATTGGTGCCATAATGTGTATATTATAAAATGAAAGCCTAAGTTCGTAGGGTAGGATTTTCGGACTACTTCAAGGATTCAAGATACGTATTGCAAATTAAGGGTAAAACCCCTGTTTTTGAGGTCTTTGGTGAAAATTACTGTCTTAAACCTAGGAACTCGTGGTATATTCGGGATCAGCGTGAAATTTTCTATCAGAATAGCCTTTCAAACAATTTGTTCGCGCTACAATCCTATTTTGGACCACTGAGTATCGCAGGTTCTTCTGTGCGGGTAAGCCATAGATAAACTTCATTGGTATTTCTTTAAACCAGCAAGCGATAATTTATTTAGGACTCGCTTTCCTATATTCCAAGCAGTTGTGTACCTAATCTACCCACCAACCTACATTTCGAAGAGAGGTGGAAGCTTGTCACCAAGAGAAACCCGAATAGCGGCGGATGGAAGGGAACAGGAAGAACGAAGAAAGGGCCTTTCGTCAGTTTCCCGTCTTTGGAAAATGGAGCTTGTCGTTTGACCTGTCTGGCTGCCTAGATTACTCACTCGATTGAACGAAGGTGATTTCGACTAAAGTTCCCCCATACTTTACAGACAGGTCTTTCAATTACCCTAGAAAGGTACTTGAAATACGTCGATTCGACGTGTCTCCTCATGTGGTGGCTGCCAGGAGCGCAGCAGTGGCTTGGGGCAGCAGAAGTGCTTCCCACCGTCAGTTGTGAACAGCCTACAGTGGGTTTTTGTTCATTGACAAAATTACGTTTAAAAAAATCAAACGTATAATCCAGAAAGGAGCTATGAATGCACTGGAAAAACTATGGCTGGGTTTAGTTCATTGACAAAATAATGTTCCTAAAACCATTAACGTTCGACGAATAATAGATTAAATACAAGACATAACATCGATACAACCCATTGTACTAGTTATTGTATCGATAGTCTATAAAACGAATGGCAGTAGGTGCCCAGACTCTACAGACGTCCCATGACTTTCAAATCCTATTATACAAGACTTTCCATTCCGTTGAATTTATGGCCACGTCTTGCGTAATATCGCCGGAGGACCTCATTTCAGGTTCATTCATCCGTTTCAATCGTCATCCAGAAAAAAGAGACAGAAAGAAATGAAGGATATTTTTTATATTTTCTTCCTCAGTAAGGAATCATCTTCAAGGCGATCTCCATCGTAATTTCCCATTTTGGCACAAAATCGGGACATTTGTTGATAACTGAAACCTTGATCCAAAAACAATCTTCTGACTGAGTTCCTTGGCATCCAAGTTTTGGATTTAATGAGTCCTTCGATGACCAGTTTTACTTAATTATTTTAACATGAATAATGTTTTTGCAGGGCCTCCCAGAGTCAAAAAGTGTCACGAAGTTTATGTCACGAAGATGAGCACAAAGAGGAATGTGATAAAGAAGAGCACAAAGAGGAATGTGATAAAGAGGAGCACAAAGAGGAATGTGATAAAGATGAGCACAAAGAGGAATGTGATAAAGATGAGCGCAAAGAGGAATGTGATAAAGAATTTTCCACAAAAGAAGAATGAATAAATTTTCCACACATTTTTTGATATTTTTCATACAGACGAAGAAAAGGGATAAGGAAAAGGGGAAACGGGACGCAAAAACATTATTCATGAATTGTGATGTTAGCCAAAGGCTCAAAGTAGGGGCGAGGCGCGGAGCGCCGAGTTTTTTTTCTCAGAACCTACAGTACCGAAATCCATTTTCCGAAAGCCATTTTTGTGGATTTTGACGCTGATTTCGGCCCTCGAGATATTTTTGGGGAGATGAGGGGTATTGCAGCTTGTTTTTACTTGAAAGAAGTGTCCAGTGAATTTCATCAAAATCGTTAGAGCGGGTTGCGAGACAAACCAAAGTACTAAAAACGACGTTTTTCAGATTTCTACGGGTGAGGGAAGTAGTTTGAGGCCTCGCACCAAATATGATATTTTTCGATAATATCAATAAATTTTAAATTATTGTGATGTTGTTTTCATTCACAGTTAATTTTCCAACTACAATTTATATCAGTTATTTATTCTCAAGATTGTTTCCAACTATTTTGATAAAATATAATTTGATTATAAACGGCGTATTTAATTAATTTAAAAAAGTCTGCCAAGTTGGGTGGGCAGTATTATAGCTTCCTCACTCTTGTAACATGGACGTAGAGAATCAGTTATTGAACATTCCAACGAAATTGGTAGACTAGTTTCGGAGTTTACTTAATCCAATCACTTATCCCATTGGAACTGAAAAATCGTAGTTTCAGTTACGTTAGCGCATGCGCACACGCTACTAATGGTCCTATGGCTATTGAATTATTGAATTAATAGGGAACTGTCTAGGGGCTACCGCGAACAATCTCTATGAAAGTTTTTTTTTTTTAGAAACTGCGCGTGCGCAGTAGATATTACTGATAGAATCGTATTAAAATTCGAAGGTAATTATCAACCTACAAATACCCTCCGAATTTGAGCGAAATCGGTCCATTAGGAACAGAGAAATTGTAGATTCAGGAAATTCACGTTTGCACATGCGCATACGCTACTAGTGGTCCGATGGAGATGAAATTCATAGGGGACCCTCCAGTGTCTTACTCACGTAATCCCTGAAAATATTACCGAAATTGGTCGAGTAGTTCCGGAGACACGCCTATGACAACGAATTTCAAGTTTGCGCTTGAGCAGTAGCTATTACTGATCCAATCGTGACGAAATTCATAGATGATTGTCTTCGGGTCAGTTCACAACTACCCTAAAAATATGAGCGAAATAGGTCAATTAGGAACTGAGATAAAGGGGTTTCAGGAAATTCACATTTGAGCATGCGCTCACGCTACTAGTGGTTCGATGGCGATGAAATTTATAGAGGACCGTCACGGGACTAACCCACACAATCCCTGAAAATTTCATCAAAGTCGGACCACATCTTCACATAGTTTTGCCAGGGACAAGGAATTGACCACAGACAGACCGACAGACAGACACGGAACCAAAATTGTTCAGAAAGCTCTGAAACGTAAAAGTCAAGTGGAAATTGCTGTTTTGGAGGACAACAATTTTTTTTTATTTCTCGTCCGAATACATAGCTTCCCACCTTCGGTAGTGAGGAAGCAAAATTAAATGAATAATGAAAAATGAAGTATTTTGGATGATGAAACTTCTTCCAACTGTTATTTCTGAGATATACCTACCTAATGAGGTTCGTTTTCTCGTAAATTTAATAATCCCGAAAATCCCGGGATTGAGCATGACAATCCCGGGATTGAATAACGCGGAATCCCTAACTCAAAAAAGTTCCATTCGTGCAGCATGAGTTGGTGAGCGAAT
>JAEMON010000013.1:21210675-21229159 GCA_030264115.1 Lygus lineolaris
CAAGAGTTGTGAGAAATTATCGAGTTGGTACTCGATCTATCGGTTGGGAACTCAGGGCTGCAACGGGTCTAGAAAACCTGAAAAAGTCAGGGAAAAAGAAAGTGGCCAGGGAAAACCTGGAAAAGTCAGGGAAAAATTGAAAATCTTCTGGAATTTCACGCCAAATACGGGCTACAATTAGTTGTTGGTGCGACTCTTCGAGTACTTACAAGGTTTCTGATTTTTGATAAATGCGTTTTAACATTTTTCGTTTTTTAATCTACACTACAGAATTGATCATCTGCATTTCTGTAATGTATAAGTTACTAGTCTGTTTCAGGCATTTATCAATACAAAATCAAATTGCTTCCTCACTACAGACGATATCTGGCCCTCTGGAATCTATCTAAAAATTAAAAAAAAATCTAAAATGTCAATAATAACTAAAGAAAGGATGAGTTCGATAGCCAGAATTTTTGGACTACTCCAAGAGTTCAAATTGAGGGTAAAAAAACGTGTTTTTGGAGGTTTTTTTTTTTGTGTAAATTGCCATTTTAAACATAGTAACATAATATGGTATATTTGGAATCAGACCAAAATTTCTTATAAGAATCATCCACAAAATCGGTTAAAGTTATCCTTTGAAAATTGGCTCACCAATTCATGCTGCATGAATGGAACTTTTTACGTTTCAGAGCGTTACGAAGAGTTTTGGTTCCGTGTCTGTCTGTCGGGCTGTGGTAAATTCCTTGTCCCAGGCAAAACTATATGAAGTTATGGTCCGATTTTGATGGAACTTTCGGGGATTGTGCGGGTTAGCCCCATAACGGGTTCACTATTGATTTCTTCACCACGAGTAGCGTGTACGCATGCGCAAACGGGAAATTCCTGAAACTACAATTCCTCTTTTCCTAATGGGGTGATTCTGCTCAAATTCTGAAGTTGGGGGCTCCAAGACATTCACCTATTAATTTTGTCAGGACTGGATCAGTAATAGCTACTGCGCATGCGCAAACTGTAAATGTGTTTTCATAGCCATAACACCAGAACTACTCCAACTATTGGGGGAAGGGGCTTTTGAAACGCATAGGAAAAGGTCAGAGAAAAATTACTTTTGCGGTCTGGAAAACAAGGAAAAGTCAGGGAATTTTGGGATTCTGTTTCCGTAGCAACCCTGGAACCATGTATCGATTGTAAATGCCAAGAAAAAAGACAGAAAACGCGATAATTTTTGTGTAGAATTATCTTTTTTATGTGTAGTTTATGTGGCTAAATGTATCGCCAGTAAATGATCATAATCCAAGAAGACCTGATTCAGTCACCTAACCTCACCTCGAAAAATTAATATTCCGACCACCTCCCGAGGTGGTCACAAGCTTGTCAGCTGTTGACAGCTTTTGTCGACCTTGAGGGCAAAACATGGCGGCGTTTACCAAGGGCTGAAGTTATAGAACACCACGTTAAACACTCAACTGTTGTTACCAACAGTTGTTCAGCTTCAGAGCACCCCCCCCCCCCCCCCCCCCCCCCCCCCCCCCCCCCCGATCTCTGCCTTCTTGTTGACAATTTGTAGATGAGAGCGAGCACAGAAGGTTAGCCCAGCTGAAATATTGGAATCTCACCTGCAACAACACTAGTTGGAACAGACCTATCAAATTATACATTCCTCCTTAATGAGTCTTATCTTAATTGAATTTGAGTGCGACACCACTTCTTCCTGCTTTGGTTCACCAGCAGAGCTCTAACATGCAGGTGCTGTCCTTCGGCCGTCCATTCACATTTTTGCCGTCTTTCTCCAGATAAATATGTTAAATTACTGGTTCTCACGCATCCTCAAACGGAGCAATTATATAAATAGAAGGGTCAACAAACTGTTACTAACTGTCTGCCGAGAATTCTCAGACATCAATGTCGATTTAGATAGTAACTTACTACAGCGTTAAAATGATAATAACTTGAAAATAATAAACTCTATGCATGACACAATTTCTTTTTGTTCAACAGTTTCGTTGAGTTTTTCTCCAACGAGAATAAATCAACACTCAATTCAGAATATATCCGACTTCTGGTTAGGGAAAGCCAATCGACGAGAAGCAATCGACTAATATAAAAATAACTAATTAGGTAATTTATACTAATTAATCGATCACTTTCGTCTATAATGCAAGTAAAATAAATTCATGTTCATTATATTGATTGATAAATACTTCATCAATAAATCATCAGACTGTTTCAGACAATGAGTTAATGAGTCGAAAAATGTTAGAAGGCAAATTTGTCCATGGAAATTCGTCCTGTATGAGTATCCAGAATAGAATCCAGAAACTATACACATTTTCGAGTGAATATGTGGGATTTAGGTTTGCATTACAATGTAGTAGGTAAACGTATATATTTATACGTGTATCAAAGGAAAAAGCCAACCTCATTTTCGGGGGCCAACAATTTTACCGCATTGCGAGGTATCAAACTTTAATTGTTAAGGAATGAAAATAAAAGGTTTTTGGGGAAAATCCCATTCCCATTTGATATTATCTAGACGTGTTTAATTCGGAATCAGCCTAAAATTAATGTCCGATAATCAATACCTAACTACTTCATGAGTGAACAGAAATTGCTAAAATCGGGTGAGATTTCAGAAGCATCTGTGGTAATTTTAAAAAACTCCTCTTTATCTAGTATTTTTAGGAAAGGCTTATAATGCATGAATGGAACTTTTTGTGGGGCCAAGGAACTGAAGGAATTCGTTTTTCCCATTTTCATCAGACAATGTTTGCCGACTTTCTTCATGTTATTCAATTCTCTAGGGGGATCAGCTTTGTATAGTTCCAATTTTGTAATTCTGAATTTTTAACGTCCTTTTTCGAAATCCAAATTGGCATGAAGGTACCTCATCCTCCTAGAGAATGATAAAATAGGAAGAATGCCGCCTACTGCATCAAAATCCGTTGAAAATTGGCTAAGAAAAAGTTCCATTCATGCAGCATGAGTTGGAGAGCGAGTTTTCAGAGAATAATGTTGACCGATTTTGTGGGTGATTCTTATAGGAAATTTCACGCTGATTCCGAATATACCATAATACGGTTAACAATAACATATTATGTTCCTATGTTTAGGATGGTATCTCACACCAAAAACCTCAAAAACACGTTTTTTAGCGATTTTTGAAACTAAATGTTCAAAATTTGACTCCTTGGAGTACTCCAAAAATTCTGGCCAACGAACTCATCCTTATTTTTGATAATATTGACATTTTAAACATTTTTAGGATTTTTTATCTCGATCCCTATATATACCTATATATATAGCATTTCCAAGTCAAGTTCAACCTTTTCCAAGTCAAATTCAACCTTTTCCAAGTCAAATTTTCAAATTCAAAAATTTCAAATTTCAAAAATTCAACCTTTTCCAAGTCAACCTTTTCCAAGTCAAATTCAACCTTTTCCAAGTCAAATTCAACCTTTTCCAAGTCAAATTCAACTTTTTTCAAGTGAAATTCAACTTTTTCCAAGTAAAATTCAACTTTTTCCAAAAGAAATGGTTTGGAAAAGGTTGAATTTGTTTTGGAAAAAGTTGAATTTGACTTAGAAAAAGTTGAATTTGACTTTCAAAAAGTTGAATTTGACTTTCAAAAAGTTGAATTTCACTTGGAAAAGGTTGAATTTGACTTTAAAATGTTGGATTTGACTTGGAAAAGTTGAATTTGACTTTAAAATGTTGGATTTGACTTGGAAAAGGTTGAATTTGACTTAGAAATGCTATATATGAAAAAATCATTATCATTCAATATTTCACACCATTCGCGGAAAACCCTTAAGATTTTCAAATTACAGAATGAAAAAAATAACCATACAAGTTGGAGCTCACTCCCTTGGCCCCTTCTATTCTACCAATTACCAAAGATTTCGTGGATGAACTCTCTTGTACCGATCCTACCTCCTAATTGGTATAATGGAAACACATTTCATAAAACTACACGAATGAAACATCAATTAGAGGAATTGATAGAAAGTTGATCTAGGTTAGGCCGTAATGAGGGGGAGGAGTCGCCGAATAATGCTTTCGGGAGAGTGATGGAAGACGTGGGACCGTGCGTGAACGGAATTTCTTGGTGCCTATTGTTTGAGCTATTGTTTAGCACCGGTGAATAATCTGGCCCATAACTGTACCCCTGTTAATAAAAGGCTCAGGACGGACCCGCTTTGGGTTGCAAAATAGGATGGATTCTGCCGCGGTCAGACGTGAGCTTCGGTCGCTCTCGTGAACGGATTTATTGTTTTCGTCATTCATCACGATTGAAGCTAAACAGACCGAAACAAAAACCTTGTACAAATTTTCGAGAGGTGGCGCCACTATCAAGGGTAAAATAGTCCTTTAGTTGCTTGACTATTTTAGGGTTTTTTCTTTGCTTAGACAAGGTGAGTATGAGATACTCACCTGCTTTTTATTGCTTATTACTGCTTTTTTACTCTATCTATAATTTTTTTGCTTCCCCACTACCGAAGGTAGGAAGCTATGTATTCGTGCAAGAAATTAAAAAAAAAATTTTTAAATAGGTACCTTATTATGGTTGGTTGTAGATACTCGTGTTTTGGTATGTCTTCGGTTTTGTAATGACAGACCTACCTATATACTTACTGTTTTTCTACTTTGAAGACTTGTGTGCTTACTCCTGCTTGCAGGTATTTACCTTTTGTTTAGTTTAGTGTGTAGTTAGTTTATTTAGACTTGCAATCTTAAAGATTGCTTCGCTGGCTGACTGCTCATAGGCTGTTCCTGAAGATGGGTCCGGTGCGAAACGAAACGTTGAAAAAAAGCGGATTTATGTGTAATTCATTAGTACCAACTGTTTTTGGCTGAATCCCGACTATCCACAACCAATAGGTAAAAAGGGGTAAATAGGCCCCTGATTGAGGAGCCGAAAATGACCCAAGATTAAAGAAGAAAAACGGGATTGTGTCGTGAATTTTCAATTTTTGAAATTTGATGCAGTTTTCCGGACTACCTTGAAATACTTTCACTATTGATGGTCAAAATTTGGTCATATTTCAATTTCCGGAGTACCCTCGGATTCGTGATAGTTGTGCCTATGTTATGTGTCTTCAAAAAGTGGAAAAATATAAAATTCAAAGTTCACTAATATTATATACAATATATATATACAATTTATAATTCCGTAATTTTGTATTCCTCACGTCCTTATCAAAAAATCAAATTCACACAAAGGCACCTCATCTACCCTAGAGAATAGTAAGATACTAGGAAAAAAGCAACGCTAAAATGGTTAGGGGAGCGGTTATCCGCTTTTTACAGCCATATAGGTCCTGAGCAGTAATCACGTTATAGTCAGAGTGTCTTCAGTAGCCGAGACTAAGGCATTTTTAAGGACATTTTAGGATTACTCGGTTGGTACAAACACTGAAGGTCCCTGTAAAAAAAAAAACGAGCTCTCTGACAAGCTGATTCAAATTTTGAGCTTCCAGATCAGCTGAGCCGAAAACTCAGCTCCTGGGTATCGAAAATTGAACTTTCAGATGAATTCAGTCGAAAATTGAATCGCCCCAGGGGCAATTATGAAGTAGATATTTAGATTTTGTGGGAGAAGATTATACATGTGGACAGTAGTCTGGCCGAGCACCGTAGTTCTAATTACAAAAATGTTGCCCCCAAAATCAAAATTTAAATAACATGTTGTGAATTATATTTATATGTTATTACTAGAAAATTGCCAACACAAGAAAACAAATTGGCAATTGAATTACCTAATAAGTTGCTTATTTAAGACGTTTTGTTCAAGAAGTTCTAAATTGTGAAAAAGTGTTGAATTTCAGGAATCGTTTTAGAATGGTCTGAAACGGATTTCGATTAAGAAAATTTTCAAAAATTTGCATTTCGAAAATTTTGAATCCATTGCAATAGCTTCATTTTTGTAGAAAATTCGCCAACACAATAGGAATCGAACTACATTACTTTTCAATCATACAATCATTTTTCAAAAAAATAACAAACCGAAACAATGTTCAATACCCGCATGACACCGATCCATTAGCAAACATAATTTCGATTCACTAGGTTTAGAGTCAAACTTTGTCGGCCGTTCAGAAACCTACTAAATGGAGTGTTCGAGTTCAAGTTACTTTAATAGGAAGACGCGATGTCACCGAGACAAGACGTTTCAAGAAGTGCCAGGAAAGACATCATTCAGGTACGTAAAAATTAGTGATCCGGTTTAATCCGATAGCATTAGTTCCCAAAATCACTAAAAATTCCTATTAAAAATGCGTTCAAAGCCGATATTTGTTCCAAAACACTCCACATCAAAATGATCCAAGGTGCTCCAACTCCGAACTCACTATAACTAATTGTGATATTTTGAGCATTTTGGAACAAAAACTACATCTACAAGGTAAACTAGTGGGTTATTGAGAGAGTCATGAGTAGAGACGAGATCGATATGCTAAAATTCGAGCCCGTTCATGCATTCATTTAGGTATGCGTTTTTAAGGCCAATATATTCTTTTCAAGGGTGAAAATATTATATTTTTTTATCATCATGAAAATAATTGTTTGGTTGTGTCTGAGCCTGTTTTTCGTGATATTGGCACCCCCACATTTTGGGAATTTTTCGGACTTACAGCCGTTTGAAAAAAAGGAAGATTCTCCGACTTGAGGGAAATTACATTACAGGCTCCCGTATTGACATCTACATCAACTTAAAAATGCAAGTGAAACCATCGAGCTGATAGGAAATTTAACGCTCTTTCCAACGGTATCCTTAAATTTGAAGGTACTTGGGAAATTAGGAGAGTTATAGCTGTTTTAATGACATAAGGTCGAACACAAAATAAAAATCTCAAAAGTGAAAAAACCCACCAAAGTAAGAAAGGGGTTAAAAAAAACTCTGACATTTTATCTCCCGACGATTTTTTTTCTTTTTTTCCTTGAAACTACCCAAATATTTCAAAAATATTCTAAAACTATCCAAATATTCGAGAAATATTCAAAAACCCAAGAATATATGATTTTTGGTCCCAAATATGCAAAAATATGTGAAATTAAATTGCGTTTAAATGGTTGCAAACAGCTCAAAACCCCTCAAAACGGATTCCTATGAACCTTTAGAGCCTAAAAACTGAATATTATGCAAAATATGTGAAATCTCGTGTGATTAGTTATTTGTAGGTGATTAGTC
Source organism: Lygus lineolaris (assembly GCA_030264115.1). NCBI lineage: Eukaryota > Metazoa > Arthropoda > Insecta > Hemiptera > Miridae > Lygus > Lygus lineolaris. The sequence goes on from JAEMON010000013.1 coordinate 21,217,847, forward strand.
GGGATTCAGGCAGATAACCCTCACTTTAAAGCACTCTTTTATTCATCGACGTTTCGGATCTAACCTAGATCCTTCTTCGGGTAACCTGATCATGTGAAAGGACTCCTCAAGACCCAAAAATAAAACAGTTCCCTCAAAAAATCGGAGGGGAACCTTGTCCAAAGAGGGTAGAATAAGAAAGGTTGCATCAAAACCATACAATTTATCTGAATTGTCCACCTCAGGGAGTGTGGTTTTCTATAAAATAATATATTTACTTATACCTATTTATAAATTATTGTAAAACAGTATTGTATGGTTTTGATGAAACCTTTCTTGTCCCTTTTTGGACAAGGTTACCCTCCGATTTTTTATGAGGGAACTGCTTTATTTTTGGGACTTGAGGATTGAGGACGCCTATTTTCTCATGATCAGGTTGCCTGAAGATGGGTCTAGGTTAGACCCGAAACGTCGATGAATTAAAGAATTAAAGCATTAAAGTGAGGGGTTTTCTGGCTGAATCCCGACTAATCACATACAAATATAGTGGGTAGGTACTACAGAGGTGAGATCCCACCTCCGATTGTAGTCTGAGGTCATAATAATATATAATACTATTATTATTAAACGTACCTAATAAATGACAATACACTTTTCTCGTTACATAACTGGATTCAAACTCGCTTTTGAGTACCTAAAAGACACAGAATTAATTTAACGAACGCTTAATCAATTTTCCTTCCACATTAGGCAGGAGTGGCCCATTAGACTATGCGAACCCGTCGTCTGTAGGGAGAGAACTTATGAAGAAGAAGAAGAAAACGTAGTAGATCCTTGTGACCAAGTTGATGATACAAAGGAAGACGAAGAAGGTCCGTTAGACAGGTTGGTAAAATGAAGGAATTAATTCCAATTTCCTTGGGTAAAATCAACTATGATTATGTGTTCCTCACTGTGTGTCTGTTGATTCCTATTGAAATGATATTTGTATTTCTCGGCTGGGATCAACATAAAATGCTGTCCGTCACAATATATTATGTTGGATAGACAGGTAGGTTAGGTAGGCGAAACAATTACCTATGTACTGTGAGATTTTTTTGAATCTACTATTTTAGCGGATTTGCACAGAAAATTTAGCTATTACAACGGCTTGAAAATTTTAGGATGCCAAATTTTAAAAATTTTCTACATGGAAACCCGTTTCATACCATTCTAACACGATTCCTGAAGTTCAACATTTTTTTATATATATATGTGTGTCACTTCAGACAATATCTGACCCTGGAATCAATCTAAAAAAAACCAAAAAAGTTCAAAATGTCAATATTAACAGAAGAAAGGATAAGTTCGTCGTCCAGCATTCTTGGAGTACACCGAGGGGTCAAATTTTGAAAAATCAGGGTAAAAAAAACGTGTTTTGAGGTTTTTGTTGTAAATTACCATCTTAAACATAAGAACATACATATATTATATTATATTCGAAATCAGCGCACCAGCGAAGAATCACCCACAAGATCTGGTGAAATATTTCTTTGAAAATTCGCTCGTCAACTCATGCTGCATGAACTTTTTGAATTTTTCCCAATTTCATTTCATTAATACCTAGGTAAATTTTAAGACATTTCATTCAAGTTCAGTATTTACTTTCTTTGTTCAGTACTTTCTCCATACTACTTTCTCTGTGACTTTGGCACCGACAGTTAAAAAGGCCCGCGAATTTTTGATTAAATTGAAGGACAGCTGTTCTTACGGTCTTCCAGTACCTACCAACCTAACATAAGTATTCTGGTACCAACATATAATTGGTACATAACATGTCAGGCTGGTTCTAACATCGAATCCATAATTTATTCTTCCAGGTTCGACAAAAGTTTGAAAGAGTACATGACCATGGATATATGGGGACGAGAAGCACCTAAAAATAAACAACAAACGCAACCTCCGTAAGTTGTGGATCGTTATTGATGGCTGAAAGATAAGTAAGAAAAGATAAGACACATCATCATGAGGTTCAGAATTAGTAGAAATAGAAAGAGGTGGCTAAGTAGGTAAGTACCTACCTAAATTTATTTGAATTTAATCTCCAGAAGCCGTAGTGGATTTGAGGCGCATCATCATTATCTCATAGTACCTACCACAGTCATGTTGAATTTGTTGATGTTGGAAAATTCTGACCAACTCAATCATGTGTGATTACATGTTTTTTTAGAATTCTAGCGAGAACCACCGCAAACACTCTCGAGACCACCGAGGATCTTGCCACGGAAGACGTCAATAACCGATCTTTCGCCAAGAGATTGGCGGCCATCGAAAAACATTTCTTGTTCGAGCAGGCGCTGATGTTCGCAGAGCAAGCTGCAGAGGCCGCCCCACCAGAGCTAGTCGAGGAAGCTGCATTGGCGAGTGCAAGAGGTGATTCGTCAGTCCATCCATATTGCAAAATCCCACAGAATCAGGGACGTTAGTCCAAAAGGACGAGAGAACTATCTTTGGTCTACCGATTTTGAAAATCCCAGGATTGAGCGCCCCTCCGAGTCTTCACACGAAGCGGGAGGGCACTTAAGCGCCCGTCTCTCACTCCACACCTATCGTGGAGGGAGTTGTAGTTCCCCACCCGATCGCTTGGAAGCCCCGTTGCTCTTCGCGATCTATTCAGTACGACACTGGCTGTCACTCAGTATACTCAGGAGCTCAAACCAAATTGTGAACTAAAAAATACGTGTATTTTAGAGTTAGACTATTTTTTATCATTTTTTGGTTCAGAGTGGTTTTTGGACACAATTTGGGCTCCTGCACTGAAGGTGTTAAGATTTTTTTCGTAATTCGTAAATGGCCATAACTCCTGAATTTACTGTCTAAAATTAAAAGGGCGTCAAATTTCTTGTAAGGTGGAGTCATTTGCGAATCACTCAACTGTATTTATTGTATTATCTTCCTGAACTTCAATTTTCTTGTATTTCACAGTTCATCAAAGATTTCATCAGCAGATTTTACCTGAATGTTTTTATTGAAACCCATTTGCAAGAGAAAACATCTCTCCTTCTCCTCAGCTTTCCAGCGGTGTAATTATTTTTCATTTTACTGTACAGATTGGGGGAAAAAATGGGGTTTTGGGGGGCAAGAATGGGTTTTAATAAATCGGGTGTTTCGTTAAATTTGGTTGTTTCTCGATTTGACCATGGCTAGAGGAGTTAGGTATCGATTTCCACGTATTATTTCACGCTGGATCAAATGGTGTCACTCCTGATTAATTTTGACTGATAGAAAATGGATTTTCCTATGAAAATAGTGAATTTCGGACAAACGAGCTCCTCCGATCCCTGCTATCTATTGTGTGTTTATAGAAGTTTCCCCAGTACTAAGGGCCCAGAGTGTTCATTAGATCATCAACGGAGATGTTTTTCCCGTTTTTGCAAACGGGTTTCATTAAAAACGTTAAGGTAAAAACCGCTGATGAAATGTGAAATACGACAGAAAGTTCAGGCTCTACAAGATTTCAATGCAGTTAGAATGATTTACAAATGAAAATGGCGGAAAACTAGTATTGTGTCTTATTTATCACCGTGTTTCTAGCCAACACCACGTGCATTTCAACTACTGTGAACATCGACCTTCGAAACATTAAAAAACTTCGAATTATTTTCCAGGTTATACCATGACGTTGGAAACAGAGAGAAAACCCATATCGACGGAAGGTGAAACGATCATAGAAGTGATATCCTATCTGGGCGTCACCAAACCCGTGGATGAGTACAACCCTGACTGCATACCCTGAATAAACCGTCTTTGTCCTCGGAAACATGACTTGTATTCCAATGTAAAATGATGGTTAAAACCAATGTTTTCTTGTAGATACTTGTTTTTGGTGTAGAACTACACCAGTAACTTTACTGATAGTCTGGATGAGGCGGGAAAAGAGAAAACCCAGCAGTTTTCAATTTTTATTTTTACGTTTCTTAGAACTCTGCTCATCTTCAGGCAAAGAAATTCGAACTCTGTGTAAAGCTTGAATCCTCTAGCCCCAATGTGGAACTTGCATGAGTCTGAAATTTTAGTTTTGGTTGCCTGTTTGTTATTTGAGGCTGGAAAACAAGATTAGGAGCGTGGAAAGAATATTTAATTGTTTTTAAACTGAGAAAACTCAAATGAAAATCTCAGCTGTTTGAAAAAACAGCCCGGCAAGAACCTAACTGACGTCACACAAGCAAATAACATAGCGCTAAATTCGCCAAGCCCTCAACCGATAATTCAGACATCTAATGCAAGAGTTAAATATATGCAACGAAAAACGAAATCAAACAATTTTACAATAACAATGCGAGATTCTTTTTAACCTGATACGAAAGTAACCACAATCTGCTGGGATTTATGTTCGCCATACTGTCTGAAGGACGTTCCCACTTCCATGCTAGTGTTGTGACGTCAGTTAGGTCTGGGGGGAATTCAAAACGAGTAAATTTCAATAAATTCGTTGAAATAATAAAATCACTTTTTCCGCTTGTTTATCACGACTTTGTTTTTGTCTCTTTCAATTCTTTTTCAGAAAAAATTGAAAAATACCATGCAAGTTCCCCGTTTCTTTCACCACGCGCTGCTGGGCACTAATTACGCAATAGACAGCTGCTGTAGCAAAGACTTATCCTACAACAAAACTGATTGATTGGAGCATAAAACGAATTAGAATTTATTTAGGGACACCTCGTAAGATACAAAGTTCGATCTTTGGTCTTTAATTTCTCAAATTGGTGTTTTAAAATTACGTCTTTATTGATTTTAGAATTTATTTAGGGACACCTCGGAAGATACAAATTTCGATCTTTGGTCTTTAATTTCTCAAATTGGTGTTTTTAAATCACGTCTTTATTGCTTTTAGAATTTATTTAGGGACACCTTGGAAGATACAAATTTCGATCTTCGGTCTTTAACGTTGCAAATTGGTGTTTTTAAATCACGTCTTTATTGCCTTGAGAATTTATTTAATATTTCGTTCATTGCACTATTATTGCCAAGAAGTGGATCCAAAGGGCTTGCCAATGTTTCTCTAAGGTTTCAATGGTTCGCAGCGACTTACAAACAACATTGTGGTTATTTATATCCCGTTTTGTGGTTTATAGCAACTGCAACACAGTTTAGCGTCTAATGCTCTAGAAAGTTCGTCGGTTCGTCGGTCGTTCTGGTATCGTTTGGCGTATCACCCACGTTCGTCGCCACTGTACGTGGTTACGGCTAATGAGGTTCGAATCCTGAAGACTTCAACGCCGAGTTCGAAATCAGGTCTGCATTCCTCAACTTCTCCGATAGCTTATTCGAGGTCGATCGAAAGTGCCTGGCGAATAACAATTGCCCGACCGCCTATCCGGACGTCGTTTTCGTTTTATCCGGACATGAACTTTTATTTCAGATTCAGGAATCCGAAATAAAGAGATTGTATTGAAATCCAATGAAGGTGAGACGTTGACTTACGAAACTTTCAACTATTTTCAGCCAAAGAGCTCTCATTCACCCCTAAATAACTAAGTAGGTATATAAATGTGTAGGTACTCTGACAATAAAAGTCCTTGTTTTTAGCGAATTTTCGGAGAAAATGAAGCTATTGCAATGGCTTCAAAATTTAAATAATGCAAATTTTTGAAAATGTTCTTTATGGAAATCCGTTTTAGACCATTCTAAAACAATTCCTGAAATTTAACACTTTTTCATATGTATGTATAATATTAATGTATGTATAATTACCTATATATGTGTCATTCCAGACGATATCTGACCGAGGAATCGAGCTAAAAATCCGAAAAAAATTCAAAAGGACAGTAATATCAAAAGAAAGGATGAGTTCGTTGGCCAGAATTGGAATAACTCCAAAGGGCGTTTTTGAGGTGTTTTGTGTAAATTACCATCTTAAACATAGGAACTATGGTATATTCGGAATCAGCGTGAAATTTCCTATAAGAATCACCCATCAAATCGGTTAGAATGATCCTTAGACATTCGCTCATCAACTCATGCTGCATGAATGGGACTTTTCGATTAAAAACGGTATTTTATCCTGAGGAGCTTTCGAAAACCTCCCTGGTTGTCACTTTCAACTCAACAGCAGGCAGGAACCAACTGACCAAGCAGTTGGTTCCTGCCAAATGAGCTATCTACCTGCTGTGGAGTTGAAAATGACAACCAGAGAGTTTGTCGAAAGCTCCTCAGAATGGAATACCGTTTTTAATCGAAAAAACAAGGACTTTTATTGTCAGAGTACCTACATAATGTAACTTGAAATAAAATTAAATATGAATAAAGTACATAACGTGAATTTTTGAACACAAGAGCAAGACCATCATGGATTCTCTGAGTGAATGCTTCTACAGTCGCCGCTCCCTCTGAATAAATCAGGACGGTCGATCTTCGATTGTATCAATAATACATCTGAACCGATTCACCCGTGCATGGCACACCTACAACGTATAAATATTCCATCAAAGATCACATTCCATAAGTGGAGACCGGATTTTCTTGCAATCCAATGATATTCATCTTGCTTCATCTGAGTCGTCCAAAAATTGTAACATTGTTTGGATTGACTTCAGTAGATGCTCTGTTTCAAATTTTATACTTCATATTCGCAAAAACGTGCGCGATTACGCTCGAAACGTGCTCTAAAAGCAAGAAATCGAGGTTTTTGGGTGTAGTACACTATAGAGTGTGATACATGATTTTATACTTCACATTCGGACTTCATATTTTTGCATATTCGGACTATAGAGATTCATATTTATGGATAATGGGGGGGGGGGGGAACGTGATGCTGCGCATTTAGAGATAATCAAGTTCCAAAATTATACTCAGATTTCGACTTTTTTCGGAGAATGGGAGAAGATGAATGTAGGCGCCTGCGTATCAAAAGGAGGATGAGTATAATTGATTATTGAGGGCATTTTTGGTAAAAAGAGACCTGGGATCTAACCATTCCACTATTCGTATTCGCTTGTTGTTGGAAAATAACCACCAATAGATAGGAGAGAAGGAGAGATTCTATGAAAATTGGAATGGAGAGTAGAAATAAAATTTGAGGCATTTTCATAATTTTTTTTTTTTTTTAAATAAAAACCGTATCCGTAAAATCCCGTATTTCACAATAATTTACAAAAAAGAAAACAGTTGTATAAAAATCCCGTATTTTACATTTTCGTGAACTTGAAAAGCGAAAAATGGTGCATATCCAAAAGAAAATTTGAAAAAATTGTTGTTCCTAAAAAATGTTGTACAGAAAGACATTTTCATCAAAACTTTGTACAAAAGAATCAATTTTTCATCAACCGTGTTGTATAAAAAGGATAAATTGTTTTGCAAAAAGTATTAATCATGCGTATTTTGTTCATAACGCAAATTTCATACTACATTTTATATTGTCCACTACGTTGCGAATTCATATAAACTGTAATTCAATGGAAATTTCATTCAAAATTTAGCTTATACTCATACAGAAGCTTTCGTCAAGTACATATTGAATCTCAAATCCCGTATTACTCGTTTTTTGCCCCATATTTAATTGTATGGCACATTCGGGACATTTATGCTTCATAAAAATCCGGTCTCTATCTTTAGGGTGTTGTCGGCTCCTTATCTTATACCTACCCGTACTATAACATTAAACTTTTATTTACCAGGGCATTTCACAAAATACTCGTATGTATTCTTACATGGATTCTAAAATTGTTATGATGGGTCTTGTTTCGGTGGTCTCCACCACTTTCTTCAGCCCGTCAAATTTCATTAAAGATTGGGCTCATCCCATTCTCCTCAAAATTGTTCATGCTGCATCATGATTTCACTCCATTCTCTATTGTGAATAGTTTTCAATCTTCCCCTTCCGTTCACTTCTTTCTTCCTTCGTCACCCTTTTTAAGCTTTATTTAATGTTAATGTTGTTAATGCTTTTTAAGCATTTATGTCATCAAAGTATGAATAGTGTGGAATTTTCAGATTCAGAAGAAGCCAGGTACTTTTTGAAAAGAAGGGCTTGTGCATATAGTTGAAAAAATGTTTTTGTGATGATGGGTTGGTTTTACCATTTTCCGTTCAGTAAAGCACAATTTAGGAGTATTCATTTATTTTTTAGTTGATTTGGTAGGTACATAGGTACCTATGTTTCGGTGGATTCAGCCACTTTCTTCAGCCTGTCAAAAAATGTAAAGGTGGGGCTCCCTCCCATTATTCTCTCAAGTTTTTGTTCTTTTCACAGAATAATTTTACGCAATTTGGTGGGTGATTCTTATAGGCAATTTCACGCTGATTCCAAATATACCATAATATGTTCCTATGTTTAGGATAGTATTTCACACCAAAATCCTCAAAAACACGTTTTTTAGCGATTTTCGACACTAAATTTTCAAAATGTGAACCCTTGGAGTACTCCAAAAATTCTGGCCAACGAATTTAATCTTTTTTCTGATATTATTGACATTTTACAATTTTTTTGGATTTTTTATCTCGATTCCTCGGGCAGATATCGTCTGGAGTGACATATTCATATAAAAAGGTGTTAAATTTCAGGTATCGTTTTAGAATGGTATGAAACGGATTTCAATGAAGAAAACGTTCAAAAATTTTCATAATTTAAATTTTGGAGCCATTGCAATAGCTTCATTTTTTTCGAAAATTCGCTAAAAAAACAAGTGGAAATGTTTATTTTGGAGGACATAATTTCTTCCATTTCTTGCACGAATACATAGATTCCTTCCTTCGATAGTGAGGAAGCAAAAGGAACATTTTTAGAGGCATTTCCTGAGAAAGTCTTGAAGTCCCCTTCAGCCATTGAGGCGAAGCCCTCGACCTCCCTCCTTCGTCGAGATTCATGTGGGAACCAGCCACCTCAGCGCCGCCAACGGAGTATTCCGCAACCAGAGTCAAGAAGGGGTGTGACATTGCCAAGAAGTTATCAAAGGCCTACGAACTTTGCTTCTTGGTATCTTGCTTGGTGTGAGCTGAAGATGACGATTGTCAAGGAGATTCTACACCACGATTTTGGAGATGTTGATGAAGTAATTGGACAGAAGAATAGTCTGTTTGTTGATGGTGAGCACGAAGGTAACGAAACAACGCCGGGACAACGACGACAATAAACAAGAAGTACGAGTCGGATTTGGTAAATAATAACAGTATGTTTACTTTTGAAAAGATGTCTGTTTGTTGGGACTAAGGGTGTCCAGACGAGATTATGATGGCTGGATGAAAACAACCTGTTGCTTTGACAGGACATTGGAAAAAATGTGGTTTGATGAATGAATTGACAGTGTTTACTTACAGGATCGGAGCGTGGTGGTACTCCCAAAGGCTGATTCGTCAATTCAATCAGAAGGGCTGAATGAAGGCACAATCACAAACGAAATACAGACAAAGACAATGGAAACACCGAACTATTCAAGCGGGTCTTCACACCGACACTGGCGACTGGCTTGTTTCCCATTCCCTACCTTTCCCCGTGTTCTGCAGGGGCCATCCGGGTCCATCCCCTCCACCTCCAGTTCTTCAGGAGAGGTCCTCCGTCCGTCCAGACCCGTTCTTTGGCATCTCCCCCTCCCCGACGGTCCTGCCAATGGCCTTCCCATCATCCTGACGAGTTCTTCTTTTGGGTTTCCTTGTGATAACTTTTGCTCTCGTTTTCAATCAAGCTCATAACTATATGACCGAAACTGCGTAGATACCTAACTAACTGCTGAGCCTTCAGAAACCAGAACGAAGTTACATTTCACTGTAGGTGTACCACATATCTCGTGGAACATCATCTCCAACATAATTATGAGGTACTTAGCTAACCCATGCTTTGCACGATTCACAATCGTGTTTTCGTTCTGTACCATAATATCAATCCTTCAGATATCACCACTGGGTATTTATACTGGGTGGTCCACAAGTTAGGCACACACACAACCCCCCCTTTTACTGCTAAAATGTTTTTTAATTTTGTTTACTTCATTATTTTTGCAAGGATCTCAAAAACGCCACACTGGCGCACTAACTTTGTTTTTTCAAACGGGAACCCACATTTTTTATTGTAGGTTCGAATTCTACGCAAAATTTCATGAAGGAATGGCCTTTCACCCGAGTTCGCAAAACGTGTACAATTACGCTCCAAATGTGCTCTAAAAGCAAGAAATCGAGGTTTTTGGGTGTAGTAAACTATAAAGAATGATACATGATTCATACTTAATAGTTTACTACACCCAAAAACCTCGAGTTATTGCTTTTAGTGCGTAATTTGGAGAGTAATTGCGCACGTTTTTGTGCACTCGAATTTTCGCGTGAGGGATGGCGTGATACAAGTCCTCCGCTAATCTTTAATACTGTTTCTATATATATTTCCATATAGATACATTACACTGTCATTTCATGCTCACTGTGATCAATTCATTTCATGAATTGGTGATCATTCATTAGGTAGTTATTAAGATGTTATGATCTCGTTGTACACAGGTGATATCTATGATGCCTGAAGAGGGTGACCATCAATGGCACCGAAATATTGCTGAATAAAAGATAACAAACCGACTGGTGAGGTCAATCATCCTGAATTATTGTAGTAAATGTTAACCATTAACAAAACTCCAGATCAACCAATAAAAAGGGTAAACTTGTTTATACATTTTTAAACTTGTACCAAAGTGATCTTTGGTGTAGACATACAAATATTTTCCAATGTAGGTGTCTTCTGACCTTACCAATCCATGCAGTCAGGGCCCAGGGGGCGGATAGGAAGGATGAATCCATCCTCCTCGACGAAACATACGAAACATAATAACATCATGTAATATTATGAATATTTCAAGGCCTATACAGAGGTTTCCATATTAAAACGATGTGTTTAAGAGCCAAAATAGGCTAAAAACGCAATTTTAAACACCAAATGTTTAACATTTTTTCCACGGGCCCGACTTTTATTATTCTATTCCATCCCCCCCCCCCCCCCCCCCCCCCCCCCCCCCCCCCCCCCCCCCCCCCCCCTTGTCTTCCATCATTATTTCGTCCATTTTGTATGTCCACGATGGCAATCGCAGCCTTGAGCTCACTTTGGAGGGGCACCTACCTTCCTACGAGTATATTCATTTCCAAAAACATCACTATTATTTTCGTAGGTAGGATAAGAACGTGTATACCTCATTTTCACGACGACCCAATTTTCCAGAAAGACCCCAAATGCCAAATCGAATTTATCATCAACGTGACTAAACAGCAAGCATTTTAACGAGGAATTCATTTTTTGTCAGCTAAGCTGGCTAGATCAAAAATAGAAGCAATTTTTAAAATGCAAAAAAAAAGTCTGCCAAGTTGGGTGGGCAGTATAGCTTC
>JAEMON010000013.1:21318470-21339844 GCA_030264115.1 Lygus lineolaris
AAAAAAAAAAAAAAAATTTTAAGTAAGTACGAAAATATACACAAAAACCTGCAACATTTTCAAAAAATATATAGTATTCCTACGTCAAATTTCTAAATGAAATTTCTACACTTTCTAAATTAAGTTTAACATTTTTCAAATCAAATTCATACATACATACAAATTCATACTTACCTAAAATAGGTTGTTGTAGGTACTAATGTGCTGGTCATAGAAACGTGTACCTATGTGCGGCTGTTATGTTCTCTCTGGGCTTTATGTTCACTGATTAAAACAGTAGCACATTCCTGCACAGTGTAGCACAGTACACTGGGTATGTTTCAAGCGCATGTTTCGGTTTAAAAAAGTTCAAGTTTGGGTCACACTCGGGTTACTAGAGTTCACTTTCGGATTGGAACGCCCAATTACCAGTACCTATTCTAACACTGCGGCGTCGCAACGATATTTTAGGATGGTTTCGACAGGCTTTTTGGGGTTTTGTGGGTTATTTATTTACTGAGCTGATCTGGTAGGCAGAATCACGCAATATCCACACTCTTCCGGACTTGTGACGCGGCTCCTTCTTGATTGACTTAACTTAACCTATAGTCAAGATATTAATTTAATCAAGAAGGAGCCGTGACACAAGTCCGGAAGAGTGTGGATATCGCGTAGTTGTTCTGCCTATCAGATCAGCTCAGTAAATAAGTAACCCACAAAACCCCAAAAGAAACCACTGCTAATTGGAACTGAGGGTAGACCAAATAACGTTAGCTCCACCATCCTATCGTTGCAGGCTTTTTGTTTTCAAAGAGGGGGTTGAAAAAGTACGGGTTAGCGTAGGGAATATTGACACTCTTGGAATATCCCAAAACCTACTGATGAGAACAGTAACTCAAACACGCTTGGAATGCAGTTTGTGACCTGAATGTGCGCAGTTGGTCCTGGGCAGATTTCATACTTGAACTCACTTCGCTTGGAACATTCCTATTGTATCTTCCATTTCTTTCATTGTTGCCTATTCGATTCTAGACTGAGATCGCCGTACATAGGAAGGACAGCAAAAAGCTCCCGATTGGCGACCCAGAGCTAGATTGGGAAGAGACAGTTTACCTCAATCTAATCATCCACCAATTCGAGTACATCCTCACCATCGCCATCTGCACACGAACCTCGCCCAAACAGCTACAAATTCTCAGGAGAATATCGCAAGTAAGTCGACGATTTTTAGGGAAAAGTCTGAGAAATGTGGTCAAAATTCTAAAATCTTTGTTTCAAGGTGGTTCTTCCCCGTTGATGTCCAGAAAATGAGTTGGTACATACAGCGAATGAAGTTGGTACTTTGGTACTTGGTGGTGGGGAGATTACTTAGCTTGGGTTGACGCCCAAAGTAAGGTTAAATCTTGATGAAATATGTTGTCCCATTGTCGTTATATCTCGGGAAGGTTACAAACTTTGCAGCCCCGTTGAGGCCAAAGAGCTAGGAATTATAAATTCGAATTGCTGCATTGAGGCACTAGTGGCACCCGGCAAACCCTGGTTTCCCAAAATTACTAGCTCGCGAGGAGGCTCTGTGGGGCTGTGATAGGCCCGTTAACACTCTCAATGCGGGTCAATAATCAGTAGGACTGCCCCGGCCTAGGCGAATAGCCTTTCCCTTGACTCTCTCCTACTCACTGTCCACCATAGGCACGTGAAAAACGACTGGCATGAATTTGATCCACTTCTGAAGATTTTTCGCGGGTTATGTTGGACATACTGAAGGGTTATCCTCTCTTACTTCAAACTGTTTTCCTGCTGAAATACTGCTTTCTGAACGTAAGGCTCCTTTAAAGCTTCACATTTGGCCTCGTCCACCATGCGTGGACGGCAGGAAGGAAGGACCACAGTGTCCACCATTGAGAGTGTTAATGGCCTGTAAAAACGCTTGTGACCGTGAAATACATCTTGTGAAACAACTGAACTTTTGGCAAATTGTCTGCCTTCATCATTCCTGATTGATGACCTTTTTCCCTACGGTATTTTTGACAGAGTCCCATCTTGAATATTAGAGACTTTCTGCAGCCAGAGAGTGACGTTAACTGGATGTGACCTGAGACCTTCCCCTAGAGCGAGCATTTCAAATGTGAAAGGTAGGATGAAGGCCTGAAGTCACGTCAAATAGTGAAATAACTCGTTGTCAATCACATTGTTATAGCTTGAGAAGGTTACTACAAACTTCCAAGGTCCATTAAGGCACAGACTTCAGAGAAAATGTACCAGGTACCTGCAGAGTGAAAGTGAATCTAGAAGTAACTTGACAGTCTGTTTGTATATGGGCGTCTTTCATTTCTACCCTTCGAGTACCGTTCATCTCCTTCTAGTTCCATGGTTGAGGCACATCCGTCGCCCGTTCTCCAAAGTCACTGGCCATAGCACGTTGCTAGGGGCCCTTGTGTGACCTGCGAAAACTCGTTAATAGAGAGTAACGGTTTGTTAGGGTGAACGGATAGTATTATAATACTAGCTGGACACCTTGTGCCATGCACAGGAGTGCATAGCTATACTTCTTCGGTGCATTCCTCCCTCCCGAGGAACCGTAAGGAAGTTGGATGATTTTGATTTTGAACGCGAAAAACCCCGTGCAAATCCGTCCAGTAATGGAGATGGCAAATAGTCACAGACACTTAAACTCACAAACCAACAACAGAAATTATTATTAGTGATAACTCAATTACCAACAATGTTAGTGGGGCATATGCTATGCCTGAGCAGCTAGTATAATAATGTAGGTACATCATAGAAATGCAAATTGAAACAGTAATGTCAAATATTCCTTTGTGTATTTCAGAAAGTCTACGCTTCCCCTTCTCGACGGAGGATGGACACCAAAGGTGAAGTGGAAGAAATAACGTACCCTCACATCTGTTTCATGGTGGATAACTTCAATGAGGTGAGTATTACGTCTGCCATTCAAACGAAAAACATTATTATAGTTAAGTAATGCATGCAGGGTTTGCCCCTAAGATGGTCAGTACTTCTGACCAGTAGCTAACATTTGGTAGGTACTATGGATCTGCAACTAAAGTAATGAGCACCTACAGTGTGCCCAACGGCGAAAAATCAGAAAGCTACCTGTTATGGAGTTACTCTAATTTGTTAGTCATTTCGGCAGATGTAATCCAAATTGTTTACCTTGATCATATATTCTGAATAAAATTTACTTTTCGCTTTGAACTTGAACGAGACTGACGTGTTTTTCATATTTTCATAATTATTTCTTCTTTTTTCTAATACTTTCGTACGGACTATTTCCGATTAACTAGGGTAGGTCCAAAATAGGATCTACATCGACTTTAGGGATAGTCTGTTACACTACCTTACCAATTCCTGCCAAAAACCTCGTAGGGATTTATGTGTTGTAAGTTGGCAGTACTGAGTACTGTACTGCTCATTCCTATTTTCTCATTGCCGCCTCATTGCTGCTTCTGGCTTTTGACCATCTCGCTTTGTGTTCCAATTTCAACAAACGCTTTTATTTTTTAACAGTTTTTAACACAGAATGTGTTTTTGCGATCTCCAACCAGTTAAAACCCGACATGAAATTTGTAACGAAAAAATGACATACGATACCGATGAACAATCCGGTTTGCTTCAGTAGGGTATGACTTGTATTTATGGTATCTACGTTTGTTCGCAGTTGCTCCTAATGCTAATTTCTACCCTATTTACCCTAGGAAGATGTAATTTAGTATCAAGACTCCCCAGGACTAGTAGTTGACGATGCCTAGGCTCCGGACCGGCTGAGCTGCAACTAAAGCTAATTTTTACTTAGTTGTTTTCTTTAAATTCGTCTTGTTTAGCTTCTTTCTTACGCTTGTGAGTGGAATGATTTGAACACTTACCAGTTGAAGTTGAAGGTGGACAATCAGGCCCCGGACATCACATTTTAGATAAGAAGGCTGCGGCAGATAAACGATGTGCGACACCGATCAACAATTAACACATTCTGTATTAGTCCATACAGATTCTGTATGGATATAATCGCTCAAGCGTAACACCGATCACGCAGAAACCATGATAAACCAGTGGTGTTTGTCCAACTCAGTGACCAATTGACCATTGATTGATTGATATGTAATGATATATTGATTGATATGTAATCTCCTGCCTGTAATGCTAGCAGGCAGGAGATTTAGTTTCAACTGAACGGTCGCCTAAAAATGTGTTAGGAACTTAAACTGTAAACATGTAAATTTCTCTAGGTATTATTTTCCCCATCAAGGGAGAAATTAGATGACGGTTAATAGTATAGAAATGAACTTAGGAAGAGAAAACAACAAAATCACATATAAACACGTAATTTATTATAATTAAACAGAAATTGAATTTGAACTGGTGATGCTAAATAACGACTTATGGTAACTAAAATATGCCGTTTTGAATATGAGTTTTGTTCCACAGGTTATGTCCGAAATGCTCGTGCGAGATGGGGAGTTGGTCTGCGTGGAGTTGATGGCGTCTGACCGCGACGGGAAGATGCAGGGCGTGCTTTTCTCTGGCTCGATTCGATATGATGCCTTGAAACACGTTTACGATGCTCGAGTTAGTCATTATCAGTATAATATATTATATTGCTGTCCTAAAAATGTGTATTTGATTGTAAGATGATGATGAGTTTATGAGTACTTATAGATTTCCATGCCAAATTAGGAATTTACTACCTATCAAGACATTTCAATAGTTTTAATTACAAATGAGTTATTTTCCAAAACAAT
Organism: Lygus lineolaris; assembly: GCA_030264115.1. Lineage (NCBI taxonomy): Eukaryota > Metazoa > Arthropoda > Insecta > Hemiptera > Miridae > Lygus > Lygus lineolaris. The sequence goes on from JAEMON010000013.1 coordinate 21,323,207, forward strand.
TATTGAGGAATTTCCTTTTTTAATCCTGCATTTTATGGAACTGAAGCAAACTAGCTACTACCCTGTAGTGAACTTTAATGAAAAATAATAATTAATTCATTGTGGCGACAGGGATCAGTGAAGAGGGGGTGGTTAGAAGAAAAGATGAGAAAAGGTAGCTTTTGATGTTGAGTAAATACGAAATCTATGGGCAGATTGTGCGGGTTGGGCCCTACATGGTCCCCTGTAATTGTAAGCCATGTCAGGTCAATAGCAGCCTCTGCGCATACGAGGAAGCTATGAGCCACACTCCCTTGGCAGGCTGATCTGATTTGAACCATGGTATCTCACAAATCGACCTATTTATATGTAGCATTTTCCGATCAAATGAAACCTCTTTCATTTTATTTGAATATTTGGATTGGAATTTTATTATATATTTGGTTCTTGACGAATATAAATATGTGCATAAGAAGTAGGGGGAAAAAGTAAACGAAAAATTGCAACGCATTGTCTTTCATAACGCATAGTAGAAAAAAATAAACATTGGAGTAAAAAAATTAACACTTCTTGTTGAAATTCTTCCAATGAAGAGGCTGCCCTTCAGCTGCTGCTGGCAGTTTCATAATCATATTTATTGCATATTTATTTGGTTCAATCAGTAGTCGTGATTGCATCAACGCTGCGAGCAATCACTTCTTCGATGTCGAACAAAAAAATGCATTTTCCCCAGATGAGTTTCGTTTGATGGGAAACAGGTTTCATTTGATTGGTAAGAGGTTTCATTTTATTGGTAAGAGGTTTCATTTTGTTGGTAAGAGGTTTCATATGATTGGTAAGAGGTTTCATTTGATTGGTAAGAAGTTTCATTTTGTCAGAAAGAGGTTTCATTTGATCGGAACATGCTATATTCCACCAATTTTTGAAGTAGGATGGTCTTGAATGAGGGGAAAACCCCTCACCGCGTGTTGGAAGAATAACCTTGAAAATATAGGCTTTATTGGGCATACAATGAGGTAGAAGAATAATTTCAGTGGGATCAGGAGTTCATGAAAGACATGAACAAACATGACATGATCTCAAATAATAATAATAATACTGGATCCCACATCAACCTTCTCCTCATGAAAGAGCAAACTCCTCGAATTTCTTGAGAACCTTCCGGGTCCTGGATGATTGCCGTAGTAGAGGTTCTGGATGAACTACAGATTCTTCTGGTAGGTTTCCTAAATCTCTACTTTGCGGTAGTACTGGGCTTCCAGGGATAGGCGGGTCATGACCTGGAGCCTCGGATGTAGGAAGAGAGGTCATCTGTTCTGTCAGATTGATCAGTGTGATTGATCTTAGGATCAACAGTCCCACCATCGCCTGTTGGCACGAGATGCTTCAATGAAACAGCAGTTTCTCTGCCATCCTTAAGTCTCACTCTTTCATAATCGAGGATTGGCATGTATAAGGTCCACTTACTCTACAATTGGGTCGTATTTGGTCTGGTGTGTGTGCTGCTTCATAAAAATACTTTCCGAGGAGGAATTAACCATGAAGGAAGTGAACTGCCATTCGATGATCTTCTTGGATGGGAAAACATCCCTCCGTGAGGGGTATCATCGGTTGCTGTACATAAGTGACCTGATTGAATGAAGAGCATCCTTCAAGACCAACCCCCGATCAAAATCCTTTTCACGTTCGCGGAAGAACTTTTCCTTTACAAAAAGAGAAAGCTTCAAGCCCATTGGTTCGTTTTCCCTTGTCAGCTAAGCGTATCGTTTCCGTTTTCTTGAAGATAACGGGAAGAACAAAAACAGTGCACAAATACCACAAAATAACTTGATAGTTTCGATGTATAAATATTCACAAAACACTTTTTTGTTGTATTTCCCAGATATCCGCTCACATTCTTTTGCACTCAAAAAATTCGAGGGGTAATTAATTGTTTCATGGAATTTCATTATTCTCCGTCTTGAGTAATCCTAATTTGGAATTGCAAATTTTCTCGATTTAAAATTGAAAATTCTTCAATCAAGATGTTAAATTCTTATTTTTCAGCTCCTGAAAAAATCTAATTTAAATACAAAATCTTGAATTGGTTCTGGAAAATTACTGATTTGTCTTAGGTTTGGTAGGTTTGCCCATCTTTTATAGGTAGGTTTTTTGAGGAGAGAAGTTAACTGGCTCTTCTCGCTTTATTGGTTTATTGCCAATATTGTCAAAAATGCTGAGCGCTTTCGCCCATACGGGCCTCACCAGAGCTACAAAAAGCAAGCAGGAACAAATATATAAAGCTATATAGAAACATAAATTTTTTTTACAAAAACCTAAAAATTAAGGTATGTACATATCCTGTATAATTTTTACATTTATACTTACCTACAATGTTGGGTTTTGTAAAAAATGTTGTATCTATATAGTTTTATATATTTTAATAAATTTTTTTCGACTCAGCATTTTTGACAATATTGGCAATAAACCAATTAAAGCGAGAAGAGCCAGTTAACTTCTCTCCTCAAAAAACCTACCTATGATTTGTCTTAGTATTTTCTCAATATTTGTCTTGGAATTAGCCTTATTTTGGCTTGGAAAAGATGTACTCTTATTACATTTTCTAATAGATAACTTGATTGTGCAGGCGAGCATGAGCAGTAAAATGGCTCAAAGAATGTCTTTCGGGCTGCTGTCAAACAGCTCTCAGCGCGTCGAGTTTGTCACAATGAAGGGACCTCAAGGAAAAGGTCACGCGGAAATGGCAGTCACGAAGCCTAAAGGTTAAACCCTTTTTTTAACTCTCGTCATAAAATAAATTTAAAAAAATATACGTTGGTAATATCAGTAGCGGTGATAAAGTAAAAAACCCTCTCAAGAGTGTACAGGAAGCGTCCCAACCATTCACAAATTCAGCTCAAAATCCTAATGTATTATTTTTCACGTTTGTGATTTTGAAAATTCCTCGATGTACGTATAATACGTTTAATAACAATATTTACATAATTTACGATGTGAATCATAATTTTAAGTTTATTCCATCCAGAAAAAACTGGTTTCCTCCAGTTTTCTCTGGATTCAATAAACTTAAAATTACGATGAACATCGTAAAGTAAGTAACTATTATTGTATACGTATATCGATGAATGTTCAAAATCACAAACTTGAAAAATAATAAAAAGGATTTTGAGCGTGGTTGGGACCCTTCTCGAGGCCCTTGTCCCGTGCTCCGTTAATATTCACTTCTCTGTAGTGGACAGTGTGGCCATGGTCTGTCACGGTGCCCTGTGATGGCCCTCTTCCTCCATACCGGGAGCAACACCCAGTAGTTATGGCTGCACGATATAACTAAAACATTTATAGATGATAACGACAACGCGCTTCCTAGGTACTCCTTCATATGGTCATAAACAGTGTTGGGCAAACGCCATTATTTTACAATTGCTTTGGTTTTTGGTTGTAAATCAGGCTCTAACCACTCAATTCCCATGTTAAGCCATACCGTTGAAACCATCTGAGTCTCTAGAATACAATTAATCCAACGGGAATCAATGCAATAATGGGGAACTTGCATGGGTCGGAATTTTGCATTTTGTACCTCAAAATCTGATTCATCACCCTTCGAAATCCCCTGGTGCCAATTTTCAGCTTGAAATTTCGGCTCGTCTGCCTAGAAAATGGGTTGAAAGGGAGCGCATGACGTCATTTAGGTTCTGCAAAAGGGGGGGGGGGTCGCCCAGGCGGTGACTTTCAACGTCGGATACCCCTCATATATTACCTTTCTGAAAAGCCCTTATCAAGATCATTCAAATTATAAACCAAATAATTACCATTCAAGTTCCTCATTATGTAATTATAGTGAACAATTACATTCAAATTATGTAATTGACACTCTTTTAATTACAATTGTAATTGAGACGTATCAATCACTCATTTAAAGTGTAATTATTGACTCTAAATACATGTTTCATTGATTCCCGTTGGATATATTATATTCTAGAGACTTGGACGGTTCCAACGGTATGGCTCAATAAAGGGATTGAGTGGTTAAAGCCTGATTTACAACCATGAAGAAAAGTAATTGCAAAATGGCGTTTGCGCAACACTGGTCATAAACAACAAGTTACTCTCTTGTTTACAAATCTCCGGAATCACCCTGAAGGCAGGGCGGAATTCCAAGGCTGGCCAAATTTGAAAAAAAATACGAGATGAATGTTACATACAAACTAGATTTTCTCGCTTAATAGGATAGGATATATTCATGTAGTTCGAAATGTTTAGGATTTTTATATACCTTTCTACGATGGAACTTTCCTTGGCGGTTGCTGTGTCCACGACAGAGGGGTGACTTCTATGATGGATACCTCTCTACAGGGTGTCTACCTAACAGTTGTCATTCCTTCAAGGGATCGATTTTACAACTAGTTTGCAACAAAAAGTGTCTCCTAGATTTTTTTAACCCCTTATTTTTCGAGTTATTTCAATTTTAAGATTTTGTTTTTTCTTTCGACCTTCCATCACTAAAACAGCCATAACTCCCTTAATTAACCCCTTATTTTTCGAGTTTTTTCAATTTTAAGATTTTGTTTTTTCTTTCGACCTTCCATCCCTAAAACAGCCATAACTCCCTTGATTTACAGTTTAAAGTTAAAAATGAATATACCGTTGGAAAGTGCGTTAAATTTCCTATCTCCTCGATGGCAAATTTTCTCCAATTTTTCAAGTGGACGAGATGGGTGAAAAATGAACTTGAATAGGAAAAATTGTCAAATCTTGAAAATCTCCACTTTCTTTCAATCGCTCATAGGTCCCAGTCATCTAGCATGTGATTTTCGCCTATAATCTTCAAAGTTCCGCCAAAATCTCAGCTTTCTAACGGTGTAGTATTTTTCAATGTTGGTGCACAAATTAAGGGAGAAAATTGTGTTTGAATGTAGCAAAAAAAAAGGGTTTTTCCAGGAAATCGAGTGTTTGAGGGTGTTGACGACCTGACCATGACTTGAGGAGTTGAGTATCGTTTTCCAGGTAATTGTTCACGCTGAATCCAATAGTGACACTCCCGATTCATTTTGACTAATAAAAAATCGATTGTTCAATAAAAATAGTAAATTTTTGGACATACTAGCTCATCAAAACCATATTTTGTTGAGCCAGTGAACAATTGAGGTAAATCTAAGCAATAATTATTCGGACAAATTCAATCAACACACAGACATGACTGAAAGATGAGTCGGGTGTTTTTTTTTTTTTTTTTTTTTTACTTTTTTTGAACTAATAATTTTTTTGACTAATACTGTGGGGAAGCTGACGTTTCGATGAAGTTTTTTCCGTCACCGGACAGTGATAAGGAGGCGACGATCGAGACCCATAGCCGGTCAAAGAAAATGATGGTTTAAAAAAATCAGGCAACTTCAATGTTTAGGCTTATTTTTGACCCTTCAGTACTATTAAGGAATTTCGGTTTGTTATTAGGGAGATAGGGAATTTTATGCTCTTTCCAACGGTATAATCAATTTTAATTTTTCATTGTTTACAAAAAGAGTTACAACAGTTTTAGTGAGACAATGAAACACAAAACACGAAAAAAATCTTAAAATGAAAAAATTCGGGTTTTCAAGGGTTTACGAAAAAAATGTTATAGGACAAAAGTGGTTGCAAACTAGTTGTAGAATCGATCCCTTGAATGACACCTGTTAGGTAGACACCCTGTATAGTGGACACCACACGTGTCCACTACAGAGAGCTTTAATAGTAGTATAGTAATAGTATTATCATCAACAATGAATTTACTGGTAGCGCGAATGAATATATTTTCCTTTACATGCCATGATTAAGATTGATGTTTAAGAAATTGTACTATACTATATTTCTCTGCAGGGTGCGGGGCTGAGACACCCACGTCAGAACCTGGATATTGCGCTATTGATCTGTGGGATGAAGACTGGGAAGACCCTGATGACATGTTCCTCTACAGACATCAGGTGACAGCAAGAGAACCCACTTCTAGTTAATTCCTCTTACGAAACTTCAGCATCGTTGTATTTGTCTGGAAAATTCAGCTTCTGGTCAATTTTTTGCTCGCCTGTTAGAAGGTTCGTCATTCAATATATTCTAAAATTGTGTTCAGAGGAGGCTCAGTGACCCCAGTGCCAACTTAAGCACGTTCGTGAGAGGCGGATGGCAAAAGAAGCCCAACACCGAAGGTTCCAGAGCCCGTTCAGAAAACGAAGGGCTCGACACGATGGCCAACTGCACAACGCACATTCAGGCCGGCGATCTCAGAGATGGTGAGTGCAAAGCACCTTTAAAACGCCTACCTCACTATTATTCGTTCGTGCATTTTCCCAAGCACTAAGTATGAGCCTTATTTTCTAATATTGTGAGTAAACGAAGAACATTTCCGCACCCATATCACAACACTCGGTCGATTTTTGGTGAACATCAACTCAAATGTACAAAATAATTACCTATCCTACATCTTTAATTCATCAAAGGGTTATTCATTCATTTAAGGGGTTATGCAGAGAAGTGGAGCTTCGCTGCGCATCGTTACCACTCTGTATAAGCTGTATTTTTCACTATTTTGTCTTTACTTGTTTACCTACTGATTATGACCTTCCTGTCGTAATGGATTCGACATTGTAACTAATGGGGTCTGCGCATGGGTAGGCACTTTTCACCGTTGACCTCGAATTCGGATTTAGCACCCTCAAAAACCCTCTATCTCCAATTTCAGCTCTAAATTCCTCCAAGTTTGACCACAAAGCGGGTGGAAAGAACGCTTGTGATCTAGTCACTGAGAGTCACTCCAGACAGGCGTGGGGTGGGATGAGGTGGCAAGTTCTGAATATTATTTATTTTATTTATTTATTTATTCATAAAATTTACAAGGTGCACGTAGGTCTAAAGACCCTCTTGGTGTATCACACACTAAATAACTAGGTACATTGAAAATTACAAAGTAAGTAAATAAGTACAAAATTAACATGAGATCATAAATGGGAGAAAAAGATAATATAATTCAAATCAATTAAGTGATTGAGGAAACAAAATTAAAAATAAAAACATTTAAAAACGATGAAAACTCTAAATTCAAGAAAAATTAAACATATAAATTCAACTAAAATGAACCGGAAATTGAGTCAGGAAGTTTTTAATTGAGGGTAATAAGAAAATAGCGATGTAAGAAAGAATAAATCGTTGGGGAATAGCGTGAGACGGAAAATAGGAGAAATGAAAGAATGAAAAGAAAGGGGATAAAGGTTCTAGGTAGATTGGCCATCAAAAATTCGTGGTGAGTGCTCGTTTGGACGAAGGGAGGCTGTTCCATAACTTCCATCCTGCAACACGAAATGATAATTTGAAGGATGCGCAAGTAGCTCGCATTAGTCGCACCTAATGGAGTCTGGGAGAGCAACCAAAACCAAAGAATCCTGCCAAGAATACAAGACCCGTTTTCGCTCATCGGATACCCCTCATGTTGCATCTTTATGGAGAGCTCTCACTGAGACCATTCAGTTGAAAAAGTAAAAAATAACCGAGTAACCAAGTTCAATTTCCACAAGACCAATTTTCGTAACTTCTGACATGAATCCTTCTGAGTAGGTTGCTTAGCGACGTTGCGATACAACCCAAGTATCGATACTCGTTTTGATACGATATTTTTGTTGCAGTATCGATACCCATTATTATCGGAAGAAAAGTATCGATATTACAATACAATCATATTAAGAATATCGATACTCTCGATACTTTTTCACGTAAAAAAAATATGCAAAAATGAGAGAGGTCATAAATTTATTAATTCATTATTACAAGGAATGATATTAATTAAATATATGCACTTTCATCTGCTGTACATTGTTATACAAAATAGAACAAAAGGATTATTGTTTTTTTAAATCAAAGAATTATTTTAAAAAATCGTATTTAGGAATACTGCCGAGAAAAAGCAGTTTTTACAAATATTTGGGCTACAACCTATTGCGCCGTTGACAATATATCGATATGCCAACAAAAACATCCAGTCGATACTTGAGCCAAGGGCCACCAGAGATCTCAGAACTCTGAACTCTCCTCGAGCGGGCTGATTATTTGAGATCGTTTGAGAAGCCATGTATCACGGATGTTTTCACTGACTGGTTCTGTGGTGGGAAATATTGGGTGATATCGATCACCAAGTATCGATACTTCCGATAATATCGAGAGAAAGTATCGATATCACGATAATATCGGATGTCAAGTTGTCGTGGTTTTAAAAATTAAGCTGCTCGCGTTGGGGATCGATCTCCAACCCACGAAGGAATTCTGCTGATGCCAGAGGTTTTCAATCGGAAGCGCTAACCACTACGCTACGAACAGCCGATAGCGAACTGAGGCTCATTACAAAGTATCGATACAAATATCGGTGGTATTGGAAGAAAAGTATCGATACCCCGATATTATCGTAAGTATCGCAACGTCAAGTTTCAGTTTTAGGTAATCTAACCACTGTTAATAATGCGTTCGTTTCTTATTTAATCTTTTACGAACATCTTCAAAATCCCCTCCACTTGGAACTTGTTGGAAACCATGTTTCAAGCTTTATATTGAGTCGCTCATTTTATTTAATTTTACAATCAGAGATGTATAATCGAAGATGGATTTCCTTGGTTTTTTCATACTCAAAATTTAGGGGCGGTTGCTGAGTTCAGGGTTAACGCTTAATCCAGGACTAAGAGAGATAGTCGGGGTTAAGGGTGCGCGGGACGACGGGCTCGAGAGGGGTCCCAACCATGCCTCAACGCAGCTCAAAATCCAATTTAGTATTTTTCACTTTAGTGATTTTGGAAATTCATTGATTTACGTATGTTGTGCAATAATAATTGCATACTGTACGATGTGAATCAAAATTTTAAGTTTATTACACCCAGAGAAAACTGGAAGAAACCTATGAAAAACCATGTTTTCATCGGTTTCTTCCAGTTTTCTCTGGATGGGATAAACTTGAAACTATGATTCACATCGTAAAGTATGCAATTATTATTGTATAGCATACGTAAATCGATGAATTTTCAAAATCATTAAAGTGAAAAATGATAAAAAGGATTCTGTGCTGTGTTGGGGCATCTTTGAGGGGTTTCCCGAGCGGGGCGTCCCGTGCACCCTTAACAGAAACATTCGTTACTGAGTCCCCTCAGGTTATGTTTGGTCCAGGACTATTGTCTAGATCCGGAATCAACTCCTAGTCCTCGACTAATTTTAACCCTGGACTTGTGAAATGACTTGCTGAGTCCAGTCTCGACATAACCCTGGACTAATTTTTAATTCTGGTGCCTTGCTGAGCTCCTTAGATATTGCTACCGTTGCATTGAAGGTTTCTATGTAGATTTTTGTTCCTATGTAGGTACATCACTATATTGATTGATGTTCACCAAAACATTGACGAAATGTTCTTCTCTTGTGATCCCGTTACATGTGTACCTCCTAATGCTGATCGCCTTTCTGCGACACATTGGAAGTTAGACTATATTCACTGAGAGCATGTTGGCTTGCAATGTAATTCACTTGAATCGGGGTTCACTTTGCCCTCTCAAATTACAATAATCGATTGAATGGGTCAAGTCACAAACGTGTTAATCAACAGAACACCAACTTGTCAAAAAACGAAGCAAAACTTAAAAAAAAAACGTTAAAAAAACCCATTTTTTTTAAACCGCATAAAAACGAGGTTTGTATTTGCTGTTGGTTGAGGTTCTGGTGGTTTATGTTGTTGAGGTGACCGATTCAATCAACAATAATAATTACTGTACAAATTGTCGTTCAAAGATACAACAGATACATTTCCTTGGGCCAGAACCACTTTCTTAAGATCAGTCTTTGATTTGGATGTCCATGAGTACATTTTAGATGCAAAATTATTATATTCATAATAATTAAAGGCCATATCACTCAAGCTATTTTCAGTTTTTTTTCTCGAGGTTTTCTGTATTTTTGGGGATGAGACTAACAACAGAAGAATGAAAACGTGAAATTATAATAGGAATAAATTAATGCTGAAATCTTCCAAAGCAGCACATTTTGGAGAATTGCAGTTTCGTTAGTATAGTATAGGAACTGTAACGTTATAGTATGTTTACTTTCAGAAGAATCAGTAGGTAGTTGATCTATTTTCAATAAATATATTGTCCCCCAAAACCTCTGGTTTTTTTCTTGGCCCAACAGCAAAAAGAAATGCATAAAGGCCTTTTTGTTGTTCAGTGAATGCTAATATGATTAGTTATACAATCAATGAGTTATCAAATGTAGTAGGTATGTTCTGGCGAAGATATGTTTTATGGTTGGGTCATTCAAAAAATGTAGTAACTACTTTGTGCTAATTTCATGAATTTTTCTCTTCTTCGGTTGATAATACTTGATATTTAACGTTATTTAATGGTGTTCCTCCACGCCATAGTGATTCAAAAAGAATACCACATCTTTGAAAATGGATAACTTGGCAAATGAAGAACCAGAGAGCGCTACGCTATGTGTCGTGGTTTGAATTACATTCTGGAGTTTTTTTGGTTGCTCAGAGATGTCGCTATGAGCAACCATCAACTTTTTTTTTTTTATGAACAAACAACAAATGAATTTGTTTGTTTGTTGCGAAGATGGCAACACGAGGGCAACAAATTGACCATAACAAAAAAATCTAAAACTCGGGAAGAAAATTCCCTTTAACATGATTGTGAACCACTTATGGAGATTCGCTATCGCGTTGCTGACCAGTTTCCGACGGGCAAACAAAGTGACCATAACATGACTGTGAATCACTGATATTTACGATCGTACTGCTAACTAATTTCTGGTTTATAGTCAGCAACACGATAGCGAATCTCCACAAGTGATTCACAGCCATGTTGTTGATTTTTTTGCCCGAGTTTTCGAGTTTTTTGTCATGATCAATTTGTTGCAAGCGTGGTCGCCATCTTTGCAAAAAACAAACAAAAAATGAAGGTTACAGGGGAGCGGGAGCTCGTAGCGACATCTCTGAGCAACAACAAAAAACTTCAGAACGTCCTTCTAACCACGACACATAGCGTAGCGCTCTCCATTTTGTCATTGCCGAGTAATCCATTTTCAAAGATGTGGTATTCTTTTTGAATCACCCTGTACTTCAACCCATTTCATCAAGTTGAAAATAGGTAGGTACTCAAAGTGTACGATTTACATTAAATCATTTACTTTGTGTTTTCATTTCAACAATAGAAATGGAATTGACTCTCTAAACGTTACTACTCTGACTCTTGGTGATGAGGTGGAGATTGCGCTGCTACTGCACTCTCTAGTTTACAACTGTAACTACGTCCCAAAGGTCGACCAATCAAAACACTTCTAAAGTTCTTAGCCTTAGTTTCACAGAGTTACGTAGGTAAAATGGCAGGCAAGCCTTTCAGAGCCCATGCAATGGTGCTTTCAAGGGCCAACTATTGGAACTATGGAAACACACAACTGCATTAAAAAAAATTTCCTCGCGCGACCTGGATTTGAACTTGAGTCTAGAGCTTGACAGCCCATTGACGCTCTAACTGCCTGAGCTACTCTGACATGTGAATTTCCGGGTAGAATAGAAGGGCACTCGACTTGCATGCCGACGATCCCTATCAAAAACGAGGTTATTCAGGATCTCAGCTGTTTCTTCCGAGGCGGAGGGGGAATGACGTCACTTGATACCCTCGGGTGGGCAAACCTCCATTCTCTATACCTACTTTACTACCTTGATGCTCATTGGTATTGAATGTGTACAATCTAATAGAAGTCTGTGGAGTCTAGTAAATGTCACATCAGGGCCTAAATAAATGTTCCATTCGGTCACTACCCATAAAGTAGGTACTAAGAGTGGAAAATAATAGATAAATAAGGAAGGTTTAGGAAAATCGTTAAGACGAAAAATAGGCATAAAGTAAAAAAGCTTCAATGAAGGTAATGTAACACCGGGACCGGGAGGGATCTTACTAATTAACCACGTAGGATATAGCAAACAAACATTTTTATTAGGATAAAGTAAATTAATGTGGTGTTTTGCCTAATAAACAGAAGGATGGACTACAAAATTATTTTTCCTTCCACAATTCTTTTCTTTTTTGTAGCTTGACGGCTCCTGGAGATGGAAGGGTTTTTCAATTTTTTTTTTTCTCTCGTGTTTACTTGTTTAAAATTTTTGATTTTCATAAAAGTTCGGGTTCTCTCGAAAAACAAAACAACAAAGTCGTTCACTTAAAGGAATTTCTCCTTAATTTCATCCTTCAGTGTCGTGAAGGCTTATCTTTTTTGTTGATAGAGTTTCCGTGGAACTGATTAAAATACATTTTCCATCTCCTGCACACCCTTCAAGGTTCTTGGTTAGTTTTCATGAGCCGTCGGGAAATGGTTGGCAGCCAACTTTTCTTCGAAGACGTCGAAATTTCGTTAGAACAATTGCATCACTGAGCAGCTTTATGAGGGTCTTTCTTTCGGAGTCTATATACTAGGTATTCCGCAATCAATTCAATCATGTCATCGTCTTCTTCCACTGTGCTGCTCGTCTGTTTGGGATTCGAGGACTTCGTTACCTAAATCTGAAAAAAAGTCCCAAAAGCCTCTGTTGCGTGTTCAGCGACCCAAAAAGCATAAATAATGCAGACGAAATTATTGTTGGCATTTCAAAAGTCAGAAAATTGGCCGATTTTTGGAGCGCTCTAGCGGCGAGACGGTTGGTTGTAAAAAAAAAAAAATAAAAAAAACCGTCATATATGGAAAATGTGGGACATTTTGTATACTCTCATTTTGTGAGTGATCTTGTCGAAAAAAACCCTTTCTTTCTGAGATATGTGCCAACAACTGAATAAAGTGCCAACATTTGGGCGGAAAGTGCAGAAAAAAATGAAGTTCCGAGCAAAATTTTTGTCTGAAAACTTCAAATTTATGTTTAGCGACCCAAAAACACACGAAGAGTGAGATAATCAAAACTATAACAAAACTTTCCTCTGAGAATGCTACAATGCCTGAAGTAAGAACTGAGAGAATCTGGGAGACTAACTGAGAGTCCCGGTTATTCACAAGAATATCAAAATATCCATTTTCCAATGCTGAAAATCCCTCGGAAAGGCAATTTTGTTTCGCTATTTCTTCACTAACTACTCTCTAAACTTGACTAACTACTCTGACTCTTGGCGATGACTGGTGCTGCGCTCTCTCGCTACCAACTATAACTACGTGCATAAGGTCGGCCAATCAGAATGCTTCTCGATCTCTCATGGCCCTGGTATAACATAATTAAGTATACCTAAATAATTCAAATGTACTTGTTAATGTGTATCATTCAAATGTATTTTCAGCCTCATGACTCAGAAATATCTAGTTAGTGCATTTTTCGAATGACCCACTGAATGGAACAAAAATGATGCCTTTCGGGGCTTTTCACGTGCGCCTACCTATCTTACGTGTAGCTTAGTATCTTAAAGCCTTTTGTAAGTGTTTTTGCCGCCTCCCTATCTGTTTGTTATTTCTCGTTTTTTCTGCTTGTTTTTGTTTTTGTAGACTCTTGCATGCTCCCTAAAGAAACGCTGGAACGTCTCAAAAACGTTTGGAAAGAGGAAGTAAGGTCGAAAATCGGTGCTGACGGAACCGTCGTCACTTATTGGTGCGAATTGCGCGAAAAAAGAAAAAAAGCTTTAGCCGGTGGTACGTATGTCGACCACTGAAAGTAGTCTGTTAGAAGTGCATGTATAGAACGTAGAGAAACTTCCGCTTCCATGTCGTTGTTCTTGGCCCACTAGTACCTACACTGATGTTCTCTTAATCATTAAATTGTCTCCATTTTGAAATTCAAGGTTCGTTTCAGGGTAGGGTCCAGCAGTGAAACCTGACGGTTTTTTGACTCAGGATGAATCAATGAATTTACGAGTCAGGGGATAATTGGCAAGCAATAAGACGATGACTTCCTCTGCTAAATTCGACGTATTTAACAATACGTATGATTGGAGACCGGTTTCGACTATATCGTCATCCTCAGTCCAGTATAAGTGAGTGGAGTAAAGCTCGAAGTGGAGACTTCAAGATCACAAACTATATTTGATATAGTATTTGAGTTAGTATAGTTTGTGATCTTGAAGTCTCCACTTCGAGCTTTACTCCACTCACTTATACTGGACTGGAATGACGATATAGTCGAAACCGGTCTCCAATCATATGTATTGTTAAATACATCGAATTTAGCAGAGGAAGTCATCGTCTTATTGCTTGCCAATTATCCCCTGATTCAAGCACCTCTGTACCATCGGCAATAACCACACAGAATTTACGAGTTATGTTAATTTTGGTAATTTTGTTTCAAAGAGGAAGATTGGAATTTTACCACACAAACCAACTAGTTGATTGAAAAAACATTATGTAGAGAAAATGACATCACTTAACACATTCAGTGCAGCCGTCCTGGATACTTGCAAGCCATGCGTCTGTTCCGGATCCGAGCCACCTTTTATCGTGTTGTAATTGGCCTGTAAAGGGTAACGCACTATTCCTATCGACTTTGTTTTCATCTGCAGGACGGCTGGAGGGTCTATGGAAGGTAAACGTAACCTCAGTTTTTGAGTTCACTATATAAATGAATGTTAGGAGATAATTGGGTCCAAATTTCACCCTTCGGTTTTCTATAGCCCTCCCCCTTCAGGTTGGCTGGAAGTTTTCCGATCTATAATCCGCACTGAATGTGTTAAATGACGATATGGCAGAAGGAGAAGGAAGCTCCACTCAATGTCAAATGGCGTGTGGAAAAATATGAATGAAGGGAAATGTATTAGGTTTATTCACAGTGACCAACTTACCAATAAGGAACAGTTTGCAACCACGTTCGGGTGTTCACAGCAATTTCTGATAATTTCTGACTGTTTATAGTATCCATGCTGTTCCGTTCACAGTGCAAGGGTGGTTTTAGGTGCATCTTCTGAGGATGAGCTTCATATGCCCTGTTAATCTACGCTGCTATTCGAGGCTCCAACAACACCATCAGGGGGGGTTCGATGACTTTGGAGCCATCACAACTGTTGAAAACTACTGTTGGAAAGTCAAAACAACTGTTGTAACAAGAGTTGTGAGAAATTATCGAGTTGGTACTCGATGAATCGATTGGAATTGAAGTATCGATTGTAAATGTCATGGAAAAAGGAGAAAAAACATGAGAATTAATGGTTCAAATTGATAAAAATTACCACAACTTGATGTATCTCACTAATAACTCAATACAAACGCTCAAATTATCGCCAATGTTGAGCGTAAAAGGTATTACTCAAGTATGTTAGAGAAATAGTTCCCTGACGTTCTAGAAACAAATAAACTCTGGGCGGAGGACTGTGAAGCCTCTGGTTCAATTAATATAAGAGTTAGATTGCTATAACATCGAACTAGTATGTGCAAATTGGAATGTCACTCACCTGAAGGTTCTTCCACAGAGATACGAGGGTTGATAGGTGTAGGCGTTTTGAATAGGTAAAGGTATCCTCGATGGTTCTTCTCGAGAGGATCAGACCGGGGGCACTTGACTCGACCGACGTACTGGGGATGAGCCCCCTTGTGATTGGGGGAGGGGGGTTATCAAAGGTAACATTCCCTACCAGTGTGTTAGGAGATTCAGGTTCAATGTGCATCAACATCCAATAAATGATAATAATCCAAGACTTGATTCAGTCACCTAACTAGGGTTTGCAATCCCGTCCAGCTTTACCAATCCCGGTATCTCGGGATTACCTGTTCTCAATCCCGGGATTAATCCCGGGATTCAGGAATTAATTTAAAAATATAAAAATTATTGTAGAAACCGAAAAAATCGTTAATTTTTTTTAAATGCTAAGTATAACTTTACACACTTAACTCATTTACCTACAAATTATTTTGAAATTTTCAATTTTATTACGAACATGTAGGTACGTACTGGGGCCGGTATACCGAATTTCATTAATTTTGGTCCATGGTAACTAAGGAAAGTGCCGCGTACGGCCGACGGACGGATTTTTTTTTTTTTTTTTTTAATTCGATTTTTGGATTCTACGTATCTTGAAACGTAAAACCTCAAATTTTGAGGAGGGGTTATACAAATTTTTTTCGTGCTCGATTCCAAAGGTTCATTATTGAAAATAATAAACCAAAAGGAAGTCCGGAAAATTCTTCACGCTCGCGAGTGTGAATCACACATGTTCCGATTGGGAGGGAAGAACGCGCTTTTTTGACTGAAGGGTACACGGTTCTGTGATTCACAGTCACAGACTTGCTTCCTAATTCTGAGAATTTCCTTTCTGGTTTTCATCATGAGCACTTTGCCTCCAGGTTGGGAATATTTTCCGTTTTAATGCTAAAAAAATTTCCGTTTGAAATTGTTGTATTTTGAAATTTCGGGATCCCGAAATCCTGGGATTGGCCCCACGAATCCCGGGATTTGAAATCGGTGAAAATTGTCCGGGATCCCGGGATTGCAAACCCTACACCTAACATCATCTCGACAAATCTTCTCACCACCTCCCAAGATGGTCACAACCTTGTCAACTGTGGAGAACTTTTGTCAATCTGGCTCTCTTACAGAACACCTCGCGGTCAAAACTTGGCGGAGTTTATCACCAACTCACGAACTCAACTGTTGTTTTCAACTGTTGATTAGCTTACAGAACTATCCCCTTGGGGGGGGGGGGG
>JAEMON010000013.1:21373634-21386444 GCA_030264115.1 Lygus lineolaris
CGCATTTTTTAGGCTTACAGGCTATAACTTATCACTAGAATTCTAGGGCTAGGGGTCTAATTAACTTTTCGAGCTCATTTTTCACCCTTAAGTTCCCTTAAAACATAAATTATTATAAAAAATTATTATTAGAGACTGAGAAGACGGAAAATTTAACGCTCTTTCCAACGATGTACTCAGATTTTGTTTTACTCTTCATATTAAGGGAGTTAAGGCCTTTTCAGTGACCAACCAAAGTCGAAAACACGAAAAAAATCTTAGAAGTGAAAAAAATCAGGTTTTTAGTGAAATGACCTGTAGAACACGTGGGAGACGTTTTTCGGATCATAAGTGACACACCCTGTATACGAAGGACTGATACAATGGGAAATTCCGGTGTGTCGGAATTTTGCATTTTTGACTTCAAATTCGGATTCAGCACCCTTGAAAACCCCTGAGTTCTGATTTTCAGCTCAAAATGTTCTTTAGGTTGGCTGTAAAACGGGTGAGAAGATTACGCGCGACGTCATCTGTTATGGACTAGGAGGGCGTGGGTGGTGACGTCACCTGTATATTTTTTACGGCACTCGTTTTCGCGTACTTTCAACCATCGGATACCCCACATATAGCACCTTTTTGGAAAGCTCTCACTGAAACCTTTCAGTTTAACGAATAAAATGGAACAGGCGTCAACGCCTATTCAGTCTGTTCCTGTTTTAAACAGAAAGATTTCAGTGAGAGCTTTCCAAAAAGAATTCGGCGATGCAATTCATAGGGGACCGTCAAGGGGCTATCTCGCACAATCAATGAAAATTTTATCAAATTTAGATCATAACTTCATATAGTTTTGACCACCGGACAAGGAATTGACCACAGACCGACATGGAACCAAAATTTTTCACAAAGCACTGAAACGTTAAAAGCAAGTACCTAGGAATTTTGATTTTGGAGGCCTTTTTTTCTTTCTTGCACGAATACATTGCTTTCTACCTTCGGTAGTAATTCAGTGTTTTCTTTCACAGAAATTCACGTTTGTGCATGCGCTGAGGTATCTATTGATCCGACAGGGCTGAAATTTATTGGGGAATTTATTAGGGCCCGACCTCTCTTCAAGGTAATCCGGGACACAGCAAGCTAAAGTTCGGGACAGACTTCTAAAAATCGGGACGAAACTTCGGGACAACATGATCACCTGAACACTAAAAAATAATGTTTTCTTCGGGGAAAAACCATTTTTGAAAATAAGGTTTACGTAGTCACATTTCTGAAATAAGAATAACGTGTTTGTGAAACCATGGGCAATACTTTTTTTTTTTTAATGCATCGAAAAGTCAAAAAGTATAAACTAAAAAAAAAAAAAAATTGGTCTTGTTATTGGAAGGTTAATTACTTTTGTTCTACGCCAGATGTGTATAATCACTATTATTTCAATTACGCCACCATTAGGTTTATATTACTCCTCAAGACATCAACACATCACAACCACTTTTGACTAACTATGAAAACTGAAACTGACTAGGTAGCTTGACTTTCAAAAAACAACAAAAACTGACAAGCTGATATCAACAAAACCAAGAATTCAGGATTCAAATTCAATAAAAAAAAAATTGGGGTTGAAATTGGTAACACAGGCAGGAAATTGTTCATTTAGCCAATCCAGGACGCCTTATAAATTCGGGACAAGTTTTCGGGACACTTCCAAATTCTGGACGGAACGTTTGAGACTTCCCAAAATTCAGGACGTGTCCCCCAAAATTAGTAGGTACCTTTCTAATTGTAATGAGCTGCATCTTGAGACACTGAAAACATATTATCATAGTACGTAGTTCTAGTGTCTCAAGGCAGTGTAGGGCTGTTGTAAATGCTTAGGTAGGTACTTATTTAACTTCCGTTCGCATTCCTTATGAAATACGTACAGCTACCTACATTTTGATTGACACCGATTTTTCAATACTAGTTTCCTTTGTTCTCCTTTTATTTCTGGTTCTGAACTCTATCATGTTGTAATGCGAAGGGTCTTTCTCCCCCACCCACGGCTGAGCGATCTCTATTTTTCTTCGTCTCAAGTAGACCAGTTGAAGAAGCTTAGAAATCGGTGTTACCCTCCCAAGTTTTTACTTGAGCCTCTTTTATACCTGAGAACCTGAGTTTTATTATGGTGGGAACAGCTGCCCTTCTTGAAAAAAAGGCGACGTACAAAAACGCCCATAACTATTTTCCTTTTGATGGGGTACAATATTAGGCCAGTTCCTCGATTTTTGGCTGATTCAGATGGTTTTACTTCCTGATGATGTTTTCAAGGCCAGAATTCGTATTCAACTGTAAAATGTGATTCTTCATAAAAGGGGTTGTCGCGAAGGGGTTGGAGGATTCATAGAATTTTACGCAGAAAATACCATTTTTTCTGTACAGGGGCGGCTTTAGTGCTCTTCATGAGGTGAGGTTGAGGTTTATTAGGAGTAGGAATAAATTAAGGGAACATTTTGCGGAGAGGAATACTATGTATACCTTACCTATAGGTAAAAATTAAGCGGTGCGTTCCCAAGCCACAAATATACTAACTACTCACCTATTTAATCTCGATTTGAAGCAGCAAAGCTAAAGAACTTATGATTGACGCACGACCGACCTTTACAAACAAGAGGTAACTGGTAAAACGTTCCTCTCCCCTGCATATCCTAAAAACCTGATCATGCAGGCAGCATAATATTATAGTATATTGTCTACCTATCCATTGAACGTGCTGAACCAGGTTGACTGAGCTCCGCAAGACAATAATATTATTATCAGTGTCAAGTAGGATGAAATCATTCCACCATTGTCAGATATCCATAGCCAAAAGTGAGCCATTTACATATGGAAAGGAAGAGTTCCTTGGCCATATGAAACAGCAGCCTGTGACAGTATGCCCGAGCTCAATAAAAAGAAAACGGAGTTAAATAGAAAAACGTTGTCTATTTCCACGAAAATAATGAGTTACAAAGTTAAATCGATTTCGACGGTTAGGCCATCATCAGTAACAAACAATAACTGTTATAACTCATTATTTTCGTGGAAATAGACAACAATTTTCTATTTAACTCCGTTTTCTTTTTATTAAAATGGGTTTCCACAACTTCGTCGCGAGTGATTTGGTTCGTATGCCCGAGCTCTCCACAGATAGCGCCTGGTTGCCTGAGCGATTCAGTTCCCACTATATTCTTTTTACGGCCTAATCAATGCTTCTCTGGGATGGTGGACCCCATTCAACAGCTGTCTCTTGATCTGGCCAATTATTATATCATGGCTGGACCGGGTCGACTGAGATATAACGTCCCCTACCTTTCTTGCAGTAAGGGTATGATGTACCTACCCATCAGATTTCTTCCCTTCAGCCTCACAATTCATTCTGAACCAATACAAAATTTCTAAAACTTGGGATGAACGCTCCACGTATCGCTGGTTTTGAAGAATGTTCGGAAATGCAGCGGTAGGTGTTCGAGTGTACACTGTACACTGTACAGTCTGTCCAAACCCAGAGCCTCTAGACTACCTGGGGTCCCTGAACTTCTTGGCAACGTTGAGCTCCAGAGCCCCTCTAATCTCCAGAGCCCCTCTAATCTCCAGTCTCGAAAAGAGCCATAAGTCAGCCAGTTCAGTGCTGAAAAAGTAGAAGTAGGGTCGACGCGCAATGTTGCCACATACTGGCAGTTTTACCTGATTTGTCTCATAGCCGCTCTGGCTTTGGACAGACTGTAGTTCCATCTACACAGGGGCCTGAAAGCTGGGGGTCTATGGCGAGTAAGGGCAGCGATGCGGATGGTGAAAAATAGAAGTTCATGGTCTATACTAAAGTGGTTTTACAGTGTCCAACAAAACACAGAGAAGAGATTGTAAGCCAAACGACTACCATGTATCTACTGGTATCTTCTGAACTCCAACATTTTTAACTATCAGGCAACTGTCAGGATAGCCTAGTGGGAGTGGTTAGCATCGCCAACTTTGTGAAGATTGCAAGGAGATGTTCTGAGCTTTGAAGTTCAAATCTGGGCTCTGACACATAATTTTTCAGTCTGGCTGCGGCCACCTGCTAGTTCGTATAGTCACCACCACCAGCAGGCTGATCAAACAGGGGTGTTCCCCTCTCGCTCATCATATGTTACTCATGTCTGTTTCATATGTTACTCAGTGTATGCCTCCCTCTTGAGATAACATGTGAGGCTCAGCCTCAGGAAATTAACCCTAGAGCCGCCCTCGATATTTGATCATGTTTACATTGAGTATTTTTGATACCTTCCTGGTTGATGAAATTCCTCCACAATTCGTTACTTAGAGTTAGGTACCTACCGCCTTCAATAATTCGTTAATAATCCGTTTAATGTATATAATACTACATAAAAATTCTTTTTAAACCCCGGTAAAACCCTCGGGACTAACACTTCGTTCGTTAAATCGAGGAATTCGTTAAATCTCGATTCGCTAAATCGAGGTCCGGCTGTAATTGTTAGGGAGCGGTGGAGGTCAAAAAGATGAATAATTCCTCGACGTTAATTCGTTAATAATTGACGATATTGAAGATTCCGGCCCCGTGGTTGTTATGGAGGGTGGCAAAGGGCGTTGTTGGTTGTTGGTGTCGGTCCTATGCAGGCGAAGGGATGTACGGCCCTCCAAAGGGCTGGTCGATACGCGATTCTCGTCCCTCCACTCTTGCCAACCACTTTCGCTTTTACCTTTTCGTTCGGTGGAAGAGGACCCCTTTCTGGGCGTCTCCGGATGAAACTGAAATCTGGGTGTATTGAAGACCTAGAAGGTCCATCGAGGTCCACGATCTGTACCGGGCAGGTTACAAATCCTACAAGTTAAAAAATACCTATTAGACGGGCCATGTTATGATGTTGAAGAATTTCTTAATGTGTAAATAAGTATAACTATTGTAAATTTCTTGTTTTACTATGACATACATATCATAATGATCTGTTGACATAGTCGTAAGTTCACTGACGCATTCTGTACCATAACGGTTTTAGCGAATGTTCGAAGAAAATGAAGCTATTTCGAATATAGTTTTTTTTTCTATTCTATTATATTCTATTTATGCAATTTTAGTTATTGCAATCGCTTCAAAATTTTAAAGATTTTCTCCGTGGAAATCCGTTTCAGACCATTCTAAAACGATTCCTGAAGGTTAACACTTTTTCGTATATCCGGAAATATACTCTGGAATCGATTTAAAAATTCAAACAAATTTTCAAAATGTCAATAATAACAAAAGAACGGATGAGTTCGTTGGCCAGAATTTGTGGACTACTCTAAGAGGTCAAATTTTGAAAAATAAGGGTTAAATAACGTGTTTTTGGAGGGTTTTTTGTAAAAAATTATTTATAGGATAATCCATCTTAACCATAGGAGCAGCTTATTCGAAATCAGCGCAAACTTTCCTATATAAGATTCAGCCAAAAAATTGGTGATTCTTTAAAAATTTGCTCATGAACTCATGCTGGTGAATGGAACTTTTTTAGTTTTACTTAAAAAATTAAGCTATTTTTTGTTGTTTACTTTGTCGAGTTTTCTTGAATTATAATGAGTCCTTTCTCTTTTGTTCCAGGTACCTACACTTTTAATATAAGAAAAATCACTGGAGTTGTGATGGAGCGATTGGTGTGACGTAAGAAAGCTTGTTAATACTTCACGTGTTATTTGTTAATACAATTGTCAAGTTAAGTTGTTAATACAACTGTCAAGTTGAGTCAATTGTATTAATTAATTATTCATATTGCAGCAGAAAATAGAGTAATAGTGATCACTATTCAATCGCTTCCAGAGTTGGTCGTATTCATAAATATGAATATGAATAAATTCACAGAATGCGGAATGAGTTATCAACGCTATCTGTAGTATCTCAAGGCGTACTATCCGAATATGCAGTCCTTTCCGGTGCAAAACACCATCATCGTCGTCTAAAAGCTGGTTGAAGTCACGCTGTACTTACCGGGGAAAAACCACTTCATTGCGTGCCTGTGTGTGGAAGAACCCCACGATTGCGGTTTAAATGTCCCTTAATATAATATAGATGGGAAGCTTCCCATCAAAGCTGCTAAATACAGGGATCTTCTTCATCTCTCCCAGTTTTACTAGTCATCGAATTCAGTTGATCTTCCTGAAGAAGAAAATGAGTATTTAGAATGAGTATTTAGAATGGAGTATTTAGAAGACCCACCAATTGATGCGGAGTGGTGATGTCCTGTTCCACCTCTTTGCTGCAATCTTTTTAATTATTCAGTTACCTACATTTCCTTTCAAATAAATTGTCATTTTTGACATTTCTGTGGTTTACAGGGTGGTTCTTAATGAATGGATCACCCTTCCCATTTTCGTTACAAAAAGGGTTAAGAAAAATGTCAAATGGTACCCCTCATAATGTTTGACGAGGAATTAAATAATCCTAAAACATGGTTGTTTTTTTTTTTTAGGAAAATTCACCTTATTACCAACGACCATGTTTTAGGCTGTAATCTCGGTTTAACCTAGACAAATAAAAAAACTGATATCACCACGCGATTCATAGTAGAAAAATAATGGAATTTCATGTGCCACACTCTGGGTTCCCAAAAATAAGATTTTGCGCAATTTCACGGTTGAGCGATTTTGAGCGCTTGGCGGTAGAGTTGCGCGCCGTAAAAAAAAATCGATTGAGGTGTCAAATAATGTTGATGAAAATTTGCGTGGAATCTGAATCTGCAATAATAAATGGGGGTTACGATTTAAAAAAACAAAGTTAGTGCGCGTGTCGCGCATTTTCGAGCATGCGCGGTGCGCGAAGAAGTAATACTTGAATTCCTCGTCAAATAATATGGGGTCTACCGTTTGAAAAAAAAAATGTCACCCTTTTTGTGGCGAAAATGGGAAGGGTGATCCATTCATTAAGTACCACCCTGCATATTTATCATAATTCTTCAAATTTGGTGATTTTTGAGCATGAAATTAAATTTCGTGCTGGAGCAGCTAGTTTTTAATCATATATTATTTATTCCTGTACCTTTCTGAATGCTGAAAATATTTTGTTTTCAACCAGCAATGTTTTAGTTAGTAGTTTTAGGGAAATGCCCTCCCTTCATTTCATTCCTTCGTTTTCCTTCATGTTTCCTTCATTTTTTTGGCCATGGTTCATTACTTTCTCAGTTTGTAAACTTTCAATTGCGTTTTTCTCGAAATCAGCTTTTTGACGATGAGGGATTTTTTCCCCATCACCCTTCAATTGTGAATAACGTGTTATTCATAACTAAAATAGTGAATAACGCGTTATTCATTTAGATAAAATTGTGAAGAAAGCGTTATTCATAAATAAAAATGCGAATAACTCCTTATTAATATTCATAACGTTATTCATATTGATTCATATTCACAAACCTTGTCCAGTGAATTTATCCAGTTCATAACAACATTCATATTCACAAATCCGCATTATGTGAATTTATTCATATTCATATTTACATATCCTTGGTATTCCCTGTGATGATGAAGACTTATGTACTAATTTAATGAAAATTGCTGATAATATGTTAGCAACACTGTTATCTTGCGGATGTCTCGTCATTGTGATAAGTTAGAAGAGAGTAGAAGAAGAGAGACTTCAAAAAATATAGAGGCTAAAAATCTGTCGAGGGACAAAAATAAGACGTCCCCTAATTTATTATTTAACTACGATTACTAAGTAGAACGTGGTAGAATTAGTCGGATGTTTATTGATGATTATAGTCTGGGTTCGCCGGAGGTAAAGACTTCCTCACTTAACATTCCTTATTATTTACGACATTTCAGGTTTAGCTTAACCCATCATTAGGTAAACCTGTACATCAATTTAACAGAAATGCTGGATTTGTGGTCGATGGACCCGACAACCAACTGACGATGGACAAACCCCGTCGTTTCAGGCTTTATATAAAGCCTGAGTCCGTGGGTGGGCGTGGATTTAGAACATTTTCAAAGACTGTGAGGCAATCTGGGTCGTCACCGACGCCACAATATCACACAATACCGAGGAGGAAGTTGAGGTGGCAGCTGTTGGGGACAGAAGGGGCCACCAGAGGCAGCTCAGGGAATCCTTGGCCTGGCAGCTGCTCCTCTTGTTGCACAAATCTTCCCAAGATCCTTCCCCAGGTCATACGTCCATAGATTATTACCTACAGTTAGTAATAGATAGATACATTTCGAAACTAACCTATCTTTCCTCCCGAAATCAGGGTTTCCATAACAGGGGAATTTCCCCTTTTTAGGAGGAAAACAGCCTTCACTGCGGGGGGAAAAAGGGGAAGGGTTTTGAAAGGGGAAAAATGGGAGTTAATTGAAAAAATAGGGCTTTACTAAAATGTATCTGCTTTTAGCTCTTCTCTAATGTAATAATTAATTCATCCCTCTCTGGGTATCCAAAAAAAAATTAACTGAGATTGAAGAAGATTATTGATAAGGGAGAGTGGGGACAGTTTTTTTCAAATTGCTGTCCCCTTTCAGAAAAAAAAAAAATACACTTAAGAAACCGGTTTTTTCGAAAACGGAAGAAAGAGAAAGAGTATCAACGCTTCACTCTGATACATTGTGACATGAATATGTATTTTTGCATGAGAGGTGGTACAAACGCCACGTCCATTTCACAATGTATACGCGTAAAGTATAATAGACATTGCCGCTTCGGACCATTGAAAAACGTTCAAATTATCATCATATGTATATTTTTTATCTATATTGTGTGTTACTCCAGTGAATATCTGACCCTGGGATAGAACTAAAAAATTCGAAAAACAGGCTGAATGTAAAAATAAAAAGACGAGAAAAATGTCTGATAACGAAAGAAAAGGATGCGCCAGAATTTTCGGAGTTCTCTACTCCAATTGGTCAAACTTTTGAAAATGAAGGGTCATAAAACGTGTTTTTGAGGTTTTTGGTTAATTACCATCTTAAACAGAGGATTAATATAGTACACCATTATATTAATATGGTGTATTCGGAATCAGCGCAAAATTTCTTATGAGAACCACCCACGAAATCGGTTAAAAATATTCTTTGAGAATTCGCTCAACAACTCATGCTGCATGGAAGGAACTTTTTGGAGTGCGTAGGGTTAAAGTAAAAAACTATATAAAAATTTAAAGAGATCAAATCCTATATCCTTGGAAAAACAGTCTGGAAATCGAGATCAGGAGCCCTCAGGGATTGGATTTGAGGAACCAAAAACGCTGCAAATTATTACAGAACGGTTTATTATTTTCTTCACAGATCACCCATCTGTAAATTGATCAGCTGGTCTTTGAACGGGAATTCAGCCTACTCGGAGGATTTGCCTTACCTTTGTCCCAACAGGGAGCGAACAGTTGGTCTTAAAATTCTCCGCGAGGTCTCATTCGACGCTGAAAATCATGATCTGCTTGAAATCGATGAGAAAAATTTACCTTCTATTTGAAGTTTTCGATGTAGGGGACAAAATTTTGGATTGATCCCAGCGATCATGTTGATATTTTCCTAAACTTAAAAACAACAATAAGATCAAGAATACCCTACATCACCTTGGGTACCTCCCAACCAACTTTGATTATCGGTTGTTGGATAGGTAACGCTTTTGACGGGACAAAATTTTGGATTGACCCCAGCGAAAAGACTATCATGTAAAAAAAAAAGCTTTTTTGTGTGTTTTGATTCGGGTGGATGTAAACTAACTTGATTTGGGTGAAACATATCCACAAAAACGACGATTTACCAAAAATGGAATTTTGTCCAATGTGTCCCACCTGTTGGGACACATTGGACAAAATTCCCTCTCAACGCAGATTACAGGTACAGTAGATTATGTAGTACCCATGGACTTTCGTTTATATAGTGACGCCAAAAGTGTTTCACATTCTTCTCTTGGAGCCAACACTCACGTTACTCTACTAAAAAAGTCTACAAATTACACTTTAGTGACTAAAATCGATCGGAAACGAAGGAAGGGAAAGTACAACAACACAGTTCAAAATCCGAAAAATGCGACTGATAACAAGGAGACCTTTATATTATCACTTGCACTCACTCTACTTCTTCTTCGTCTTCAACATCTACTTGAGTGAATCAAGGTCTCCAGTTTTAGTTTTGGTGGTAGCTAGGTACTATCGTGAGTGTTGCCCGAGAAGCAGTCGCAGTGAGCACAATCCTCTTCTACTCTGGGATTCGTACCCGTCAAGTTTTATAGTGGTTAATATTGCGTGATAAGCAATGATTTATTGTCGTGAAGCAGGTGCTCACTCCTACAAGTTGCGGCGTCCATTACTTGTCTGGTGTCTGATGATTGTATTGTCAGCTTCGTGTTCCGCTTTCTTCATCTTCTTTCAACCCCTGTGATATTGGTTGCAGGGTTGCCAGATCTACGGATTTTTCCGATTTCTACGGATTTTTCCGATTTCTACGGAATTTTCGAGGGTCCTACGGTTAAACGGAAAAAGGCGATAATTTAAGGATAATTTAGGTGATTAAGTTTTGACAAATCTACGGAAATTTCGGGGAAAACCTGGCAAAAATCTTATTTTCTTCTCAAAAACCTCAATTTGAACTATAAACTCTAGAATCAGTCAGAATCAGTCACTATAAACAGTCAGAAATGATCAGATCAGAAGTCACTGCGAACGGCGCGAACGCCCGAACGTGGTTGCAAACGGGTTTCTTGCCGGTAAGTTGGTCACTGCGAACAAACCTAGTGTTTCAAAAAAGTACTTAAGAACTTACATTTTTTACTCCTGAAAATTCATTTTTCTCTGTTCTATGGAAATGTCCTCGTATGTTGTCTGTCCTCCTCGTGAAAGTAAATGGCCTACATTGTACTCGTTTTTCACATTAATTGTCATCCCTTCACAAAAAATCAGGTCACTTATCTGTACAACCGTAGTAGTATAACATCGGTCTCGGTCGTCACCCTGGTTATTGCGAGTATGTCGGAGGGGGTACCTCCCCGAAGAAGTGGACATGTGTGAAGGTTTTACTTATTGTTAGTAATTCCCTTCGGTGTGTCGTGGAGGAAGAAAACACCGAAGGGGGCCTCAGCCAACATGTGGCTTCAGTCGATAGCACGGGCCAACTCCCCCAGCTAAACGTGTTATCTTTTTTTTCTTCAAAAGGACAGAAGAACAACCACCGCTTGCCTCCACTCCCAACTTTGATTCTTATTTCGTTGATATAAAACTTCTGCCAATCGCCAGTTCTTCAAATGTACTATTTCGTTAAAAAAAAAAATCAATTTTAGCGAATTTTCGAGAAAAAAATTGAGCTATTGCAATGGCTTCAAAATTTAAATTATTCAAATTTTTGAACTTTTTCTTCATGGAAATCCGTTTCAGACCATAATAAAACGATTCCTGAAATTTAACACTTACGTATATATTTTTTATATGTTTATATGTGTCATTCCAGACGATATCTGACCGACGAGTCGAGCTAAATATCCGAAAAAATTCAAAACGTCAATAATATCAAAAGAAACGATGAGTTTGTTGCCCAGAATTTTTGGAGTACTCCAAGGGTTCAAATTTTGAAAATTTAGAGTCAAAAATCGCTTAAAAACGCGTTTTTTGTGGTTTTTTTGTGTGAATTACCATCTTAAACATAGGAACATATGGTATATTCGGAATCAGCGTGAAGTTTCTTATAAGAATTACCCGCCAAATCGGTTAAAATTATTCTTTGAAAATTCGCTCATCAACTCATGCTGCATGAATGGGACTTTTTTCCTTAATTTTCGGAATAAATTCCACAAGTTCATTTGCCGAGCTGTCGCTTAATAATTTGTTTTATCTTGTTTTTTCCTGTGAATGTTCTGGATTATTCCAAAATCGTATGTGATTGCCGCAAATTGCGTGATTCTTCACATACAATAACAACTTCTGAGATCTTGTTGTTTTTAAATAAAATAAACTTCCAAGTTCGTAAATTATAACATTATTTATCTAGGTAGGACCTACAAAAATAATTAATATATTATAATGTAACTGTTGAGAGTAATCTATCCAATATTACCAATGTTATCGAGTTATCTAGACATTATTATCACTTTATCTGGGAAGCGACTCAAGATTTTGGATTCAAATCATGATAATGATGATAACAAGAAGTGGAAAAAGAAGTTGAAATTCGTTTCGGGCGACCCTATTCGGAATCTAATTGAACTTGCATGATTATTTTTTATTTTGTAATTTGAAAGATCTCACTGAGGGCTTTCCAAAAAGGTGCTATACGAGGGGTATCTGACGATTGAAGCTTACCGAAAATTGATTTTGTAATTTAAACCTAACTGACGTCCCCGACTTCCTTCCTGCCTCAGCTTCCATCTTTTGCGGAACCTAAATGACGTCACGCCGCTCCCTTTCAACCCGTTTTCTGGTCAAATCAGCCATAATTCAAGCTGAAAATTGGCTCCATGAGGTTTCCAAGCACTGAATCATTGAGGTTTGAAATGCGAAATTCCGACCCGAGCAAGTTCCCCATTTACAATATTTTTCGTTCAATCTCTATCAACGTCTATATTTCTTATAATAAACTAGCATTTTTCCTATAATAAACTTTTGTAATGTCACTAACTATGTAGGGATTCGTTTACTAAATACCTAATATAGGCTTCACCAATAGTGACTTCAACCCCATTCTTTCGATTGTCAATTTCATTTATGTTCTTCAGTTTCTTGGTTGTTCATTATTATTAAAGTTGTCTTGAATAATGTTCCAACTTTCTAATTTTCATTTATTTAAATACTAATTATTCTTAAAACATGGCGCAGTCGGTGGGACCAGTTTAGAAATCAAATGTCTTATTATTGATTGGAACCTAAAGGTGGGTTT
>JAEMON010000013.1:21414643-21426176 GCA_030264115.1 Lygus lineolaris
CCCCCCCCCCCCCCCCGTTTCCTTCATCTAGATGGGCCCTTCGTAGAATTTTATCTCATCTGATCTCGGCAGCTGCCGTCCCTACGTCACTTCTCCCCTCCTTCAAGGGCACTTTTCACCCAACCGATTCGAAGCTTTCGAAAAGAACCCTCATCTCGAGGATTCTCCCTTTTTGCCTGTGAAAAGCTTTTGAGGTAGAGTTTTCGAGGCATTGGTTCTCGAAATATAGGTACCGGTTCTGAAGTAGTTTCAGTTTTTGTGGAAAAATGGCAATTTTTTAAAAGATGTCTGCTAGAGGTTTTCAGCGGGCTAGACGCGGCAGACTAGGCTCGATCGTTCTCTATCGACGAGCAGTTTTCAATGACCTAAATATCATGAATTCTCATCTAGTTTCATTTTTGAGGTAAAAATTACAGTTTTTCAAGACACACTCGTGTTTCTGCTCTTTTTTCGTTCAACCCTTAAGTCCTTACAGGGAGCGACCGGTTGGTCCTAAAACGCTCCGCAAGGTCTCATTCGACGCTAAAAGTGTTCTATTTTAAATCGATGGAAGAAATAAACCTTCCTATTTGAAATTTTTGAGCTAGGGCGTTTTGAAAATTTCATCCCCTATTTTCTAACCCTTAGAGAAGACTGATGGTAACGCCAAGCTTCGCGGCACAACTAGACCCCGAACGGGGCCGGTATACCAAATTTCATTAATTTTGGTCCATGGTAACTAAGGAAAGTGCTGCGGACGGACGGATTTTTTGTAAATTCGATTTTTGGATTCTACGTATCTTGAAACGTAAAACCTCAAATTTTGAGGGGGGGTTAAAATTTTTTTTTCGTGCTCGATTCCAAAGGTTCATTATTGAAAATAATAAACCAATACAAATTTTTCAGAAGCGTCGCTGCTTGAAATTTCCACCAAAGTAGCAGACTTATTTCCCCTAAATCTAGGTACGTAGAACTAACTCCAGTTCGAATTTCAGCAATTCTGGAGAACTTACGATTTTTGTCAATTTTGGCAATTTCGAACGGCCGCCATTTCTGATTCCAGCGGCTTTGAGCTGGCAGACAACCGGCATAGTATTTCTCTGGGCAAGCTCTACCAAGTTCCATATTCAAACATTCTCCTAAGTTTATGACCGAATTTCATAGCTGGCTTCTGGACTACGTGGGTGAGGCAGGGACGATTTATGTGGTCTTGTGCTACTGAGGAGCTGGGGTGGTAGGGGCAACAGACATGTCGGTTCCTCTGAGGAGTGTGCAGGGTTGTAACCCTTGGCCTTCTTTTAGATAGGTTACATATTATGTTAATCAAGAAGGAGCCGTGTCACAAGTCCGGAAGAGTGTGGATTTCGCGTGGTTGTTCTACCTATCGGATCAGCTCAGAAAATAAATAACCCA
Organism: Lygus lineolaris; assembly: GCA_030264115.1. Lineage (NCBI taxonomy): Eukaryota > Metazoa > Arthropoda > Insecta > Hemiptera > Miridae > Lygus > Lygus lineolaris. Next base: position 21,416,036 of record JAEMON010000013.1, read on the forward strand.
CAAAATCCCAAATAATCCAAAAATCTAGGTATATTTTCTTCTTCGATTTCATTCTAAATTCTTGGGTAAGTTGGGGACTGTCCTTTTTACATAAGTGGGTACAGGGTTCGAAAATGTCTTCATGCTTGGCGTAAGTGAAAACATTCTAAGAGGATCAGTTGGGAAGGTCTGGCCTTACTACAGGGGTGAAAGACCTCCCAAGCTATAAATAAACCGTCGCCCTTCTTGTATGTAAACACGGCCGGATCGACTGTAGTATCCAGCAGGTTCCACAGACAGGTCGATGTTTCTTCTTCGAACTTCGTGTTTAAATTTCATTTTTGATTTTTCTTTTTTTTTTTTTAATAACCGACGAAGTCAAGTGGTTTGTGTTAGGTAGTCCATTGTTTATGAGTAAATGCATTTCAGGGGAAGCCCATGTAGTTGTAAGTATCGTTCAACGGGCAAACATATTATGTATACAATGTAGGAATAACGTTAAATCGAAGAAAAACACTTGATCCCTGTACCTACCGAAAGCTTGATTGCAACCCAAAGTGGAGCACAAAAAGGTACACATGGGTGTCTACAGCTATCTTAGGACAAACTTCAGGAATCGATTCTACAAATAATTTCCAACAAAAAGTGTCTCCTTGAGTTTTTTCTCTGACCCCTTCTTTCGTGAATTTTTTCAATTTTCCAATTTTAAGATTTTGTTTCTTCCTTTGACTTTACATCACTAAGACAGCCATAACTCCCTTACAGCGGAAAATATAAAATGAATATACCATCGGAAAGAGCGTTAAATTTCCTAAGAGCATAAACTACTAACCATCTTCAACAGTTGATTTTTAAGGCTCAAAATCCAGGCCAAAGTTCAAATTTCCAGAATTTCCCGAAATTTGAATTTTCTTTACGCATCGTTTTGCTTGTAAACTAATACTGTTCAGCTGGGAACTCAATAGGAAAAAGCTTTCTCATGATCTCAGCTTTCTAACGGTGTGTCACTTTTTAATTTTGGCGCACTAATTAAGGAAGAAAATAGCGTTTGAATGCAAAAAAGTTGGGTTTTCAAGGTAATCGAGTGTTTTAGGGTGTCGACGACCTGACCGTGATTGGAGGAGTAAATACCGCTCTGCAGGTAATTTTTCATGCTGAACAAATGGCGATACTCTCGATTCATTTTTATTAATAATAACTTGATTTTTCGAGCAAAATAGTGAATTTTCTGACAGATTAGCTCATCCAACTCACCTTTGTGCGTTGATTGAATTTGTCCAAATAATTATTGCTCAGATATACCTGAATTGTTCACCAGCTCAGCTAAATGTGATTTGGATGAGCTAGTACGTCCAAAAAACAACCACTCTTCTGCTCAAAAAATCAGTTTTTTATAGTCAAAATGAATTGAGAGTGTGAAAAATTAACTGGAGAACGATGCTCCACCAATCACGGTCAGGAAAGTCAACACCATAAACCACTCGATTAGGTACCTTAAAAAGAACCTCGTTTTATTTTTTTCTTTATTCAAACGTGATTTGCTTCCATATTTAGTGCGCCAAAATGGGGAAGTACAACACCATTGGAAAGCTGAGATCCAGAGGAAGTTTTTCCTGATGAGTTCCCAGCTAAAAAGTATTGATTTAGAAGCGAAGCGATGCGTGAAAGAAAAGTCAAATTTTGGGAAATTCTTAACATTTGAACTTTGGGGTGAATGTCGAGCCTTAAAAATAAACTGTTGAAGATAGTCAGTAGACATTTTTAATAGGAAATTTAACGCTCTTTCCAATGGTGTAACTTTTTTATTTCACACTATGAATCAAGGTAGTTGTGGCTGTTTTGGAAAAAACAAAATCTTCAAATTGATATTTTTCTTTAAATTGATTCTTTTTATTTTTTCATTTTATTGAATCTTGAAATTTAAAACTTACGAAAATAGTGGGTTGGAAGAAAAACTAGGAGATATTTTATTTGGAAATCATCTGTAGAATCGATACCTGAAGTTTGTCCCAACATAGCTGAAGACACCTTGTATTGATCTAGAGGTCTAATCCTAACCACACGTATCTACACAACAATAACAAACTGATATCGGTATGAGTTGATCGTCATAAAGTTCATGAGTCAACTAGGGAGACCAGAAAACCTCTATAGATCTTTCCAGTCTCTAGATTCAACTCAATACTGATGGAAAAATGTGAACTGGAATCAGAAAATTGAGTTGGTTTCATTTGAGTAGGTACTCTCCTCTACAGCAGAGAACATAGAGAAGTAATTGGCAATGATGCTAATGAAGCTGTGCTGATGAAATAGTTTAGCTGCGGAGAACTACTCTCTGTGCACACTCTAGTGAATTTTCGAATATTCTGTCTGTCTCAACTGGTTTGTGTACTACTAACCCTACTGATAAGCGCTGGAATCCTGTTCCAACTGCTAAAGCAAGTTGCACTGAGGAGGGGTGAGTTGATTACAGGAAAATCTTCTGCTATCCCTCAGTTTTGTTCCAGCTAACAGCGCAGTTCGAAGATATTCAAAAATCTTCAAGCCGAAGATGCACTTTGACCTCGGGAGAAGTCATTGAGACTATTCGAATTCCTATAAGCATAATATTTTTGAATTGCAAATTTCATTCGGAACAAACTTGAGTGCAGTCTAATAAGCGAATTGTTGAAAAAAAAAAAAATAATAATAAAAACGTGTTTCTTCTTTGTGTCCACTCGTCATGCAGAAGAGATGAGACATCTGGAAGGTTTTTCTACTGAGAATTCGAGATATATCTCTCCCCTGTGGGAGCTCCCCACGCGACGCTTTACCTACGCAGTGCTCTTCGCGAATCCATTTCTTCATTTTGAACTCGGATAAGCCCTATTTAGAACGTACCTCCTGCTACGATGTCGTCACTGCCTGGATTTAGGTATTCTGATACATCTGTTCTTCTCGAAGTTTTTATTCTACTTTTTTTTAAATATTTATTTCCGTATAATGGTACACGAATACATGTTATAAGCAAGAAATAAAGTAGTACAATTATATAATTATTCATGCTGCTTATACATCGCTTGTGGTTTATTAGAAATTAATCCCCATTATGAACTCAAAGATCGTGTTAGGTGATGAGTAGCAGTAATCATTTTGCAACATTATAATTCGCAAATAAACGAAAAGGAATCCATTTACTGTCGAGGATGGGGATGAAAAAAATCAGCGAATTTGCGAACAAAATTTAGCCTCAAACCAGGCATATCAACAACAATTAACCTCAGTTAAGTCAGTACGTCAGACCACTACCTATTCCTGTATCAGTAAAATAAATCAATATTACTGACTCTGTAGTACCTATTATTAGCTAAGTTAGCTAAATCTGTTCATTTCGTAATAATACATTGTCCGTTATAATTTATTATTGCTATTCTTAAAGTAGTAAGAGGCAAGTGCCATCCATATAGTATGTCAAAATGAGCGAATTTAATGAAACTGAATTTTTTGTTTTTTGTGCAATTTTTATTGTTAGAGTTACTTGTGATATTACGTTATTAATTTATTATAATATACCTAGTTAGTAACTTGATTTGTACCTACGCGTATTATTTTTGAGTTAATAGTTTAATTTATTGGCATTCTTTGCAGAAGACATCATTTAGAGTCGATTCCGTATAAACCGTTCTTAAAATGGCTATTTCTAGTGTTTCTCCTCCTAAATCCTAGAAATTGAGCAATTTGCACCTTTCGTTAACATGTCAATGAATGAAAGCCTGCCGTGTGGGGTTTGGCACATAGCTTCTACGCATGCGCAGATACTGCTATTGACCCTAACCGGCACAATTCATGAAAATTTCTTCGAAACCGGATGAAAACTTCGGAATTTATCGTATACGTCATCTGCCCCCTTCAGCTCCCATATTTTGCTTTTCAACCCGTTTTCTGGTCAAACTTTGAGGTTCAAAATACAAAATTCCTACCCATGCACGTTCCCCATTGTTCAGAAAGCTATGAAACGTGAAAAGTAAGTGGAAATCCTGATTTAGAGGATAACTTTTAGTGAATTTTCGAAGCTATGCAATGTTGCAATGCTTGCTATGTTTTGCAAGCTATTGCAATGTCTTAAAAATTTAAATTATGCAAATTTTTGAACTTTTTCTTCATGGAAATCCTTTCAGACCATTCTAAAACGATTCCTTAAATTTAACACTTTTTTGTATGTATATATTATATATTTATATATGTGTCACTCCACGATATCTAACCGTGGAATCGAGATAAAAAATCCAAAAAAATTTAAATGTCAATAATATAAAAAGAAAGGATGATTTCATTGTCCAGAATTTTTGGAGTACTCCAAGGGTTCAAATTTTGAAAATTTAGTTTCAAAAATCGCTAAAAAAACGTGTTTTTTGTGGTTTTTGGTGTGAAATACCATCCTAAACATAGGAACATAATATATGTTATATTAGGAATCAGCGTGAAATTTCCTATAAGAATCACCCACAAAATTGGTTAAAATTATTCTTTGAAGATTCGCTCATCAACTCATGCTGCACGAATGGAACTTTTTTTATTTCTTGCACGAATACATAGCTTCCGACATTCGGTAGTGAGGGAGCAATCATTTGGAAACAAAACGATGAGAAATTGAACCATGAATAGGCCATCGGCCGTCTGGCTGCCAAGTTCTGTCTCATGAAACACCATTTCATTTTGCTTCTGCGGTCTCGAGGGCTGGTGAATGATTTAACTGCCGTTTCCCATCCATTAGCCATCCACTTGTAATTATGTCGATGAATATTAATGAGATGAGGAGGGGAGGAAGTGGGTAATGGGCGGGTTGGACGCTTTTATGAATGAAACGCCCCCAAGGAAGTCTTCGATCGAAACTGACTCTTCTTTATGTCACTGGTAAGTCTGAAGAGGCTAGCACGGAGGGACTATTCAAAAAGATTAGAATATAATAATTACATATTAGTCTTCAAGTGGGACCCTCGAATCGCGCTATACTGATGTCTCACAGTAACCAATGTAAAAAACGCTGCAAATTATTACCTGCACAACGTTTTATTATTTTCTGTATAGATCGCCCATCTACAAAGATCCTATTGACATAAAATACCCACCTACCGCGAGGTCCACAATCATCTCTTGGCGACAATGAGTAGGTACCTTCTTGTAATTATTATTATCGGAGAGTTGTATCATTCATTCTTAATGAAATTCAGTAACTAAGGAAGCTTCTGAAAGTAAACAACAAACTTGGTTCGGTGGAATCGAAAGAAAGTTGCATTTTTGAACGGCTGATTATTTGAACGGAGATTTTGCCCACTCGGGAAGAATTGCGATTCACACTCGTGTTTCTGCTCTGAAGAGCACCCGTAGGGCTCTCCCCGCTACACTGTATTCCTGATGCATGAGAGTCATTTTTCGGTACCTACTGTGCCCTTAGTTTTCAACGTATCGTCTTGAAATTTTCAGGGAAGTTTCACACTATAGTGATCTTCATTTATGTCAAGCCGTTTTTTTATAACTCGAACAGAAACGTTTTGGCAGCTTGAAATATTTATTGCAGCTGTGTGAGGCTGTATCACCTGTTCTAATTGAAATGTTCAAAAACGGCCCAAGCAAAATCTTCCTCTCCTAACCCCGAACAAATTAAAAAAAAAGCAATCCAATGCGATCAATACCAACCGTACAACGTGTACCGATAGGTCAGAAAACGTGGTTTTGAGAAAACGCCATTTTAGTGAAAAGATAAGGATACAACCAGGATGCCGCTTGTTTTTTTTTTCATGCAAAGCTTTCAAACTCTTCTGAATGTGAAAATAGGGTTATAACCTTCCAATCTAGATTTCACGTGGTCCTAGGATTCATAATTTTGTTGTTGTTTCTACGGATACGATACGGACTCGGAAGTCGGCTAAAAACGTTTGTTTCTCGCGAAATATTTCTGACTATTCCGAAGTGGTTTGTGGAAATTAGAAAAACTTGGCATCAGTCCTGGTGTTTTCTGTGTGGAAAATATGGAGCGCATTGACATAAAAAAGAGTACGGCAAGGAAATGATGATGCAGAAAACATGACAAAAGAAGCAAGGCAAAGAAGAACTCTAGGAAGAAAGAAACTGGAAGACGAGTTTGAAGCGGCCGAAGGCAGAGATCCTCCTTGTATTATTGATCCTTTATATATTATTATTCGGCAGGCGCTCACTAAGAGGTGACTACTTTTGATGATTTATTTTGACTGCATCAAACCCGTATTGTGATATACCAAAATCTTCGGAATTTAATGTAGTTTTTTTTTAAATAAAAAACTCAAAATTCATTTTTTTGAAAATTTTGCCCTACAGGTGCCCAAGTCCTTACAGGGAGCGAACGGTTAATTTTACGGGCTCACCAACTCATGCTGCATGAATGGAACTTTTTTCATTTGTTATGTTTTGATAGCCTGGTGTTTTTAAAGTTTATCTCATTGTCATTCACACTGGTATTAGTGTTTTGGTGACACTTACCAATCTCGTTTTTAAACGAATGAAGACGGAGGTGTAATGTCTACACCGTAGTATTTCCTTCGAGCCCTGAAGATGGTAATAAATTTATCGAAAGCTCGGCGTAGAAGGTGAATATTTCAGTGGACCCCATTCCTGACCAAAGTTGACGAAACATATGTACCTACCTACCTACAAATAAATGAAGACTTCGAACACATACTAAAATGATATTTCGGACCACCGTGCGGTTCAAAATGTCTTACTGTGACTTCACAATCGTGCATCTGCAACCTGGAAAAACCTGTGTGAGGAAGAACAGTGTCCTGATGACCCACGCCAATCAATCAGCGAAGGTGCTTAGCAGGTAATGAGGCTATCTCAACTGATAATTACCAGTCCATTAAGCAGAGTAATGAATTTAATATCTCGCTCATATAAACTCTCCCGCGTGCCTCGCATCTCGACTGAAACAGACGGATAAGGAGGGATGCCGAGCGATAAAAATGCTATTCGACGCTTCTCGAGGGGAATTGAAAACCGGTTGCATTTTCATTTACGGCTAACGACCTTTCAAGCACTTACTTGGAATTAGAAGGTCTTCGGATACCTCGGGAAGTCTGCAGACTTTTCCCTTCGTCTCAGAGTTAACACCGTAAGCTTTTGCAGGCATTGATTGAGAGGGTGGACGAACAGCAATTACGGGCGAATGCCTAAAAAAAGGGGGGGAAATCAATAGGTCTTCCCTTCGCAACACCCCGAAAACATTATTAAACGCATTAATCAACAGTTTAGCAGTCAAGTGTTTTCTCACCTCGTACAGACCGAACTTGAAGTAGGGAAGAGAATGTTTGTTTATTCTATTCAATAAACAGGAATGAAGCTCAATATTCAATGTGGAATCAATACCTTATCTCAGCCAATAGGATTCAAGTTCCAACCTTTTCTCTGTGCTTGAGCGTGATTGGGTATTCCTCTCAGTCCCTTCACTTTTATCGACCAATAGGATTAAAGTTCCATTTCTCCTGTGACTATAATAAGCTGTGCTCTTTCTGATGTACTTTCAGTTCTTGTTTGTTACTTGATCTTACTTGTAGCTTATAATATAGTTACAGGGGAAAGGGTGCTTTAATCCCATTGGTTGGAAGAAGTGAAGGGCCGAGAGAAAGGGATTCAAGTTCCTTTCCAACCCTTTCACTTCGCCTGCACGTTCCTCTCTGCTCCTTCACATTTCTCGACCAATAACATTAAAGTTCTCTTTATCCTGTGACTATTAAGCTGTGCTCTTTCTGATGTATGTTTTGTGTAAATTACCCTCTTAAATATAGGAACATAAATAATGGTATATTCGGAATCAGTGTGTAATTTCCTATAAGAATCACCCACCAAATCGGTTAAAATGACCCATTCTTTGAAAATTCGCTCATCTACTCATGCTGCATGAATGGGAGTTTTTCGAATACCCCTCTCAAAATATCCAGAGGGCCGAAGTTAGCGTTTCATTTCATTTCATTTCATTTTATTTATTTAATTGGCATTGACAGAATAATCAAAATAATACAATAAATGAAAAAGACTTCATAATAATACAATAAATGAACAGATACTTCAAAATTAAGAAACAGAAAAGTCACATAATTAACAGAAAAAAGCTTAATTGAAAAAAGCTATAATTGAAAAGCTATAATTGAAAATTACATAAAATAAATTAAAAATCAAAGGGGAAAGAATTTGTTCATAAAAGTACAAGTACATAAAGAAGGGGAAAGAGTTTGAACTATTCGTATGGGTCCTCAACGTTACGTGGAATGAAAAACCACAACAGAAAATTTGTCGTAAACTGGCCTCTTTTTGCACAAAATAAGGTTAGGATGGGACCCATATTATGGTAATTATTTTTGTGGTCAGCGTGAAATTTACTACGGGAACTGCTTGATTGACGATTTGAGACCACCCTTTCTGAATGAAGCCAAATGAAGAATTACGATCCAATTATTTTCAAATTTCCACTGCTTTCGGCAAGTCTATTAAAGTTCCTTTCAACATTCTTTTCATTGATTGAAAAATCCTACAATCGTCAAGATGTTCGTAATTTGATTCAACGATGGGAGGCAGTTGGAATATCGAGTTGGGAATGCGAAACTGGTTTTCGAGGTTGAGAAGTATCCCGAATCTGGTCCCAAATTAGAGGGGGCGAACAAAAGAAAGAGGTAACAACAGAAAAAAATACCGAAAAAACGATTTCTTAGAATTTTTTCTTAGAAAGGAGACTTCGACGAAGCACTCGCCTTCTGTTTCGGGGATTTGCCGCAAGAAAACAACCTGATCGGAATGATTTTAAGACAACATTCAATGTAAATCACAGGTGAAGAAACTGGAAACATTGGTGATCATCAAAGTCATTGGTGATTATCATTCAAGGGAAATCACAGGTAAAGACACTGGAAACGTTGGTGATTATCAAAGTCTTCACCGTAGGTAATATCGCAGAAATAATCAAGTGAATGAGGGTTACCCACGTGTTAGTCACATATTTTTAAATTAAAGTAGATCCTTTAATTCTATCTACGTACACAGTGTGACGTCACAGGGGGGCACAAACTTCGAAAAATGATAAATAAAGCCAACTAATACGAACTGAATCACTCGCGAAGAAATTGAGAAAACCCTTTTCGACTAAAAAGAAACCAGAGTCAATTGAAACGTTTTCTATCATCACGAAAATAATTTGTTTACAAAGTTGAGTCGATTTCGACGGTCATCATCAGTGACAATCGAGATCGAAAGTTACATCAGAACGAGCACAGCTGTCACAGGAGACAGAGAACTTTGATCCTATTGGTCGAGAAAACTGAAGGGGCTGAGAGGAATACTCTATCAGGTGCAGACAGAGTGAAGGATCCGAAGGGAACTTGAATCCTATTGGCTGAGAGAGTGAAAATCTCTTTCACTCTGGCTTCATCGGATTGGGTATTCCTCCCAGCGCCTTCACTTTTCTCGACCAATGGGATTAAATTTCCCTTTCTCATGTGACTGTATATTATGTATAAGCTGAGCTCTCTCTCTCTCTCTGATGTACCTTCAATCCTTGTTTGTTATTCTTGATGACCTAACCGTCAAAGTCGATTTAACTCTGTAACTCATTATTTTCGACAACGAGTTTTTCATTGGCTCCGGTTTGTCTTTATTTAGAGAAAACTTATCGTTGGTGGTAGGAGAGCCGCGGTTTCTCTTTTAAAATTAGATCATAAACTCATGCTGCATGAATGTTTTTTTAGCGAATTTTCGAAGAAAATGAAGCTAGAAATGGCTTCTAAATTTTAGTATCATACAAACTTTTGAAAACGTTCTTCGTGGAAATCCGTTTCAGACCATTCTAAAATGATTCCTGAAATTTAACACTTTTTCATATATATAGATTGTATTGAAAGAATTCGTTGCCCAGAATTTTGGAGTACTCCAAGGGGTCGTATTTTGAAAATTAAGAGTCAAAAAAGTGTTTTTTGAGGTTTTCGGCGTAAATTACTCTCTTAAACATAGGAACATAATTATGGTATATTCGGAATCAGAGTGAAATTTCCTCACCCACCTAATCGGTTAGTATTATTCTTTGAAAATTCGCTCATCAACTCGTGCTGCTGAATGGAACGGTTTCGTTTTATTTTCAAAAATTATGCTATTTTGGTTTATT
>JAEMON010000013.1:21479409-21491272 GCA_030264115.1 Lygus lineolaris
ATGGGTGAATCTTATAGGAAATTTCACGCTGATTCCGAATTATACCTCATGTTCCTATGTTTAAGATAATATTTTACACCAGAAACCTGAAAAAAACACTTTTTTTTTTTTTTAGCGATGTTGACTCTTAATTTTCAAAATTTGACCGCTTGGAGTAGTCCAAAAATTCTGGCCAACGAACTCATCCTTTCTTTTGATTATTGACATTTTAATTTTTTAATTTTTAATTTATCTATTTATTTATTGTTAAACTTCATTAATCGATCCAGAATGGTCTGAAACGGATTTCCATGGAGAAAATTTTCAAAACCTTGCATTACTTAAATTTTGAAGCCATTGCCATTGTCTTCGAAAATTCATGTCCTCCAAAATCGAAATTTCCACTTGCTTCCTTGTTTGTCTGTTTGTGGTTAATTCCTTGTCCACGTCAAAACTATACCTACTTTACAGTCCGAATTCGAAGACATTTCCGACATTCGAAGACTTTTTTTGTATTGTGCGGATTAGTCCTTGGACGGCCACTTTAAATAGTTGTTTGTGCGCATGACCAAACTTTGATAGGGGTCATATTTACCCGTTTTTCGGTCTTGACGGAACGTCGATTCTAGGGGGAAGATGAGAGGGCAGTATTCTGCTATGCCCTATATCTGGCGAGGAACTTACCCTTCATTTTGCAACAATAAAATCCAATCAAAATCAGTGTTGCCGTTCGAGCGTGAGTGATCCACAAATGAACACACATCAGATTTCCATTGCCAGTTGACTATGAGTATGAGACACGAGGCATATTATAAAAGGGGTGATGACAGCTTCCTCTGGATCATAATCCCACTAAACGGTCTATAATGGGCGATGAAGGACAAAGGAAGCCCGTCATTCGCATGGAAATTTTGAACGTCTGGAAGAATTACTATTCCGTTCGTTTTATCACCAAACTGGACGGGGTTTGGGCATGACAATCTACTGTTGAGAACAGGCATGGATTTACCACTAGGCCCCATAGGCCCGGGCCCAGGGGCGCACTTACATTAGAAAAATCTAAATAAATTTTTGTAAAGTAATTTACATTGTAAAAAAGTCCCATTCATGCAGCATGAGTTGATGAGCGCATTTTCAAAGAATAATTTTAACTGATTTGGTGGGTGATTCTTATAGGAAATTTTACGCTGATTCCGAATATACCATATGTTCCTATGTTTAAGATGGAAATTTACACCAAAAAACCTCAAAAAACACGTTTTTCGGCGATTTTTGAAACTAAATTTTCAAAATTTGGAATACTAGCTATTAATTTTTGAGAAAATTTGGTACCTGTCTAGTAAAACTACCAAGTTTTGTAGGTGCTCTGGTGTCCTCGTAGGTATTGTATATTTTTTAAACAGATTCATACCTTTTTTTACCATTTAAAAAAAAAAAAAATTACCTACTAGTAGGTTTTTATAATGCAAATTTTTGACAATTTTCTTCATGGAAATCCGTTTCAGATCATTCTAAAACGATACCTGAAATTTAACACTTTTCATATGTATATATATTTATTTATGTATGTGACACTCCAGAAAAAATTTTAAAATGTCAATAATATCAAAAGAAAGGATGAGTTCGTTGGCCAGAATTTTTGGAGTACTCCAAGGGTTCAAATTTTGAAAATTTAGTTTCAAAAATCGCTAAAAAACGTGTTTTTTGAGGGTTTTGGTGTGAAATACCATCCTGAGCATATGGTATATTCGGAATCAGCGTGAAATTTCCTATAAGAATCACCCAAAAAATTGGATCAAATTATTCTTAGAAAATTCGCTCACCAACTCATGCTGCATGAATGGAACTTTATATGTATACATATCTATTTATGTATGTAAGTAATCAAAGAATTATCTTGAAATAAATTACCTATTAGTTTGCTGTTAACAAGTATTCATTTGAACATATGGTGCAAAATAAGACATTCATTAACTATCAAGAAATTTGATTTCAGGCAACAAAATCCTTCTAACAGTTTATGAAGGGGGGGGGAGGGGGGGAGGGGGGGGGGGTCAAATTTACTCTGGCCTGGGGGCGCTATAATGGTAAATCCGGCCCTGGTTGGGAATATTTAATTTATTTATTAGGTAGGTATTAAATATTAGACTTTTAGTTCCAAAGCTGGTTATTTTAAACAAATTGATGACCAACAAATAAAAAATACAGAACACCTTGAAAACAACTTTTCAAACCAACAAAAAGTTTTGATGGTTTGATTTGTCGGTGATCAATTTGTTTATGAGGATTCTTTGATGAGAATGTGAGCCATTTTGTTATTCTGCCTCAATGAAAATGTAAACATGAATAAGTTACCTGGAGATGCCTATCAAGTAGACGAAATATACTGTATAAAACAACCAGCGTTGAAACTAAAAGTCTAATATTTAATACCTACTGTTATGGAGTTCCACAAATTGAGAAGTGAAACATTAAATATGTAAGGGTGCTAAAATGGAATTTTGAAGCAAAAATTTCCAAATTTCCTAAAGTTCCCCGTTGAAATAAATCACCTACGCTACGTAGCACCCAAAGATTCCGTTTAAGACCCTCCCGAGCTTGACGTATCCTAAACAAATGTAAAAATGTCGAAATTTCCATCTTATGGCTGATTGATTCTAATTCTGCTCTAATTCTGTTTTATCTTGTTCGCAGGTATGGAGCATGAAAACTACCTGTTATTGAGGTCAATCCTTTTTTGCGCAATAAAAAGTATGTTGTGTCACTTGAGTAATAACGTATAAGTACGAAATATGATAATTAATACCTAATATATCATTTTATATACGTAGTTATATACGTATGTTATATTATTATCAATGCAGATTTCAAAATTATTCTCTGTAGGAAGACTTCCATGCTTATGTTGTCAGTGAGGTCTGGGCGGGGATTCAAAACGACTAAATTTCACTTAAAGTATTTAAGTAAAGTATTTAAAGTATTTAAAATTATAAAATCACTTTTCACGAAAAACTCCTTCGTTTTGGTGCTTTTCTGAGAGAAATAATAACATGGAAATTCCCCATTGTACCTACAATCTGTAACAAACAGGGTAAAATGCTTAACAAGTGAAATATTCTAGTTGGTAACTAAAGTTGACCGTGTAAATGTTCTTCTTTCTTTCTTTATTTCCTCTTTCCACCTTTTTCATCATACTATAAGTTCAATCTCTTCCACCCTTCCACTCGTTCTTTTATTTCGCTCTCGAAGCGTCAACATTCGAACTATTCGGAAATTTATGGTCAAAACAAAGGTAGGAGAGCTTTGTAGCGTGAACTTCACGGCGATTTGTGACAATAGTAGTTGGGTAGACCTTAAGTTTACAAGTAACTGCTACCTGGAGGCTATTTGTAGTAGCTAGCTATTGTAGTAGTCGAGGGCTCACCAGCTTTCACCAAGGTTATTTCGGTCTCGTCAACCTTGTTCGTTGGTAGTTCAATATTACTGTAGACTCGACTTGAACGAGGATCGTGATCGGAAATTCGTATGTTAAACTTCTAATGCATAATTATATTTATTTGACGGAATATCAGAGATTCGTTCGAATTATTATGAGAATTACATTATGAGGATTATTATTTTCTGATTGCTCACAACAAACAAGATCCCATTGGTAGGTATAATATAATAAATACCAACGCGAGGTTCACAATAATTTCTTGGGGATAATAAAAAGGTACCTGTTTGACTTAATTATTACTATCCGAGAGTTGTCAAATTCATTCATAACGAAATTAAGTAACTAACTGAGGAAGCTTCTTAAAGTAAACAAGAAACTTGGTTTGGTGAAATCGAAAAAAGTTGCAGTAATTTATTTCATCAGCTGGTCATTGAACGCGGATTTGGTCAACTCAGTAAGATTTGCTATTCACACTCGTGTTTCTGCTCGTTTTTCCGTTCAACCGCATGTACTTACAGGGACCGAACGGTTGGTCTCATTTTCTACCCCTTAGAGAAGACTGGTGGTAACCCCACGCTTCGGGGCACAACTAGACCCCAAATGGGGCCGATATACCAAATTTCAATAATTTTCGTCCATGGAAATTGAGGAAAGTGCCGCGGAGGGACGGATTTTAGCGAATTTTCGAAGAAAATAAAGCTATTGCAATGGCTTCGAAATTTTAATAGTGCAAATTTTTGAAAATTGTCTTTATGGAAATCCGTTTCAGACCATTCTTAAACGATTCCTGAAATGTCACACTTTTTCATGTCACTCCAGACGATATCTGACCCTGGAATCTAGATAAAAAATCTCCCAAAAAAATTATAATGTCAATAATAACAAAAGAAACGGTGAGTTCGCTGGCCAGAATTTTTGGAGTACTTCCAATTTTGAAAATTTTGAGTCAAAAATCGCTTTAAAAAAACGCGTTTTTCGAAGTTTTTTGTGTAAATTACCATCCTACACATAGGAACATAAATATATGGTATATTCGGAATCAGCATGAAATTTCCTAATAAGAATCACCCACCGAATCAGATTATACTATATGGTAGGCAAGCTACAGGCACCGCTTAGTCTGTATTCTAGGTACCTATTGTTTCTTCAAGAATTCGAATTCAAAAGGGAGACGTTGTTTGGACTGAGATATTTCTATTTCTTTATAGGTACCTTTTCATTGGGAAACCGCGTGATTCCTCTTTCGGTCGGACGTCATTAGGGAAACGGCGGTGACCAGATTAGAAGAGACCCAAGAGACTGTCCTAAGTAGGAAAGTAGAAACTGGTTTGCGAAACGTAGGAGTCGGAGAAGGAAGGGGATGAAGGAAAAAAGAAGTCAACGAGCGAAAAGGAATGGAGAATAAATTAAAGGGGGTAACAACAACGGCGGCCCTTGGGAAAGGAAATGCCGGTTGTTGAACCTCGCGAGGCAAAAATTCTTCCTTTCCCTTGAGGTGACAACAATATTGTCGTGTGAAGCTGAGTGTGTGTGTGTGTGTGTGTGTGTGTGTGTGTGAATTATGTGTAACCCGTGTATAAGAGGCGTTGTAGTTGTAGAAGATGAGGGATGTAAGAAAAACCTTTTAAACCGACACTGAAGGATCAACATGTTGGCATTTCTATGGGAAGATCAATATTAATCTATCGTTCGTGTCCATAAATTGACCACAATAAATATTTTCTTTGTAGGGACCTCTTGGGTTATGCCATTTGGGTGTTTTGACGATAAAAGTCCTTGTTTTTCTTTTCTATGACCTCAGGCCCAGAATCAATTAGGAAGCTTTGTAGGTAAATTTTATATTCATACATGTTATGTACATGTACAGAATACATGTAAATGTTATATATATACAACCCAATACGTTTGTGTTGTAACAATATGTATGTATATAAATTAATTTAAAAAAATAAAAATTGTATGTATTTTATTATGAGAAGCTTTTCTTTGAACCTCTGGTTGTCATCATTAACTCAACAGGAAGGTAGTTCTCATGCCAGGAGGCAGGAACCAACTGTTTAAACCAACCCAAATGATTGATCAGAATATTGAAATTTCGGGATTCTTGTCCGTTTCATGCTTTTAGCGAATTTTCGAAGAAAATGAAGCTATTGCAATAGCTTCAAAATTTAAATAATGCAAATTTTTGAAAAATTTCTTCATGGGAATCCGATTCAAACCATTCTAAAACGATTTCTGAAATCTAACACTTTTATATTTTATATATTATATACACATATTTATATAATGAGCGATTTTTTTGTCTAGTCCAAAATGATATTTAGGAGGTGAGGTGACCAATCTAGACTTGATGGGTTTTTTTTTCATTACCTTCTTTAATCTGCAACGTTTCTACCCAGGGACTGGGTCCTAATCATGAGAGTATATTATGTTCTGGGTTGTAGCAATTATATTGTTGATCAGGTAGAGTTATCAACATTAAAAGTTAGTTTTATATGTTAACAAAATAAAACTTTCACTAATTACAATAATTGCACAGTCAAACAACAGAAACTGTGGCATGTAGCAGAGGCCATGTTGGAGATGATATCCTGTCGATGTCGAGGATTCCAGGCTTGCTCATAAGCCTGGTTGCCAACCGGCTTTGGTTGGTAACTGGTGGAAAGTTAAAGAATCCAAGAATTTCTACCTGGCGAATTTGTCTGGGCAGGTGGGCTGTGCCTATCCCGGCGATCTCTGCTTCTTCCTCACCTTCGATGACGAGGATGCAAAATGCAGAATCTATTCATATGCAGTTGCCAAGTGAACTCCACGATCTATTTGCATACCGGCCGATGAACTTGGGGAGTTGCACATTTCCATGAGGGGCGGAAATTACGAAGGATGAAACGGCTTTGTGATTTCCGATCCTGTGTGAGGCTGACTCTTTTTTTTTCGTGTGTTAAATTCGCATCAGAAGAGAAATGAGTTGTGCATGAACTAGACCACGTATGGCCTCGGGAACAGCACGAAACCTTTTGATAATGATAGCCATGTGGGGTGGGCAGTGATCTCCGGTCAATTAAGGACTTCAGGGAGAGCGCTGGAAATGGCGATGGAACGATAATGGTATCAGATCTATCTGACATCACTGTTGGAATAAAACGGCGGGTTTTTATCTGGAGCCGAGTCTGTGTGTGACCGAATTTGGCCTTGAGGCAGACACTGCAGCAGATAGTTACGTCGGACTTGGGCCTGATGTTTTCGTTTTCGCACTTATTAAACAACTTCACAGTTATTATTTAAAAACGACCGATTTCAAAATTTTCGGCCTTGCTGATACGCTAACACATAAGAGAATGTCTCAGAGTGGTTTCAAAATAGGCTCAAACAGATCACAATGTCTCTCAGTGCTTTCACTAGGACCACAGAGCACGGATTTGTGATAAGTACTATAAACTCCTCATGTAGTATCCACCATTGTTCTTCGTTCAAAGAACTAAGAAGAGAACTACTCAATCCCCCGCTGGGGAGGGGACTCGTTAGTTCTTTTCCTAGTTCTCGAGGACCACAGAGCACAGATTGGTGATACTATAAACTCCTTATTGTAGTATCCATCATTGAAAGAACTAAGAAGAGAACTACTCAATCCCCCGCTAGTCACTTTTGGGGAGGGGACTCGTTAGTTCTTTTCCTAGTTCTCGAGGACCACAGAGCACAGATTGGTGATACTATAAACTCTTTATTATTGTATCCATCGTTCAAAGAACTAAGAAGAGAACTACTCAGTCCCCCGCTAGCCACTGTCGGGAGGGGGGACTGGGACTGGACAGTTCTCAGTTCTTTCGCCGAGTTCACTCGGTGGGGACTGAGTTGGTGAGTTAGTTATTTTCGTAGTTCATTGAACGATAGTCCTCACCTCTAGTTCATCCATGGAAGTAGGAATAGGACGGTACTCCGGTGAGTTTATCAGCTGTTTCCAAGGAAGTTGGAATTTAATGGAAGCGCCCTCCCTTGTCAAAGCCGCCTGCTAAGTTGTGCCAAAACTCGAGCGCCACCCAGTGCTACTCACGATAGGTAATCCTGCCGCAGGTGGCCCAGTTGACACAGGCAGGTACAGGAAAAACGATGTTTTTTGTCGATTTCTCCACATCTGCGGACTTTTTCCAACATTAACCTACACTGTGTTATTGTTCATCCCCACAAGATCCTCTACATAGTTACCAATCTTGATAAAATTGTATGTAGGTATTTTATTTTATTTTCAGAAGGCCGAAACAGACTGTTTAACAGTTTCCTGCGATCTACTTCCACATTCCATTCAAACACGGTGGATTCTTCCCATGGAAGTAGGAATTTCTACTTCCACGATTCTTCCGTGGGTTTTGGTTCATTTTTCATGGAACGAAGTCTCTGTTGTCTGAAGTTTGTAACGTTTGTCTTTTGGAATGTTTGTACAGGAAGTGGGAATATAACTTATTCTACTTCTGACTCCATGATGGCGTAGGTGACATTGCCATAGAGGATCCTCCTTCTAGTGTATATTATCCATGGACTTGAGAGGTCTCATATCTCAGATGCGGTGGATCGTGGATACTACTAGTACATGAGGATTTTATAGTATCAAGGAACTATGGTTCAAAAAAACTGACTCAAAAGAACCCCCTCCTTTCAAGTAGTGAACTAACTGAACTTGAGTCGCACAAAAATGAACTACTCAAGGGCGGAATTCAGCATTTGCTTGAGGAGGCGACGGCGACTTGAGCTACTCATAGTGAGTGACAAAGGAAATGCTCAAGATATCCTTGAGCATTTACTTCAGCTGTATAGTAGCCTATAGTATAGTATAGTATAGTATAGTAGCCTATAGTATAGCTGTATAGTAGCCAAGTCTTGACTTTCGGGCTCATTTTAGGATGAAATCTCAAGGGAGCTCGAGCGGTACCTTGAGCAGTTCCTTAGCGGAACTAAACCATTAGGCCGTCATTAGTAAGTTACCTAGTTTGTATTTTCATTTGTGCTTCTTTCCCAATTTTATCTTGCTGTAGTGGATAGGTACGAGCAAGCGTTTGAGTTTGACGAAGAATTCGACTTGCTTCAGGAGAATTTGAGGGTAGTTCGGCCGCCCAAAAGTACATCTTGAAGCACATTCAGAGAAGAGGACCCAAACTAACAAAAAAAGTTCCATTCATGCAGCATGAGTTTATGAGCGAATTTTTCAAAGAATAGTTTTAACCGATTTGACGGGTGATTCTTATAGGAAATTTCACACTGATTCCGAATATACCTTATGTTTGAGATGGTCCCACAAAAATGAACTAAGTACTCTTACCCACCGCTACTGCGAACCAGATTTTCTGCCCACTAAGAACGAGCGGAGATTCCACCGTATTATAGCAATTTCACGTAGGTAGTAGAAAACTCACTGACTGAAAACATCTTGAGATGCTTGAATATGTTTTTCCCCCTACGGAAAAGCGAGGCATTTGATATTCACCCACGACAGCCTTCCTGCTTTCGCCTTTTATCCGTTTTAAGTTGGCTTTGAGCCTTTTACCCCAATATCCGTTCCAACTCATATCTTCGTCGACTTTGGTAAAATATTCACCGTCACGAGCTCCTCTCTCTCCTCTATTCTCTCCTTTCTCATTCCCTTCGTACGGGCGTTTCAATGAGATGAAAGCTGAAAACGGAAAAGGGTAAAATAACCGTTGCAGGGAACTTGAGAAAACAAAAGGGCTTATTGTGAAAACATCCTCTCCGCGTTTTTTATGTGTTGAGAACGGAGTAGAACGGCGGAAATGGAGGAATCTAATAGGTATTTTATGTTGGTGTTCAAGTGGTAAAGAAATGATAATTTCCTATTGTGTTTAAAAATTTACTGCAAGAAGTTTTAAAAATATTTCAGAAGTGCAGAGGATTTGAAATAAGCAGTTATGATAGATACTTACCATTAGACAATCTGTAGGTACGTTTTAGCCATTTTTGGCCAATACAAAACGTCTGCCAAGTTGGGTGGGCAGTATAGTCAGTATAATCAGTTACCTAGTGAACATTTCAGCGGAATTGGTAGAATAGTTAAAAGTGTTATGCATATGACAATGAATTTCAAGTTCGAGCATGCGCAGGAGCCATCACCCATTCGATCAGTGAGTCAGTCCCCAACTACCCCCTGGATTTGAGCGAAATCGATCAATTTAGGGATTGAGAAATCATAGTTTCAGGAAATTCACGTTCGCGCATGCGCTCACGCTACTATTGGTCCGATGACGGTGCAATTAATATGAGACTGTCTAGGGGCTAACCCGCACAACCTCAGAAAACTAATCAAAATCACCACAACTTCAAGTTTTGACATGGACAAAGAATTGACCATAGATAGACATACAGAAACGGAACCAAAAAGTTCCATTCATGCAGCATGTTGATGAGCGACTTTTCAAAGAATCATTTAAACGATTTGGTGGGTGATTCTTGTAGGAAATTTCACGCTGATTCCTAGTATTCCATAATGTGTTGCTATGTTTAAGACGGTAATGTACATAAAAAACCGCAAAAAACACGTTTTTTCAAGCGGTTTTTGACTCTACATTTTCAAAATTTGACCCCTTCGTGCACTCTAAAAATTCTGGCCAACGATGTCATCCTTCCTTTTGATATTATTGACATTTTGAAATCCAAGGGTTCAAATTTTGAAAATTTAGAGTCAAAAATCGCTTAAAACGTGTTTTTTGAGGATTTTGACGTAATCATGGTATATTCGAAATCAGCGAAATTTCCTATAAGAATCACCCGCCAAATCGGTTATAATGATTCTTTGAAAATTCACTCATCACATCATGCTGCATGAATGGAACATTTTCTTGGTTTCAGAGCTTTCTGAACAACTTTGGTTCCTTGTCTGTCTGTGCTAAATTCCTTGTCCCAGGCAAAACATGAAGTTGTGGTCGTAATTCGATTAAATCTTCAGGGATTGTGCGGGTTAGTCCCGTGACGGTCTCCTATGAATTTCATAGCCATCGGGCCACTAGTAGCGTGTGAGCATATGCAAATATGTTAATTTCCTGAAACTACGATTTCTCAGTTCGTAATTGACCGGAGGGTAGTTGGGGGCTAACTCCAAGACCAACACCTATGAATTTCGTCACGATTGGATCGGTAAAATAGCACAAAGCGAAAACATGTAATTTGTTGTCTCCGAAACTACTCGACCAATGTCGGTGAAATTTTCAGGGATTACGCGGATTACTAGTAGCTCGTGCGCATGCGCAAACGTGAATTTCCTGAAACTCCGATTTCTCAGTTCCTAACGCGCCTATTTCGCTCAAATTCGGAGGGTAGTTGGAGGTTGACAATTTTACCTTCGAATTCCAACACGATGGTATCAGTAATATTTACTACGCATGCGCAAACTTGGAAATTTGTTGTCATAGAGATAATTCCGGAACTATTCTACCAATTTCGTTGAAATCTTCACTAACTGATTCTATACGTCCACGTTACAAAAGTTCAATTCAATTCAATTCAATAAGTTTTTGTTTCATAAAATATAACAATAAAATAAATGAAATGCATAAATGGATGAAAGCTCTGTGGCGCGTGCGGGAGTCTCGTACAATCAAATTAAATTGTTCACTACTGGTTCTAAATAATACAATTTAAAATAAATGTAAACATTTAATACTTCTACAATGATATAAATGAAGAAGCTATACTGCCCATCCAACTTGGCAGACGTTTCAATTTGATTTTTGAAGCTGAGAAATGATGTTGCAATACTTTCCTTCTAACCTTGAAGTTAGGCGAGGAAAGTGAAACTGCCACAACTTCAAGGAAAACCCCGGCAACACTGTCCGACTGTGACTTCGGCCGACAACGTGGACGGCGTCGAGACGAGAAGGTCGAGGGCGGCCAGGGCAGCGTCCTTCGGAGCCAACAGGACCCCCGGGAACCAACCCGTCCCTCCCCTTCCCGTCCCTTCCGGCCTACGGGGGCCCGTCGAGTCGTCGGCGGAGGGAGACCTCCCCCCTCCCCGTCGACGGTTGCTCCGTCGGCTTGAAGGAGGAGGGGACCGCAACAGGACGCGCAACGGCGGGGCGATCCGGCAACGTCGCCGGCGCGCCTCCAGCTCGCCGCTTGGTCGCCCCCTCGGCGCCCAGTCGGAGGCTCTCGAGTCACTTTTCCAGTGCCTTCTCGACTCGGCCAGCGCTCGCGTCTTCATCACTTTCCATTCCCTTCAGTCGCCATCAGTTCCCACGTGTCCATTTGTCAGTTCAATCACTAAATTCACGTTAAAACATTCATAATTTGCATTGTATTAACATTTTTTGTCAAAATTTCAACTACACTGGAATAGGTAAGTCGTCTACTACCTCATAAATCATAACATTCATAATTATTCGTTTCTAGTATCGAATCGACAGGTCATTCCATCATCCTTGATTTTGCGTTTGCTTTAAAGTTGGA
>JAEMON010000013.1:21492272-21509974 GCA_030264115.1 Lygus lineolaris
TGATTCATTTTCGAGAAAATCATTCCATCATCCTTGATTTTGTTTTTCGTTTTAAAGTTTCACCATTTTTTTACAATTATTGAATTTTTTCTAGGCCTTAATTGCCCATTTTCTTCATTTAAGTTTATATTTTTCAATAAAATCTAAACCTTCATCTTCTACTCAGTCGTAACCAGTCACCTTTGAGTCATATTCAACAAGTTAATCAAAAAATGCACGTTAATTTGGCGATGAATCACTCACAATTTGCATTGCATCAATAATTTTAGTCAAATTTAAACTATTTTGAAGTCTCTAACTCGTCTACAACCTCATAAATCACACATTATTTTCATTATTCGTTTCTAGTATCGAATCGACAGGTCAATTGACAGTTAATTGATTTTCTAGACAATCATTTCAACATCCTTGATTTTTGCGTTTTGACTTAAAGTTTGACGATTTCCGAATTTTTCCCAGGCCCTTATTATCATTTTCTTCAGTTAAGTTTCTATTTTTCAATCAAATCTGTGTTCCACCCAATCGTTATCAGTTACCTTTGAGGCGTATTCATCAAGTTAATCGCCGAATGCACGTTAATTTGTTGATGTCACTCACATTTTGCACTGTATCAATACTTTTTGTCAAATTTGAACCATTTCGAAGTAGTTAAAAATCGTCTACAACCTCACAAAACACATTTTTATCATTATTCGTTTCGAGTGTCGAAACGACAGGTCAATTCAGTTGATTAATGTTTGAGAAAATCATTCCATCATCCTTGATTTGCGTTTTGCATTATTTTTAATTGGACAATTTTCGAATTTTTTCTAGACCTTTACTAACTATTTTCTTCAGTAAAGTCTCTATTTTTTTAAATCAAATCTAAATCTTCATATTCTAATCAGTCGTTATCAGTTACCTCGAGGAATATTCATCAAGTTGATCGCCAAATTCACACGAACTAAATCACTCGCGACGAATTTGTGGAAAAACGTTGTCTATTTCAACAAAATATTTAAAAAAAGTGTTAACAAAGTTATATTACAGAGTTCGTTTTCATCGCCAAATCCACGTTAATCTGGTAATAAATCACTCACTATTTTTGCATTGTAAATTCTTGTAAAATTTCAACTATTTTGAAGTAACTAAGTCGTCTACGATCTCACGTATCATACATTAATCATTATTTGTTTGTAATGTGGAATCAAGAAATATGGTAATTTGATTGATACTCGAAAAAAGTCATTCAAACGTCCTTAATTTACGTTTTGTTTTGAAGTTTGAGGATTTCTGTGATTTATTTTTCTGTAAGGAAGCAAAACTTGAATAATTGAAGTCACATCCAGAATAGTATAATAAATTTCAGTTCTGTAGAATTGAAACAAAGTTATCTCGGCAAAATTATCAATATTATCAAAAACCATATGATTAATTAGTGAAATTGTCATACAAAAACCGAACGGCCTTCTTCAAATTACAACTTAGTTTATTGTTGTTTTGATAAGACGACTATTCAGTCATATCTAATTTATCACTGATTTATCAGTCAATCTGACTCTCTAAGGAGGGTATTAATAGTCGATTCAACCGCGATATCACTTGAATTACTAGGTCATTTCATCTTGTCCGGTATTTTAACGACTATTAAAACCCTTGAATAGTTGTTGAACGATCGTAAAATTTTATAACCTCGATTTCATCATCGATGCGACTTCAGGTGGTCGACGAGATGAGGGACGATCCGGATTTCAACATCGATTTGGTTCAGGAGATCGAGAAGTTTCCGAGCCTCTACGACCCGACGCACGTCGACTACACCAAGAGGAACGTCCAAGACAGAGTGTGGAGGGAACTGGCCGAGAAAATGGGCGAACCAGGTAAATTGGGTTTAATAGGATGTAAATAGCATGTAAATAGCATAGCACGTCAAATTGGAGGTTTTATACATACAATTGGAGGTTTTATTCATAAAATTGGAGGTTTTATTCATAAAATTGGAGGTTTTATACATGCAATTGTAGGATGATTTCAATGTAAATAGCATTTACACGTCAAATTGGAGATTTTTTAAAACATAAAATTAGGGGATGATTTCAGCGTAAATAGCATTCAGACATCAAATTTGAGGTTATATACATAGGATTGGTCGTTATAAACATAAAATTGGTGGTTACATATATAAAATACATGAAATTGGAGGATCATTTCAATGTAAATATCATTTACTCGTCACATTGGAGATTTTTTAAAAACATGAAATTAGAGGATGATTTCAGTGTAAATAGCATTTACACATCAAATTGGAGATTTTATACATAGGATTGGTCGTTATTTACATAAAATTGGGGGTTATATTAATAAAATTGGTGGTTTATACACGAAATTGGAGGATAATTTCAATGTAAATAGCATTTACACGTCAAATTGGAGGTTTTATACATACAATGGGAGGTTTTATACATACAATTGGAGGTTTTATTCATCAAATTGGAAGTTTTATTAATAAAATCTGAGGTTTTATACATGAAATTTTAGGTTTAATACGTAAAATACGATATTACCTATGTACATAAAATTGGCGGTTTTATACATAAAATTGGAGGATAATTTCATACATAAAATTGGAGGATAATTTCATACATAAAATTGTGTTCTATTTTAAATGTACCACGTAATGTTTCACGCCTATCAATATTGATCTAAATATTTTGTTCAGAGTAAATTACATTGAATTGAATAATTTTTTTTTTTCAGTGGACGCCATCAAATCAAGATGGAAGAACCTTCGGAGTCGACACTTCAAAGTAAAGAACCACTCAATCCACAGTACCGGTGCCGTCAAACGGAAATCTTATTATTTGGCAGAATATCTTCAGTTCCTCGACAAAGTTGGGGAGCTCCGACCGTTCGAAGAGGCGGTGTACGATGTCCACGACGTCCTCAAGGTGGAGGTTGACGAGGCGATGGACCAAGATCCGAGGAGAGCCGTCGATCGCCCGGAAGTCGCCATGTATAGGGAGAATTCTCAGGTATCGCAGAACACGGCGCCGGATTCAGAGACGTCCGAAGACGACGTGGTGCTCGTCAGGCAAGACAAAAACGCGAAGAGGAAACGTATCCAAGAACTCAACAACGGGTCGACTCACAGTTCTGACCTCCACGCCAGAGCGCATGCGCTTAGTATCAACGCGCAGGCGCAGTCCAGTAGTGCGCAGGCGCAGAACGTCAACCCTCTGCGAGCTGAGTCGAATGTAGTGTCACTCGTCGACCCAGACCTCGCCTTCATGTACAGTCTTGTTCCTGATGTTAGAAACATGAAGGATGAAGTAAAAAGAAAATTCAAAATTAAATTGTTGCAATTGATAGACGAAACTTTGTCAAACCAGTAAGAATTCCTGACCGAGAGCAACCAATCTTTCCAGTGTTGAGTTGAGCGAAGTCATTTTTAGCGAATTTTCGAAGAAAATGAAGCTATTGCAATGGCTTCGAAATGTTTTTAATGCAAATTTTTGAAAATTTTCTCCATGGAAATTCGTTGAGTTTGGTTGAGTACGTTGGCCAGAATTTTTGGAGTACTCCAAGGGTTCAAATTTTGAAAATTTAGAGTCA
Source organism: Lygus lineolaris (assembly GCA_030264115.1). Lineage (NCBI taxonomy): Eukaryota > Metazoa > Arthropoda > Insecta > Hemiptera > Miridae > Lygus > Lygus lineolaris. The sequence continues at coordinate 21,495,864 of JAEMON010000013.1, forward strand.
AAAATCGCTTTAAAAAAAAAAAACGCGTTTTTTGAGGTTTTTTGTGTAAATTACCACATAAAACATAGGCACATATTTATGGTATATTCGGAATCAGGGTGAAATCTCCTATAAGAATCACCCACCAAATCGGTTAAAATCATTCTTCGAAAATTCGCTCATCAACTCATGCTGCATGAATGGAACTATTAAATGGTTTTATGAACACAAAATCTTTGTTCGAAAAATGCAATAGAACCAGAGGGAATCAAACATGTAGTTAGAGTGAATAAGTACACAGAAATAATGTATTTCACACTGTTTTTGAATACATTTGTGAAAGGCCTAAGGTAGAAGGGTAGATCACAAATATGCAATTATGATTTTAGTAAGAAATCACAGGGTATGTTGTGTGTCGTAGGTATTCTTCTCAAGTAATTATTGCTAGCGTATAAGATTCACATAACTTCCACCTAAATAATAAGTTTACCTGTGATTCAGAATGAACTTTTGTATACATCCATGCCTGTATATAAGTAACATTATCAAAGAATCCTAGTATTATCCAAATATAAAACTCATATTCATATGTATTTAAATATTTAGGATGGATACGAGTATACCTCATTCGAACTGTCATTTTGCTCGCCTATTAATTTATTAGGCACAAATTGTTCTTTATTTCAACAACTGGAATACATATTTATATAATTACTTATATTCAAATATGGGATAAATATAGGTACCATATAACTTATTTTAATATATGTATATATGGGACAGGTATTTTGTATTTTTACTTGTACATTTCAAATCCGATTATTTATGCATGTTAAGTGAGGGCGACCCCCGAACGGGTTAGTTCTATACTGTTGTATCGCTCTAATAATCAATATTGTTAAGCGACTATACGAAAATTGTGCCTATTATTGAAAATATTATGATTATATTTTGACAAAATCCTGTTTTCTTCATTTCACTCCAGATTTCACTCCATCGTAGATTTGCAGGAGAGCTTTCCAAAAACTGAAATGAACGGAAGTGGCTTGAAAAGGGGGAAGGAAATCCGTGATCGTGATTTTGGAGCTAAAAAGTGTGATGCAGGGGTGTTCAAGGGTGCTGAATCCGATTCTGACGTCAAAAACACCAAAATTCCGACCCATTTGTTACCCTTTGAGTTCTTCTTGGACGACTAGAAATAAATTCCGGGAATTCTGCTTATCTTAGGTAATTAATGAGAGAGTTTTTCGGCTTCGAAATGTTTATAATGCAAATTTTTGAAAATTTTCTCCATGGAAATCCGTTTCAGACCATTCTAAAACGATTCCTGAAATTTAAAACTTTTTTTCATGCCTATATATTTATATATCTGTCACTATAGACGAAAAAATTTCAAAATGTCAATAATATCAGAAGAAAGGATGATTTCGTTGGCCAGATTTTTTGGAGTACCTACTCCAAGGGTTCCAATTTTTTCAAAGTAAGAGTCAAAAATCGCTTAAAAACGAGGTTTTTGATGTACATTACCATCTTAAACATAGGAGCATATTATTGTATATTCGCAATCAGCGTGAAATTTCCTATAAGAATCACCCACCAAATCTGTTAAAATAATTCTTCGAAAATTCGCTCATCAACTCATGCTGCATGAATGGGACTTTTTTTCATTCAGATGAATCCAGGTACTTATTACATTTCGGGCTTGTTTGCTAATAAGTTTAGTTGTTGACGATGATACTGTGGGAACGCATTTGGAAGAACGAGGAACTGCATTTTCACATGGCTGAAAGGTGATGAAATTTTCCATTCAGGTACTTACTGTGTCTAAGGCTTGTAATAAGTTAATTTTAAAGGATAAAGTTGAGAAGATACGTAAAAAGAACTGAATTTGTGCACATGGCCATGGCCTAAAATAATCACGAATTAATTTCATATTCAGAGTTTCACTCTCAGAGCCCACCGAAACATAAGTACCTACCTAATCAACTACCAATAAATGAAGACTCCAAAATTGTGCTTGCCTGAACGGAAAATGGTAAAAACAACCCATAATCACAATAAAGTATTTTGGTATTCTTTAATTTTAGCATGGAACCTGCTTTAGCCTTGATCCAACCGGCAAAAAGTGTTAGGTGTATTTTTCGGGAACTTCATATGAAGGAGTCTGGGGCAGAGAGTTTCAGACATTCGCCAGACAGCTGGTGGGAGCCTTAGCAGCCAAATGGGACAAACCTCGTTCGATTGTGGCCAGGTTCGTTCGAACAAAGATCCAAATGACCACATTAGGGCAATCTCTCTGAGACTTCGAGGATCCCGGAAGAGTGTCCGCCCTATCACAGGAGTGGATCGGATCTCCAAGCTGACAGGGAGGAAGCGGCGCTGGGCCTCGAGGATGGCGCTCCTCTCCCTCTTCCTGGGGAGGAATTAAAGAAAAATACGAGGCAACCACAAACGAAAAATTTATTTCGATGCCCCCCCCCCCCCCCCCCCCCCCCCCCCCCCCCCTAAAACCACATATATAAAATAAATTATGTGTAACGAAATCGAGTCACGAAATACTAGCAAAAAGCGTTACGTTTTTCGGGAACGAAATCGAGTCACGAAATTTTAGCAAAAAAGTGTTACATTACATTTACATTTTTCTGGAACGAAATCGAGTCACGAAATTTTGCTGTATCTCAGCTCCCAGATCAGCTGAGTCAAAATTGAGCTAAGAGATCAGCTGAGTCAACATTGAGCTACGAGATCAGCTGAGTCCAAAATTGAGCTCCCAGATCAGCTGAATAACTGAAGTATGTTCCATGTTTTTTAAATTTTAACCAGTAAGGCTGAAGTAGAACTAACTAGGGGTGCAGGGGGCTGCCCCTCTGCCGAGGCGCGGAGCGCCGAGTTTTTATATCGTATAGAGTATTTTGAACGAAAATAAAGTAGGATACTTTAAATTAAAGCATATCTGGCAACCCTAGTTGTTTAGCAACCCTAGTTGTATAGTTGACTGCACATTAAACTCTATCTGAAATGCTAAGTAGGTACGGCCCGAGTGAGAACGCCACACTATCGACCTGCAGATAAGCGCTACGATAATATTGGAGGAAAGACCTATAATAATATGTCGTTTCCGTCCGAAATTCGAGTTAGTAAAAAGCCGTTTCAGATTTTTTTTTTTTTGTACTTTTTTTGCGTTGCACAAAAAAGGGCGTTTAGTGATAATGCGAACGCAAATAGCCCGTGACGAGTGGTGAGATACCGCGATAACGAGTAGGTCTGTGAACCTACACGATCATCAACTGGAAAATGCTAAGTATTTTAAATGAGGAACTAAAAAAATAGTCCCATTCATGCAGCATGAGTTGGCGAGCGAATTTTCAAAGAATAATTTTAACCGATTTTGTGGATGATTCTTATGGGAAATTTAACGCTGATTCCGATTATACCATATGTTCCTATGTTTAGGATGGTATCTCACACCAAAAACCTCAAAAAACACGTTTTTTTTTTAGCGATTTTTGAAACTAAATGTTCAAAATTTGACCCCTTGGAGTACTCCGAATATTCTGGCCAACGAACTCATCGTTACTTTTGATATTATTGACATTTCAAAATATTTTTGAATTTTTTACTCGATCCCACGGCCAGATATCGTCTGGAATGACACACACACACACTTAAATATTATATACCTAATATATATATACATATAAAAAAGTGTTAATTTTCAGGAATCGTTTTAGAATGGTCTGAAACGGATTTCCATAAAGGAAATTTTCAAACAATTGCATTACAAACATTTTGCAGCCATTGCAATATAGCTTCATTTTCTTCGAAAATTCGCATTCGCCGAAAAGAGACTTCAACGAAAAGAATGGGCTGCAATAAAGTACGGACAGATGGACAAATTATTACGTATTTATTATCATGTTTGATTGAGGTGTCTGGATAAAAAACATTTTCTCATTTTTCTGATGGTCATATCCCAAATATTCGATCAATTTTTCCGATTTAGGCACTAAGCATAAATTTTTGCTCAAATCTAGGTTTTTCGCCCAATTTTTCGATTAAATCGATTTTGGTTTTTTTTGTGGTAAAACCGATGCCAAAATTTGGGTTTTGCCTCCGACTCTACCAAAATGGTATTAATCGTTTACCTCCAAAATCAAAATTTCAACTCGCTTTTTACGTTTTAGACCTTCCTGGACAATTTTGGTTTCGTGGCTGTCTGTCTGACTGTCGGTCTGTGTCCGAGAATCCTTGCTACCGCATAACTTCCACAATTTCCATCCGATTTTGATGATATTTTCAGGGATTACGCGGGTTCGGCCCTAGATGGCCCCCTATGAAATTCATTACCAGCCGACCAACCGCGCATGCGTCAACATGAAATCCTTGAAAAATCAATTCCTCGAGACCCAATGGTCCGATTTCGCCCAAATTTGTAGGAAAGTTGAGGATCGGAGATTCGAGAATGCCCTATGGGTTTCTTCAAGATCGGATCAGTGGTACCCATTGCGCATGCGCAAACGTGAAGCGCTCATAACTTCGACTATTTGCATACGATTTCGATGGGATTTTCAGGGGTTGTGCATGTGCAAGTAGTAATCCCTTTGATGATTCCCTATACATTTCATAATAATTATAGTAAATTAAAGAATCTATCTCTATGGATACGAGGAAGCTATGTGCCACACCCAACTTAGCAGACATTTTTATACTTCGATTTATCACCCATACGGTACATTCCTACTTGCCTTTCGCCCTAAGTAAACCGTAAGGGAAGTACTATGTCCAATAACTGTTCAAGTAGGTACTCGAGGGAGCTGTCAAATAATTTCCTTTTCTCGTAAATCAGTCGGCGTTCTAATTGGACGAATCGAAGAAGATGAAATTCGACCCCCCTTTAAAACCCCTTTTGTGCGGCTCTGGTCACCCTTCTCAGGGAAGTTATGGTAATTTCCAGTAGGGGTCCGACATCACATCCGTATGGAAGCCTTTTCCGCGGTCCCTTCAGCCGTCATTACCATTAATCATCATTAACGTCCCTCATCTTTCGGGATTATCTCGGCCCGAGTTGATATCGATTTAACTCGTATAAGATGCACTCACCTTCACCTACTGGAGAAGTGAAGGTCGTCATGCGTGAGCATGTTCAGTATAAATCGCCGATGACTACCAAATAACCGATTTCATACTAGTCGATTATGACGAGGCGACAATGGATCAACCGGTTGCCAAACAGGAAGGATATACCAGTGGGTCTGAACGAAATGATTTTAGCGATTTTTTGAAGAAAATGAAACTATTGCAATAACTTCAAAATTTTAGTAAGTAATGAAAATTTTTGAAAATTTTCTTTATGGAAATCCGTTTCAGACCATTCTAAAACAATTCCTGAAAATCATATATATATACCTATTTATTTATATATAGGTGTCACGCCAGACGATATCTGACCCTATCTGAAAAATCCAAAAAAAAAATTCAAAATGTCAATAATAACAAAATAAAGGCTGAGTTCGTTGGCCAGAATTTTTAGAATACTCCAAGCGGTCAAATGTTGATAAATAAGGGTCAAAAACGAGTTTTTTGAGGTTTATCGTGTATTCAGAATCAGCGTGAAATTTCCGTACGAATGTTCTTTTAAAAACTGTTTAATATTTTTAAGTTCAAGCAACTTGAAAAGAAATTGAGAATTCTAAACGTTCGGCGTTAAATCCGAATTTCAAGTCGAATACGCAAAATTCCGACTCACTGGAATTTTCCATTGAAAATCACGTCCTCAAAGAAGGTGAGACTGTTCTGATTGAACCTGGAGGTAGTCTAGCAATGAATTCTCAATGGATTCTACAGTCAAGAGAATCAACTTTTTTGAAGTTTTAAGGTAAGAAAATAGTGTACTTACTCGTCTCAGTTTCTTTGCGCGAGTCTATAAGAGCCAAGAGCTACCTGATCGTTTCCGACTGCATTTCAAGGTTGGCTCGAAAAACCACTTTGGAAAATACAGCCTCCCTCCGGTCGAGGCTCCCTCGGAGACTAGAATTATGGGAATGCGTGACTTTTAAACACCGGTTTCGATGCTGTAAGGATAAGAAGGATCGAGAGGCCTTGGAGATGGAGAGGTGGCTTTTATCATAAAATGAACCGAGAGGTCTGGGAAAACATTTCATTTTTAGTCGCAACTCGTGTTACCATCCAACTACTATAGATATAATACAAAATATAAGTACCTAATAGACTTCAATACGTTGATTCAGCAAAAACTCCCAGAGAAATGGAGAATTGAAGGTTCTAATAACTGTTGGAAAAAACCAGTAATTCAAAATGGATTTGTGATTTCCCTCCTGTTTACAACCTCGTGGTGAATGAACGGTTGGACGGACTGCGTGATTCGGTCTCATTCGATTCTAAAAATCAGAAACAATTCAAAATGGCTATCTTAAAAAAATCATTGGGGTGTGTGCATGGGTCGGAAATTCTCATTTTTGACCTCAAATTCGGGTTCAGCGTTCTCAAAAACACCTGTGAGCCACTTTTTAACTGAAACTTCTGTCTGGTTGAGCCAGAAAAGAGCTGGAAAGAGGCGTGTGACGTTTGAATTATTTGGGTGCTTAGGGTCTTCCCCAGGTGGGAGGGGGGTCGGTGACGTCATCATTATTAACTTCAAGACCCTTGTATGCTAATAGGATACCCTTCATGTTGCACCGTCTTGGATAGCTCTCGCTAAGATCTATCATTTGGAAAAGGAAAGTAAAAAACTAAGCGCACACCCAATACAAGTTTTCGAGCTAGAGAGTTTGGAACGTTCCAACCCCTATTTTTCATCTTAAGAAAAAAATGATTGACAGAAACCCCAAGTTTCGAGGAGCCAGTAAGTGGCCCTCCGCACACGGGTCGAAGCCCGCTCGAGATCGTCGCAGGCGGAATTTCTCCCCTCTCGACTTCCTAGGTAGTGGTATGGGGCTCCGCCCACGGGTCGGCTCGAACTCGACTCGTAGTCGAAGTGAGTTCGTCATCCTCGACGCGATTCACTCTCGAACTGTTTGGAACGGAAAAATCCGCATTGACGCCCAAGACGAGGAGAATGGAGGGATTCGAAGGGCCGTAAAACGGGGTTCCTTGTTACCTGAGCTACCCATCCAGTAGTATATGCGAAAGGCTGACGAGACGGCAACGACCCATCTGCGGATACCCTCGAGTTATTTCGAGACGAGTCCGAATCCCTCTCGCTTCGAGTTCGATTCTCCTTCGAGTGGTCGTCGCCCCGTGTGCGGAGGGCCTAAGACCCTATGAATAGACCTAATTTCAATCATTGTAGTCCACGGACGAAACTGAGCTGGACGAAACTGGGTGCTGGTACGGCGCACAGTGGTCGAAAATGGTCATTTAAAAAAAAACGGGGAAAAAACTAAGCTCCACTCCAATTTTAATAGGTCATTTTACGCTGATTAAAAATATACCCCACGTTCCAAAACCTAGAATAGCTAATTAAAGTAATGGGCAACTAAAGGAACCCGTCGAAAAATTGGGGATAGGTAAGTAGTAATTTCAGTAGACAAGTAGTTCGTCGTTCTCTTCTTCGCCAGAAGAATAAGCTGTGGCAAAAATTTTAAAGCACCACCTACGTTTAAAACAATATAGAAAATTCACGTTTTTGACCGTACGAACCGCCAAAAATCATTTTTGTTTAAAAGATAAGTTGAAGACCTAATTTTGCGTCGAATGAGACCAAAGCCAAATCACCACAGCCATGATTTTTAATGATTTTTAGAAGTTTTCCCTTTTCAGTCGTGAGCACAAAAAAAGTTGAGAAAACGGAGAACTGAAAAATCACAAAAAATCATGTGCGGGAGATATCGTTGGTCTCATGCTAAGCTAACTTTCAGGTCTTCAACTTTTCCTTTTATACAAAAAATGAATTTGGGCGGTTCCAATGGTAGAAGACGTGAATCTCCCAGGTTTTTTTTATGTTAGCAGTGCTATTTTAGGCTTAAAATTCACTATTAATTATGAGCGGAGGGAATTTTTTTCCGAATCCCGACCACTGTGCGGAGTGGGGACAAATTTAAAAGACGCAAATTGATTTCCAGCGAACTTTTGAAGAAAATGGAGTTGTTACGGCTTCAAAATTTTCTTCATGGAAATCCGTTTCAGACCATTCTGAAACGATTCCTGAAATGTAACACTTATATATATTATTTATTTATGTGTCACTCCAGACGATATCTGACCCTGCAATCGAGCTAAAAAAGCAGTGGGTACCACTGATCCGATCTTTATGAAACTCGTAGAATCCGAATCTCCGATCCTCAACTTTCCTACAAATTTGAGCGAAATCGGACCATTAGGTCGCGAGAAATTGATGTTTCGAGGATTTCACGTTTACGCATGCGCAGAGGCTACCGTTGGTCGGCTGGTAATGAATTTCATAGGGGACCATGTAGGGGCTAACCCGCGTAATCCCTGAAAATTTCATCAAAATCGGATGGAAATCGTGGAAGTTATGCGTGTTGCAAGGATTTTCGGACACAGAGACAGATAGCGCGACAGACAGACAGACACGAAACCAAAATTGTTCAGGAAGGTCTAAAACGTAAAACGCGAGTTGAAATTTCGATTTCACAGGAAAAAAATTTTCATTTCCTAAAAGTGCTACCTTGGTAGACTTGGAAGCAAAAAGGATGAATTCGTTGGCAAGAATTTTTGGAGTACGTACTCCAAGGGGTTTTGAAAATTTAAATTAAAAAATCGCTATAAAAACAAAAACGTGTTTTTTGGTTTTTGGTGTAATTTACCATCTTAAACATAGGAACATAAATATGGTAATAGGCATACTGAATCAGCGTAAAATTTCCTATGAGAATCACCAACCATCTCCCTCATAAACCCCCCTGAATAAATCTCTTTCAAGTTGCGGAGGATTTCTTTACATCTTTCATCTGCAAGAATTCGCGAATAGTAGCTGACCTGCCTCAACGAGAAATGTCTTGCAGCGACCGCGAGGGCGTTCACCGGCGGTGTCGAGGGGGGTCGAGGAGGACTTATTTCGGACTCAGGGTCAATCGAGCGCGAAACGGAGGCTAGCGGGAAGAGAAAACGTCACGACCCGCGAATCTAAAGCCATTAGCTGCGCATACCTGAGCGAGGATATGAAGAAACTGAAATTAGGGAATGAGGCAGGACATAAAGTAGGAATGACCGGTGGCAGCTGGTGGGGATAGGCTCGGTAGCCACTGGCTAGCCTATGATTTAAATATGGCAGAAATTACCGAGTGCTTCCTAAGTAGCACTAACTTGGTGATTTCTGCCAGTAATTATCAAACCAGACCACAACCATGTACTTCAGGCTCTCAGCGCACTTGGTCACTTCTGCCAACCAACTCGAAAATGAGAGCTTCAAAACCTTTGAAACGCTCTGCTGAGTTTCTGTAAACAATTTTTTTTCGTCACTTTTGCCATGCAATCCTCGATATAATGGAAGAAGGATTTAAATGGAAATTCCACCTTCAATTCCAAAGAAATTTTGCCTATTTTATACCTTTATTTTCTCTTGTCAAGTTGGCAATGCTATTATTCAAATCAAATAGGTACCTGAGCTACGATATGAAGAAACGGAAATTAGGAAATAGGCAGGACATAAAGTAGGAATGACCGGTGGCAGCTGGTGCGGATATGCACCGGATGGCCTGTAATCTATGATTTAAATATATCTTAGAAGAAGGATTTTCATGAAAATTTCAGCTTCAATTCCAACGACATTTTGGCTATTTTATACCTTTATTTTCTCTTGGCAAGTTGGCAGTAATAATTTAAATCAAATCTTTATTGCCATCAGGCCATATGTGTATAAAATATTATTACAACCCATATTACAGTTAGATCAATATTGTATACAATTACAAAATTACTGTTTCTAACTAACTTCACTACAAATCTACGTCTACCAGCAGTTGGAAAGCAAAATGGGCAATCCCGGCTATTCAATTTTATTTGTTCAACTGAATGATTTGAGTGAGAGCTTTACGAAAAAAGTTCCATTCGTGCAGCATGAAGGGCCTACTGTAGGATGGGCCCTTCTTGCAGGAGCCTCCTCTAATTGTGCCAGCAATCTTTTTTGTATGATGGGTACATCGAATTCTCATACTGAATGGAAGATACCGTAGGTTCCTTGCAGAACTGTTTAATAATCTAGTTGTTTCTTTTCACAGACGTTTTCGTTTTATTTTCGCTGCCATAATAAGTAATATGTTTATGACGATTAATTACTAATATACAAGAACACAACCCGAACCTACGGCAGACGGTTTAATAAAACCATGCCGTAATGTTTATAGTATGCTGTAATAATTTGCTTAATGTACTAGTACCAATGTTTTTTTGTGAATAAACGTATTTATTCTTCTACATCGAATTCTTGGTAGGCCCTTGGTTCAACGTCGCTCAAAGTCAGAGTAGCTATTACTGATCGAATCGTTACGAAAGTAATAGGTGATTGTCTTAGAGTCAGCCCCAACTACCCTTCAAATTTGTGCAAAATCACCCTACACATAGTCCGATGGCGATGTAATTCATAGGGGACCGTCACGGGGCTAACCCGCATAATCCCTGAAAATTTGATTGAAATCGGATCAAAACTGTGGAAGTTATGGTTGCGGCAAGGAATGTGGACAGACAGACACGAAACCAAATTTGTTCAGGCGGCCCTGAAACGCAAAACTCGAGTGGAAATTTTGATTTTGGAGCACACAATTTTTTTTCATTTCGAAAGTGAAAACAAAGCTTCACCCCACACACATGTATAGTAGGTACTATGGGACCACATAACAACATTCGTTATATACAATATTTTATTTGTCAGTTAGAATACCAATTTTAACAGAATTCATTTAATTTTCAGGTAATAATTAATAAAAACTCCAACAAAAGTTAAGTTGTTCTGGCTTTGGGAACCTGGGAAATTCCCCTAATTACTCTCTCTGTCAAGAAGTACAAAGATCGTTGTCCGCTGACCTGACACAAAAAAAAAAACATGTTTTTCAAACGAAAAAGAAAACAACCTTCGATGAATTCCTCTTGTTTTAGCGAATTTTCGAAGAGATTTTCGAAGCTATTGCAGTGGCTTCAAAATTTAAATAATGCAAATTTTTTAAAATTTTCTTCATGGGAATCTGTTGCAGACCATTCTAAAACGAGTCCTGAAATGTAACACTTTTATAGTATTTATATATTATTATATGTCCAGACAATATCTGACCGAGGAGTCGAGATAAAAAATCAAAAAAAATTTAAAATGTCAATAATATTTAAAAAAAAAAAAAGGATGAGTTCGTTGCCCAGACTTTTTGGAGTACTCCAAGGGTTCAAATTTTGGAAATTTAGAGTCAAAAACGCTAAAAAACGCGTTTTTCGAGGTTTTTTGTGTAAATTACCATCTGAAACACAGGAAGATATGGTATATTCGGATTCAGCGTGAAATTTCCTATAAGAATCACCCACCAAATCGGCTAAAATTATTATTCTTTGACGATTCTCTCATCAACTCATGCTGCATGAATGGGACTTCTTTTTTTTCAACTGACGCATAAATGCATGTTTTTCAAACGAAAAAGAAAACAACCATCAATGAATTGCTCTTGTTTTTTTTTTTTCAAATGATGATTTTACTCATTATTTTCCAATTTTGATCAAAGGTGGTTCCGAACCCCCTAGAAATAGACCCCACTACGAGGACCACACTTTGGGAAGCCCTGTATAGGGACGATGGTGGATACGGTACGGTACGGGTACGGTTCGGCACTCAAATTTAGTTCGGGTAGTTTTCGTCACGTAAATCGTCTCTTGTTATAGAAGTTTTGACCGTACTCATCGTACTCGACCCTGCGTTCTCCCCTACAGTCATCTCGCGGTACGGAAATTAGATTCTCGATCACAATCTCGGCTTACGAGCGTGTGTATGGGTGCGTGGCTGTGTTTGGGTGTGTGGATGAGCATGGAGTGGTTGAAGAAGGGGGGGGGGGGGGGGGGGGGGGGGGGGGGGGGTTAAGCGATCCGAGATATATTTGTACGGTCAATCATCCCCCTTCATCGTCAGCCTTCGGAGGGACCCTCGCACTACAAGCACACTGAACAATATTCTCCCATCTCGCGTCGATACGACGTCAGACGGTATCGCGTTTCCTCCCTTCACACTCGTCACACATAAATACACACGCAGACCGCCGCACAAGGCGCACACACATACACGACCCTCTTCCCCCTCGTGTATTATGACGGGTCTGGATTGAAAAAGGAAAAAAAGTAGAGAAATAAAATTAGTTGCGCGCGTGTGCACATCCTTCGAATGGCGGCTATCATGAACGAAAAACGCCTGCCAAGTTGGGTGGGCAGTGTAGCTTCCTCACTTCCAACATGGACGTATAGAATCACACTTGGTGAAAGTTATGCCGAAATTGGTGAAACATTTCCGGAGTTATGCTTATGACAACAAATTTGAAGTTTACGCATGCACAGTAGCTTTTAGCGAATTGTTGAAGAGAATGAAGCTATCGCAATGGCTTCAAAATGTAAATAATGCAAATTTATGAAAATTTTCTTCATGGATATCAGTTTCAGACCATTCTAAAACGATTTCTGAAATTTATAAGTTTTTCATATGTATGTGTCACTCCAGTCCATATATTATCTGACCCTGGATTCGAGGTATATAATCCAAAAAAATTTCAGAATGTCAATAATATAAAAAAAAAGGATGAAGAATTGTTGGAGTACTCCGAGGGGTCACATTTTGAAAATTTAGTCAAAAATCGCTTTAAAAAAACGTGTTTTTTGAATATTTTGGTGCAAATTACCATCTTAAACATAGGAACATTATGGTATGTCCGGAATCAGCGTGAAATTTCCTATAAGATTAACCCACCAAATCGGTTAAAATTATCATTTGAAAATTCGCTCATCAGCTGCATGAATGGATCTTCTACTGATTCAGGTGTCACGGATTTCAAAAGTAATCTCTTTTGAGTCACCCCTAATGGATCTATTTTGTGGAGGGTATTTGGCCTCCACAAAATAGATCCATTAGGAACTGAGATGGCGGTTAAATTAATAAGGAAACGTCTAGGCCCGAACCCGCGCAATTCCTTGAAATGTCAAAAAGTAGCATTTTAAGCATGTCAATGTTTCTTCTTTTTTGGAAGGAAATCATTCATTTGAAAGGTCTCCGTGAGAGCTTCTCAAAAAGGTGCAACATTGGGGGTATCTGATGAGCGAACATTTGTCTCGTATTTAGATTGGGGGACCCTCAGCGCCTAGAATTTTCCAAGTCACAAGCCTTCTTTCCCCCCGTTTTGTGGCCAACCTTGACGAATTTCAAAAAGTGGAAAATTCTTACCCATGAGCGGACCCCGCGTTGAAGTGCATTTATGCACTATACTTACATATTTCAGATCAACATTTCCTGATTTACGGGAACGTAATAACTTTGACCTCGCTTCACTCGAAACCAGGTAGTAGTCGTTGGTCGCCTTCTGCTAAATGCCGCATACCTTATAAAAACTTCTCTTACTCAAGGAAAAAGTGCCGAAAGAATCCCTGGCCTTAGGAAAATGAGAGTCACTTCGCCTCATTACTTCGTGGTCGACCCTTTCCTCTCCATGAATCTGAACGACCCGACCACGTCTTTCCGATCGGCGAACGTCGGGCAGTCCGATAAAACTGAGACCTCGCCAAAACAAAGAAAAAAGATTAGGAAACTTGAAAGTGTAAATAAAATATTATCAAGGCGGATAAATAAAGGTCGGATCACGACAGGGACAAGCAGATGTTATCTGGAAGGTTCTCCCCCTTTTTAGCGTTTTTCCTAGCGCATCTGTTAAGTCCGCCATCTATTGCCCAGTCGACAAACGAGGCGGAGATTTCGTCGAAGAGATTCGCGACAATGCGGTTTCAGCTCTGCTGAGCTCAGCGCCTGACTAGAGGACGAGGATTTTTTCCTTTTAATATACATTGTTTGTGCGTTTTTTTCCGAGAATGCGAACTCTTGGGAAGTACGAAAGTCTCACGAGAGACTGCTGAATTAGACGCTTTCTCTCCTTACCGAAGTGCCAACATCTTGGTGATGGGTGTGGGGGGGGGGGGGGGGGGGG
>JAEMON010000013.1:21583236-21608943 GCA_030264115.1 Lygus lineolaris
GAATGGCCTGCTTTACGCATATATAACGGAAATGTTTCGCTCGAAATCAGATCCCGATTCTGAGCATGGATCTTATCTCATCATCAGTCCTGTACAAATTGCTCTTTTTCTCTCTGGGCTTCCATTGGTAGAACCATGGAAGTAGGAAGAGAGAAGAAGTTCCTACTTCCATGGTTAGAACAATCGTCATTTAGTTTGGAAATTCGAAATTTTTGGGGCTGGTCCCTACCTATGTCTATACCTACTCTAAATCCAATTTATATCCTAATAGAACATGGGAATGGGGAGCTAGAACAGGGGAATTTATATCCTAAAAGAACAGGGGAATGGGCTATTGTTTTGCAATAAAACACCATTATTTATGGAATTGTAGAGCATTTAATAATATTTTAATAGTTGCCATTTACATACAGAAGCATAGAACAAGAAAATTGAGGGGAAAAAATAAATTCCTGATTTTCACTTGGAATTTATAAGTTTGGGAATATTGTAAAACACCATTACTTATGCAGCTGTAGAGCATTTAATAATTTTAATAGTTGCCATCTACATAGAAGCATAGAACAAGAAAATTGAGGGAAAAAAATAAATACCTGATTTTCACTGAGAATTTACAAGTTGGGGAATATTTCCGATAAATTCCTTCCCGCCCGGGAATATTCCCCCATCACTGGGCCGTCCTGGCTTGACCTTGAAATTAACCTAACTGGACAAATTAAAGGAATCTGGATATTTAAAAGTGCTGTTACGTTTGACACCTGGGTCATGTAGTAACCTGATCGGTGTTCTTTTCCATCACTAATGAATGTATTGATTGGAGAATGATCCGATCGAACACATCCGAAAACGATTTGACGAGAATATAACGAGGTCGTAAAACCACAAAATACTACATCGACACGACGATGAGCTCTCGATTGATGAAGCGCTACGAAAGAAATTACCCAGCGGTGACAAATATTTTTAGATAATGACACCAACTATAATAATAACAGCAACGATTAAAAAACACTGGGAATAACAGTTTTTACGGTCGGCAAATGTCGACATCGACGAAAGAAGTGTTATCAGGGAGCTTCGACGAATGGCAAAAACGTATTTTTGTTTGGTGATGGTATTTCTGGGGACGTATCTTTTAGATGGGGAATGGAATGTTTATTTTCGACGACCAGTCAACCTTAGCGCTAAAAATGTTCGGATTATCCTATCATAATTAACTTGAAAAAACAACCACCTTTCGTCAAGGCGTCGATAATGATAAATCGGTACATCATTATCATTTTACCAAATTTCTTAATAAAACAACCTGTTTTAATTTATTGTGCAATTTTGTATTCTCATCTGAAATTTTCTTTCTGCGTCTTGTGTAGTGCATAAAATTGTTCTGAATTTTGAAGTAATTACCAGCTTGATAACTACTAGTATAATAAATTACTACAAGACATAATTTACGTTATTTCCTTAAATCAGGAATACTTTCAGAATAACTATCAATCCACGTCTCTAACTATATCAATCAATCAATCAAGTTTTATTTGCAGAAAACACATAGTGCATATATACATACAATAGGCGATAACGTTTGAATAAATAAAACAGTAGAGTAGTAAAGTGAAAAAAGTTGGGTGTGGCTCATAGCTTCCTCGAATCCATAACACGATTTGATATAACATGTATATTAAAAAAATCATCAAATGGATTACTAACTGCACAATCCCTGAAAATTCCATCGAAATCCGATGAAAATTGTCGGAGTTATGAGAGCTTCACTTTTGCGCATGCGCAGTGGGTACAACTGATCCGATCTGATGAAACTCGTTGGGTACCATCAAACCTTCGATCTTCAACTATGAGTACCACCCTCCAAATTTGAGCGAAATCGGACCATTGGGTCGCGAGAAATTGATGTTTCAAGAATTTCACGTTCACGCATGCGCAGAGGCTACGGTTGGTCGGATGGTAAAGAATTTCATAGGGGACCATCTAGGGCCTAACCCGCGTGTTCCCTGAAAATTTCGTCAAAATCGGATGTAAATTGTGGAAGTTATGCATGTGGCAAGGATTCCGGGACACACAGACAGACACGAAACCAGAATTGTTCAGGAAGGTCTAAAACGTAAAACGCGAGTTGAAATTTTGATTTTGGAGGTAAAACTTTTTCAAATCCCAAAAGTGAAAACAATGCTTCCGCTACCATGGTAGACTCGGAAGCAATAGTAAAGTGAGATAGAGGTTCCGTAGGATGAGCCAAAAATGTCTAAGCTACAATGAAAAAAAATAACAATATCAGGTGCAACAATAATGAAAATAAATCTGCGGACTATAACAAATACATTAAGGAGGATTTAAGTAATCACATTTAAAAAGGCTCCATCCACCTTAGGATAATAGAAAAATTCAAAATTAGCACGAATACTTTTAAAAATTTTCTTAGGCTAATTATTGAAAATAAAAATTAAAACTTTTGAAAACAATATTTTAAGTGCAAATATACATTAAATTTCAGCACCTTTAATGCCTGTAATAGAATCCTGAAAACTAAACGGTGCAGTACGAAGCAAGTATGCGTACACTCGGCTCTGGAAAGCTTTGCTGGTCACAGCTTTCAAGTTCCCAGGTAGTGCATTAAAAAAAATTTATACCCCAATAATTCATACTGTTTCTAGATATTATTATTCGATTTTGAGGAACGACGAAATCATGAGCAGAACGAGTAGTGTAGTTTTGTGTAGGGGTTACAAAATAACAAAATTATACTGATGCGAATGGATAAACATCAAACATTCTAAAAATATAATTAGCTGGGATTGATAGAATGCTCCATTCAATAAAATAAGGTTTTCAGCTCTCTTGATTACTGATCTCAGCAATCAGTGCTCGTTGCTGGCAGCCAAAAATCAAGGAATTGACCACAGACCGACAGAGGCGGAACCAAAATTGTTCAGAAAGCTCAGAAGCATTAAAAGCAAGTGGAAATTTAAACTGGAAATTTGGATTTTGGAGGACAAACTTTTTTTTATTTCGTGCACGAATACAAAGGTCGATAGTGAGGAAGGAAGGTATTCGTGCAAGAAGTTGAATAAGTTCATCCTCCAAAATAAAACATTTTCACTTGTTTTTTACACGTTTCAGAGCTTTCTGAACAATTTTGGTGCCCTGTCTCTCTGTCTGTTTGCGATCATTTCTCCCTCCCTTACAAAACCGAATTTGACGAAATTTTCAGGATTTGTGCGAGTCAGCCCCTAGACGGTCCCCTATGCGATGATCTGATCGATTTCAATGGGAGGTGTTCAGCCTAATATTATGGTTACTGAGTGCAAACATTGCTAGACTATAATCTGAGCCTTATCATAATAATACATTAGGATAGAAATTTGCCGATTTTTTTTTTTGGAAAGTGGTCATTTGGCCCCTACTGTGCGTCCTGTGCGACCAATCA
Source organism: Lygus lineolaris (assembly GCA_030264115.1). NCBI lineage: Eukaryota > Metazoa > Arthropoda > Insecta > Hemiptera > Miridae > Lygus > Lygus lineolaris. The sequence goes on from JAEMON010000013.1 coordinate 21,586,676, forward strand.
AGGGTTTCCACAACGACGAACAACAACAAAGTGTACTCAGTATTATCAAATGAAAAAGGTCGAATAAACTTGGACCCAATTCCACAAAATATAGTATATTTACTCGACATAACTCAGTGTTGAAGTTTCAAAAAACGATTAATAATGGTTTTTAGGGTACCGGATCCACTTTCCATCCTCCCTCATAATTGCAATTGCAAACACTCTTTGGAGGAAGAGCACCGAAGCCCCACCTAAGAACATCTGCTGACTTACCCACACCTGGTCCCCTGGAGTTGCTGATATACCAACTGAAGTCCAATTTTGAGGCCTCCATTGTTGAAGTACACTTTACTCGATTTTTTTTCCCAGATCAGGTATTTTACCTCCACGTGGATGTGACTGGCCGCGAGGATCAGGTTTTTATTGAGCTGAGCACCAGGTGTTTTCCCATCAAGTTGTGCCTGTAAGGTCTTTTACCTCCACATCGCATGGAATTTCAAATTTTTAGTCGGATTCGGTAACTTTTGGCTTTACCAATGCGAAGAGCGCACAGTAATTTGAGTATGAGAAAAAGGCGAAAATCCTCTTTTCAGATATTCTTAAAATGAGGGCATTAATCAATTACTACATACCCCTTGAATGCGGGTTGACAGGTTTTCAAGACCTAACATGTTGTTTTTAGGTTAAGACTATCTTTGTCAACGTAATTAGTCAATTCGTGTTCAGTTCGAGTTAAGTTTTCATCCTGGGAAGTTACCCTCAAATATTTTGTGGCGTGTTCTGGCACTGGTAAGTGCACTAATTGAACCACCCTTACAACCAATCGAAAGATTGAATTTGGATGGATAGGAATTTTGCATTTTGAACCTCAAAATCAGATTCAGCGCCCTTCAAAACCCACTGGTGCCAATTTTCACCTTGAAATTACGGATGGTTTGCCCAGAAAATGGGTTTGAAGGGAGAGCGTGACGTCATTTAGGTTCCTCAAAAGGAGGGCCCGCCCGAGGGTCGGTGACGTCAGTTAGGTTAAACTTACAAGACCCATTTTCGGTAACTTCAATCTCGGATACCCCTCATATAGCACATTTTTGGAAAGCCCTCAGGGCTAGGGGACCCCCCTGGACCCAGAGGGGACCTACTGGACTGGCACACGAAAAAAAAAGTTCCATTAATGCAGCATGAGTTGATGAGCGAATTTTCAAAGAATCTTGTTAACCGACTTGGTGGGTGATTCTCATAGGAAATTTCACGCTGATTCCGAATATACCATAAATAATATTTTAATTATGACGCGTTTTTGAGGTTTTTTTGTGTAAATTACCATCTTAAGATCTTTACCAGAGATTAAGAGATTTTCTTCAAGTTATTACCATCTTTACCAGAGATTAAGAGATTTTCTTTAAGATATTACCATCTTTACCAGAGATTAAAAGATTTTCTTTAAGATTTTACCATCTTTATCAGAGATTAAGGGATTTTCTTTAAGATATTACCAACTTCAAGATGGTAATTTACACAAAAAACCTCAAAAACTTTTTTAAAGCGACTGACTCAATGTTCAAAATTTGAACCCTTGGAGTACCTACTCCATACATTCTGGCCAACGAACTTATCCTTTCTTCTGATAGTATTATTGACATTTTAACATCTTTTCGGATTTTTAGCTCGATTACTCGGTCAGATATCGTCTGGAGTGACACACATATATGTATATATACTAGCGGGGCACCCAGTCTTCGCCAGGGATGAGGCCAAAAATTTGTCAATCTATCATAAAATGAAATAATGAACAAAATTCACAGCACACAATTCACCTTACCTCACAACTCGCGACTTCAAATTCTTCAATGCAATTCACAACTCACCTACCTTCCTATAACGACTTCAAATTTGTCAATAAAATGCACATCTCACTTTCTATTACCTATCGCGATTTCAAATGCGTCAATAAGATTCACGATTAACCTACCCACCTACCTATAACGACTTCAAAATTGTCAATACCAGTACCTATCGCGATTTCAAATTCGTTAATAAAATTCACGGTTAACCTACCAGCAACCTACCTATAACGACTTCAAATTTGTCAATGAAATCCACAATATTATTCACCTATCGCGAATTACCTGTCACGACTTCAAATTAGTCAATAAAATTTACATCTCACAATTCACCTTCCTACCTATCGCGACTTCAAATTTGTCAAAAATACACATCTCACCTACTATTACCTATCGCAATTTCAAATTCGTCTATAAAATTCACGATTTACCTACCAACCTACCGGTTGTGTCCGTGCGATGCACGGGGGTGCCAGCTAGTAATTTCCAATGTTCCAACCCCTCTGGAGTTCACCTATCGCGAATTACCTATCGCGACTTCAAATTCGTCAATCAAATTTACATCTCACACTTCACCTTCCTACCTATTGCGACTTCAAATTTGTCAAAATACACATCTCACCTTCTATTACCTATCGCAATTTCAAATTTGTCTATAAAATTCACGATTAACCTACCAACCTACCGGTAAAAAATACATTATCCATGGATTCTAAGCACGCTTTATTGGTCAGTACTCGAATTGTAACTTCAGTCAATTTGTCCGTTTCATCCAAGTACCACTTCGCGTGCTACTCTGCCCAGATCGATGGTCTGAAATTCTTGTCCTTTCCTGCCCCAATCGTCTGTTTCGTTGAGGGATGGTTTCGGAATCCCTCCATTCTTGCATTCTAGATCTAAAAGTTAATTTATGTATGCAAAGATAATTATATCAAACGGGTTGAATGACCCAAACCATTTACACATTTCCAATTAAATAGTTTACACTTTGTTTCTGAATTCCTTCCTTCTTCGATTCTCATCCTATAAGTTGATGTTATAGTATAGGTTCTTGGGTCACACCCCGAATAGGGTTGAATAACCCAAATAATTTACTGTGTTGATGGGTTGGGGAAACCATTTTCCGTTCAGGAAACAGAATCTTGGAGTCTTCAATTTATTCTCTTTGGTGGTACATGTTTACATGTACAGACCGTTTTTCTGCCCATGGGCCTGTGTCCAAAAAGTCCTTCTGCTCTCATTTCAATTCTTTTAAATGGTTTTGCCAGCCAAATAGTTCGATTGACTAATTACTGTCTTTGGATTTTCTAAGTGAATATTGTTCAGCATATCTCAAATCCTCATCATACATTTGACATTAAAATGCATAGAAGGTGTTTGCCTGTTAAAATGAAAGAGAAAAATGAATTGATGATGTGGGATTGTGTTTTACAACACAGCTTATGCAGTAACTTCTATTAATGAGGGAGAAATGATGATGCAATTAAACTTAGCATTTGGAAAAGAATGGGATGAGCCCCATCTTTACAAACAAAGCTGAAGAAAGTGGCTGAGACCACAGAAACATGTACCACCAAAGAGAATAAATTGAATAATTTACGCGTTTTCCAATAATACATTCTTCAAATGAGGTACTTGTTCAGTTCCAACCTTCTTCGCCTCTCTGGGCTTGTCTCCAGAGATCGGCGATTTGCTTCTCGCCTCCGTTTATTCTCGAGCATTACCACTGCAATCGATTAAACTCAGTAGAATACAATTGGGCACACACAGAAGTCAATACTCAAAACGATCGAATTTTGTTTTCACTTCTTGCTTGGCGTGCTTCGAAATCCTTTCCGGCGGCATTTGGCTCGAGAAAAACGAACCAAATGAAACGAAACTGTCACCAGGCAGAAACTACACATGCGGCTAAGGAACTATTAAACCGGAAGAGACTCCCTAGTATCTAACGACCATGCCACTATCAAAATACTACCTATCGTGACTTCGAATCCGTCAACAAACACCGATTAAGACGATTACGATCAAAGCGTTGACGAATCGAATTTTTTGAAATACGTGCATCACCGCGTCAAGATAAGCATCACGAAGAAAAAAACCGCGAAAAAATCGATACAACGGTTCAAGCTAGAAAATGTGAAATGTGACACATACCAACACCACGACTCTCTTATTATATATTAGAAGATTAGATTAGATAGATAGATTAGATAGATAGATAGATAAGATTAGATAAATAGATAGAAGATAGATAGATTAGATGTATATGTAAAGTGTTGAATTGTTGTTGTTGTGTTGTGTTATTGTTGGTGTTGTTGTGCGTTAAGTGTTACATTTCAGGAATCGTTTTAGAATGATATGAAACGGATTTTTGAAGAAAATTTTCAAAAATTTGCATTACATATTTAAATTTTGAAGACATTGCATTAGCTTCATTTTATTCGAAAATTCGCCAAGTATAATAACCATGCAAGAAGTTCCCTATTGCCAAGTGTAAAACGACAAGTCTTTAGGAATAGGCCCCAGGTCTTTTACCTTCACACGGCAGAACTGATCGCTCAACTATCCTGTGCAACGCACGGTTCAACCAGCCTAGTCTACCATAACACTTGAGGTTCTACTCAGTCGTGCAGATGAAACCCGCGTTGAGCGCACCTCCGACGGACCGGACGCGCTCGAAGTTCCCCTCGAACGACGACCAGGTGCGCCATCGAAAAAAGAGGGACGCGATAATGAGGAGCGCCCCACCCTTGAATGAGCCCTCCAGACCCTCCTCTCATGCATTATGTATGGCAGAAATCATGTTTTTCATTCCCTTTAATCGCGTTAGCCATTCAGTCGAAGGGATTCTCGTCTTTTGTTATGATTAATCAATACTCGGTGAAAACACTGCGAGCAACTAGTTCGTCACAACACCAACGTAATGAGGTCTGCGCATGATTTTTTTGTTACAATTTTTATTGAAAGGGAATCGATTCAAAATTCCCAAGTGGGGTTATTTCATAATTATGTGGTCTCCCTATTTTTTTTAATCGACGAAGAGAAATGTGAACGTTTGAAGAAATGCGCGCTGATTGGTCGAAGCGCATCCATGCTGACTACGTATAATATACGTATAATATCCACGAACGGTTTTTGAAAGGGACAGCAGGGGGTGTGACGTACGTACCTCTGGAGGTACCTACACACCCCCCGCGAAATTCAAAACATTCCATTTTAACATTACGATTTCTGCTCCCACATGGAGTTTTTTGTCATGAGAAATAGTGTTTACCAGTCATGGCAACTCAAATAACAATGGGTTTTTTCCAATTTTTATTTCTCATGCGCAGACCCCATTGAACCGAACCATCATATCAGAGGCCTTCTTACGTTTCTTGCGGCTATTCTTATGTTTTAGCGAATTTTGAGAAAAAAATTCAGCTATTGCAATGCTTCAAAATTTTAGTAATGCAAAATTTCATAAATAATCTCCATGAGAATCCGTTTCAGACCATTCTAAAAAGTTCCATTCGTGCAGCGTGAGTTGATGAGCGAATATTCAAAGAATAATTTTAACTGATTTGGTGGGTGATTCTTATAGGAAATTTCACGCTGATTCCGAATATACCATGTTGTGTTCTCATGTTTAAGTTCCTCGTGGATCAGTATAGTATCAACAAGGAAGAAGTTGCAATAAATGTCCACACAAACAATTAGTTGGATAAACGAAATGTAATAAATTGGATGTGGTTGCCTCCTTAGTACAGTGATAATCACACAAAAATGCCATGGAACGGAGAGAGGAAATTAGAACAAACGAGAAAATAACTACCTACAATAACATATTACAATCATTAATACTACGTACAATTACATTATACTCTAGTTATACAATATTATAAAAATGTACAAAATACCTACCATGTTATACAGGGTGGTCCCAAACATAACGGACTGAGTTTGAGGTCTTATGGGGAATTTCACGCTGGTCACGAATATACCACATAAATAAGGGTCCCTGAATAAATCTTGACCACTTTTTTCGCAAAAAAAAACACTTTTTTCGAATTTTTTTAGTGTTTTTGGGCAAAAAACACGGAAATTATCTAGAAAATCGAATAAAACCTCGAAATAAACGTTGTAGGAAATCGAATTCTGCGTCGAATGAGACCAACGTCAGCTGTTGAGATTGTACCTACGGTTTTTGGCGAATTTTAGAAGTTTTAATCTGTTGATAAACTGCTCGATAGGAGCAGGAAGGGGGGCAGGTAGTATGAACTTGAAATGTAGGTTTAAATGTTTTTATCAGAGCTTCGAAAACAGCAGTATTCGAGATTCTTAAAGTCGATAGAAGTAAATATTCTTAAAGTAGAAGTATTCTTGAAGTAGAAGTATTCTTGAAGTAGAAGTAAAGATTCTTAAAGTAGAAGTATTCTGGGTAGAAGTAAAGTAAGTCTTCTTAAAGTAAAGTAGAAGTAAGTAGCAAGTAAGTAGAAGTAAGTATACAGCATTATTTGAGATTCTTAAATTATATAGAAGATGTAGATTCTTAAAGTAGAAGAAGTAGAAGTAAACAGCATTGAGATTCTTTAAGTAGATAGAAGATAGTAGATTCTTAGTAGAAATATTCTAGGTAGAAGTAAAGTTTTCTTAAAGTAGAAGTATTCTTGAAGTAGAAATATTCTTATAGTAGATAGTAGATTCTCAGATTAGAGATTCTTACTGAGTGTGTTCTAACTCCTACCTACTGAGCTTATGGCGAGGGAGGAAGGGCTTGTTAAGTAACACAGAAATAGGTAATTATTCAACGTACCTATATTATTATCCTATAAATAGGAGGCCCTGGATTCTAAAGGGGAGATGAAGATTAGGTATGAAATTCTTATCTTCAGGGTTTGAACCACGAGGGTAAGGGAAAGATATTCGGAAAAGAATCGAGAGGAACTTACGTGTTTAGCTGACAGGAAACGACTAGGATGAGAGTGGGGTTCGTGGGTTTGTCCTTCAAGTGACAGCTCCCCAGAGCTGTTCTTTGAAGGAACAACCATGACTCCGCCACAGAACATACAAAATTATACTTTCACGTTCTTCTTAGCTGCAAATTAATACGAAATTGCGGACAATTCCAGGACTGGGAGTCAATCCTTTCAATCCCGTAATCCCGTTGATTGAAAATATTGTCCGGGATTGGATTCCCCAACTATTTTGTATTCGTTTGGTTACGGTTTTCAACCGCCTTGTCAGATCACCTGATTGTGAACCAATTTATCGAATCCGCATCTTTGCCGTACGAAACTGGCCTCAACGCTGGCGGACGGTCTAAAAATAGCTCGCGGAAGTTGGAATTTACTGCAGGGTCAACGGATCGCCGATCGCTGTGCTAATTCAACCACACGTGCCTTCGATATCGTTCCATTTAACAGGCCGTCGACGAAAAACACTTTCTTAGAGTTGGATCTACTGACTATTCTATATACCTTTCGATTCGATGTTCCACATCGAAACAATATTGGAACACAATATCGATATCAATAAATTTGATTGAATGGAGGGACATTTCCTTGTGGGATTTATTCATTTTGGAGTCACTTAGTCATAGGTATGTTGGTTCCTGCCAAGAGAACTCTCTACCTGCTGTTGAGTTGATAATGACAACCAGAGGGTTGCTCGAAAGCTCCTCGCAATAAAACACAGTTTTTAATCAGAAAACAAGGACTTTTATTGTCACGTCACCTACATATTGTTACCTACAAAGCCCTGACAAAGAAAGGACAGGAACAGTTTCGTCCATCACCGTCAACTTCATCAGCCTGTAGGATAGTGTAGGTGTACCTACACTGAAATCTTCACCTTCTAAATTAGAAGATAAGAAATTTATCGAAAGCTCGGCGAAGAAGGTGAAGATTTCAGTGGACCCCATTCCCGATCAAAATTGACAAATATTTCTGTGTTGGGTCGATCTCCATACCTGCAGTGTAGGTGTAGGAAGGGGCAGGATACGTTTTGCTGTAGGTTAATAGAATGGTAGGATAGCATCAAAATTGCAGGACTTGCAGTTATATTGAAAGGTACCTTCCTCGTATGGTGGTGGCATTCATAATTATAATGTGTAAAATGTGATTCCCTCTCAAAGTTGAAAACTAATTTCCTCTTCCTCCAACATCGTGTCTTCTAGGTGTGTGCCTCTTGGTGTGTAATCAACAAACTATTTATTACATCGAAAGAACTATTATTTGGTGATTACTCACTCATTATTTCCATTTCATTTCATTAGTCATATTTTTTGTCATCTCTGTTCTGCTCTCATTTATTAGTTTTATTTGTAATTGGGATTGCCCGTGGTTCTCAAAATAAACAAAATATTGAGATGAGAAAACTTACGGAAATAGGGGGTTATAAAAAAACTCTGATATACACTTTTGTTGGAAATTAGTTGTAGAATCGATCCCTGAATTTGTCGTACTCAGTCCTGGGACACCTTTGTAGAAGAGACCTCAAACTACGGCAATTCGCCTCGCGGTTTTCGGTCGCTGTGACCGCTATGGGGCGCCTCTAAATCGTCGTTACGCGTGAGTGGGTCTTTCTTAGCTTCCGCTCATCATTACTACTGAGTTGTATTTTTCCCGTTTCATTTTCCCCGATCTTTCTCTAAATGGGGCTCCTATCTTCTCGTCGGTCATTCTTCCACGCGCTTGGTTATGGTACCTGATTTTCAGACATTTGACATTTGCAAGTTGGCCTTCATACCGTAAAACGAGGTTACTTTGCACCAATTTTTTGAGTATTCTTGGAACAAATCGGGTCTTTGGTACTTGAAACTGCTTGAAAAATCTGTAATACTTAGTTGAGGCATCCAGCTTACAGCAACTCTTGCTAATGTACAATTTAATCGTTCCAATTCATTGAATTTTATTTTTAAAATTTGAGACATGTCGCACCTAACAACAATGTGCATATTAACACAATTTTCTAAATTTCACTAAAAATCCATCTGAAAATTACTGTTAGAGCAACCCAGCTTGGACCATGGGGTTTTGCGAGCCAGCCAGTACATGAAAATTCGTCATAAAATTTATTTTATCAAAAAAAAGCTTACAAATTTACAAATATTAAGTACAACTGATCCTGCTCTGGGATTTGGTACAATTCACACTTTTCCCCCTTTTCAGCCGAAAATTGCGTAAAAGGGCCTAAACTTGTTAATACGCATGCATGCATCCATACAATGCAGTGGGTTTATCCCCGAATTGCGAAAGCTAGGATACTTTTAGCGAATATTCGGAGAAAATTAAGCTATTGCAATGGCATCAAAATGTTTGGTAAGAAAATTGTTTAAAATCCCCCCTAGAATCGATCTGAAAAAATCAAGAAAATGTCAAAATGTCAATAATATCAAGAGAAAGCATGAGTTCGTTGGCCAGAATTTTTGGAGTGCTCTAAGGGGTCAAATATTGAAAATTTAATAATTACCACCCAAATCGGTTAAAATGACTCTTTGAAAATTTCTCACCAATTCATGCTGCATGTCTGGAACTTTTGCTTCGTCACTATACCAACCGATTTGGCAAAGGATGGAAGTAGCTACTAGTGACTGTTAGGAAGATGGAAAAAAATGCTATAATAATAATAATAATTAATATCTACCTACCACATTGTTCTCAATTTATATTAAGCACAGGAAATTATATTTCTTAAAAAATTAAAGCTTAGGTGAGATTAATTTTTATGAAGTCCTAATTTTCAATTGCAATCTACTCGTACTAAAAACTAAAAATACCTACTGAAACTTAATAATATAGATTATTTATCCTAATTTGAATTTTATTCCCAATTTGGTTTCATTATTTTTAATTTTAAACATTCTAGAATGTTAACATATTAGAAATGTTTGTTTCAAAACATTTATGTATTATATAATGTAGAATTCGGTTAGCCATCAATGTTATACCTAGCTACTACCTGTCTCCTCTCTACCTACCTTCACCTCACCAACTCCACTCTCCCTTCTGGCCGTCTCAGTCCAGTTTGCCTCTTCGTATTGTGCGCCCCATGCCTACTTATTATGATAATAAAGTGATCTACTATCGTTCAACAGCTCGTCTTTTTCTTTTTCATAGTTTAATTACCAAAATATATAATATAACATTGTTTGTTCAAACATGTCAGAATTGTTGACAAGAAAAGTCAAGAAATTTAAAAATTAGGATCTTGTAACAACCCTGTTAATGTGCGTTTTCCCGCTGTTTCAGTGGTGTGGCCGTCCATTGCGGCGACTGCGGCTCGAGCAACAGCGACATAACCGAGCCCTGCAGTCCCCTGTCGACGACGTCGCTGGAAGAAATGCCGCCCACACAGTCGCCAAGTCAGCCCGCCTGGCCCTGGTCTGAGGACCAATCGAGGCCGCCCAAACGGCGTAAGCAAGGCAAGATCACCGAGTTTTTCAAAATCAAATCGAAATCCTCCTTCGTAGGGATGCAAAAGGCCAAGCCACTGTCTGACTACAAAGGTAGGGGCGTCTGCTGGCAAAACACGGCCTTGGTATGGCAGTGTTCCGGTACAAGGCAACCAGGCAGACAGCCTTCAGAAACCAAATAGCTATAGACGATCTTTTGCTATCAAGCGTGCAGGAGTGCTATCAAACCAAGGCCGTGCAATAGCACTCAGAAACAAATCCTTATAAATCTGGTACTGGGTCTTGTTGCTTCCTTATACTCGTGTATTAGCTGGCTCTTAGTTTTCCTGTGCTTAGTAGCTTTAGTACTAGTAACTGTAGACCACTGATAAATGGATAGGGCTTCGGGCATTTATAAAGACAATATTAATTGCTGCTGAACGAATATTTTATTGAGGACAAAGTCATTTAAACAACAACCATTCAAAATCCAGAAGATCCATGGAGGGGATCCATCCACTGGTGGTTTGGAGAGTGTGCGAGTTCTCGTATCTATCAAACTATATAAGGCATTGGCAGGTTTTTAGGTATAAGAAATAACATGGAACAAGCCTCACGTAATAGCAATGTAATATCAGCTAATAACAATAATTTTGAGGTATAACTGGTGAGATGACAATTTGTGGTGGACAGTGGTGAGGTGAAACATAGCACGAATTCAATTTATCACGTCACTTGGTATCTTCCTTTTCAATCGTCGTCCGGCTCGTTCTTGAGGTGTATTGAGCGCTGCATCCCTGAGAAAATGATCCGCATTTTCATGTGCTATAAGTGTCTGGTGGAGTCCATTGCATAACAATGCTATTTTTTCCTGTACTCCTAGGATGTCTAGGTTGCGATGGAGGGCTTTGTTTCTGACGAACCAGGACGCATTTGACATCATTTGCAGGCATTGTTGGAGGTTTTGTTGGAATTGCTGCTTTTTCACTTGGGTATTTGATGCTGACCCCCAGAGTCCACAAGCATATGTCCAGATTGGATGTATCATGGTTTGGTGCAGTAGACGTTTAAATTGGAGGCGTAATTGAGACTTGTTTCCAATAAATTGCGACAGCAATTAGATTCTACTACGAATCTTCTTCAGCAGATTAGTTAGAGAGATTCCATGTCAATTATGAGTCCAGCTCCAATCCCAAGTACCGAACCGAGTCATGGGGATCATGTCGCTTCCAAAAGTGATGTTCACGTCTTCAATATTTCTTTTCAGAGTGAATCTAACAACTCTAGACTTGATGGGATTTACTTTGATCCTCCATTTGCTGCACCAAACATCTACTTCATGTAGAATCTGCTTGCAAGTCGCTCTGAGTAGATTGGCATGTGCCTTTTCTGAGGATTGCTGAGCCGTCTACAAATTGTACCATGACTGGCAGTACTCTCCTTCTTCTCAATAAGTTGCGACAGGAATTTAATTCTACTACGAATCTTCTTCAGCAGATTAGTTATATGGAGATTCCATGTCAATTTCGAGTCCAGCTCCAATCCCAAGTACTGAACCCTTGTCTTTCAGGGGGATCACGCTTCCAAAAGTGATGTTCACGTCTTCAACATTTCTTTTCAGAGTGAATCTAACAACTTTAGACTTGATGGGATTTACTTCGATCCTCCATTTGCTGCACCAAACATCCACTTCAAGTAGAATCTGCTGCAAGTCGCTCTGATTAGACTGGTACGTGCCTTTGCTGAGCCGTCTGCAGTGGAAGCGTGCTGGGCCCATAACCTATTGAATTGATCTGATTGAGAAACACAATATCACTCTGTCACAACACTTTTATTGTTAGTTTTAATACAGGACGAAATAACATGCAAACAGTCGGGACTAACTGGAATGACTGAATTGCTCGAGTTGGGTAGTGCTTGGGTGGGAGAAGACACCCTCAAATCATGGGTTCTAGGGGTAGCAGCTGCAAATTGTACCACGACTGAGTTCAAACTAGGTCGGGGAAAGTCTGACGAGTATACGATGTACAGCAGTACCTTCTTCGCATAACCTAACGATTGTATCATTCTCAACAACAACAACAACTGTTTCCAGGTAGCCGGCGGAATCCTCTTTGAATAATGGGGCCTCGACAGAGGGAGAGTATAAACCATTAGGTCCTGAACCTCTTTTCCAATGGTAACACCAGGCCGTGAGTGCTCGATGGTTGAAGTTCTAGGAGATAAGTTCTATCAATATGTAGGTTTTCCGCCGTTGTTGATGTACAAACGACGTGGCTACAAATCGGCTGTCCGATCTTGAAGCGCTCAGAGCGTCCCTCGTCCGTACTCTGTGGTCTGTGACAGAAAGTCTCTTCATATTTTATTCAGCTAAGTCTGATTTATTCAAATGTGGTTGAGGGTGAAGAACAGAAAGTGGGCTCTTCGAAGTATTCTGGTCCGACTTGATTCGCTTTATTTTACTCAGCCTTTGGTTTCCACCGGGTATTTCGAGAAAATAATATATTTTAGTTTATGTGGGAATCCTGCTGTCTGCCGGTTACATTAGGTTTGTTCGCAGTGTCATTTACTAGTGGTTGGAAGTGGTTCACGTTTACGAACTGAATGAATGCACGACCAATACCTATTTCCAAACCATCAGAAGCTAAAATTCTTAAAAGGGTGTTCCGGCCAGAGTGTGAACCGTCATCAAAAATTCGCAAATCTCGGGAATTATAGAGTTTATATTAACTCTTTCTATAAATCTTATTACTACTTCGTGTCAATATGTTTAAAAAAAAGTAACCGCTCCAGGAATGTGGCGTTGTGCCAATAAATGTAAATTAAATGAATAATGTCAATATTAGTTGTAAAAATGAACCAAAAAAAGTATTAAAATTGATGTGTACTAACATCAAACTAACTGAGAAATGCACTGATCTTCCTATGAATTTGAAATTGGTTGATCGGTTGCTGAGGAAAAGCCCATAAACGGTTTTCGTCCTTTTCCTAACTGTCGTCCCCTTTAGCCTTAACTTAAGGGGACAGTTTTACTGCCCTACCAAGCAGATAAACCTTTACCCAACTAGAATATAGAGAATGAGCTCTAGATTTTGAATAATAAGGTAAACAACATCCAATAATAATTTATTGTAACCAGTTGACAGCAAGATCCTCATAAACTGCAATAATATCTCGACTCCAACACCCCATGGATTCGATACCAAAGTCCCTGATAGGGCTAACTCTCACTTTCTGTTCTTCAATCCCATTTGAATAAAGGACAATGGCAATAACGAAGTTGAACATAAGTACCTATAGAAATGTAAATATTAATAGAATGAGGAGAATAAAAATTGATGAATAAATTTTAGATACACATGAATATTTAGTATGCACCGAACATAATGATTCAAGAGAAAATACTCTCCACTCTCTATAATTACCTCTTTTTTCTCCTAAGTATCGACTTTGTGTAGAACTTCGTTTCGAGTCCGCCTGGGGACCAACAACTGGATGCTAACCCGCAAAATCCTTGAAAACTTCATAAAAATCGGACGAAAGAGGTAGTTGGCAGAGTTCAGCCCGGGACTAGTAATATTCACCTAGATTATTCAGGTTATTACTTTTTTGGTCAAATTGGGCCACTTTCGAAAAATGTTATTAAAACATCTGGTGCGACGCTTCACACTACTTTCTTCACCCGTAAAAACCTGAAAAATGGCTATTTTTGCGGATTTTACCGCTGATTAAAACCCCCTCAATATATTTTTGTGGAGATGAGGGGTATTTGAACTTGTTTCTACTTGTTAGAAGAGTAAGCTCTGTGAATTTCATCAAAATCGTTAGAGCAGTTTGGAGAATAGCTATAAATGGGCTAAAAACGACGTTTTTCACCTATTTGGAATATGTTCTCTTGGTCAGATGTCGATTAAGACCAGTTAAAGGTGGTGTTTCAGAAATTTTGTTTTCTGCTGATCGCAATACTTTCCTTCTACCTTCAGGTGGGCTGAGGAAAGTAAAAACTGTACGGAATGGATGGTAGGGGACCTTTTGATTGCGAAATGCCACACAAACATGATTTTCTTGAGGTGGAAGCGTTCCCTTTAAAAATCACTCCTAATTTGTTTAGAGAGCTTTGAAACTGAAAACACTGCAAATTATTACACAACGATTTTCCAAGAGAATGAAGCTATCTCGTACATGCTATAGATAACCTTTCTGCGTCGCTCACTGTTCTTGCGTTGTCAACAAATTACAACCTTCTCTGTCTGTGAGCTCAATTTTCGACTCAGCTGAAATGTGAGCCCAACTTTCAACGTTTTGTGTGTAGAGATGTTAGAGTTCCTGACCACCCCGTGCAAAGATGCCCACCATGGATGTTTTACGTAAAATTAGTTTTGAGAAGTTTTATGGAAGAAATGAAACTAGCATTTTTATTGGACGACAATGAGAATCGATATCGCGTGACATGGTGTCAGACAACAATGAAAATGATGGCACATTCACAGTCTGGGCAACTAACCAACATCGCCCCTTGAATGTGATGTAGAAACATGACTAACAGAAGTAGTAATAGCAGCAAAGTGTCACAAAAATAATGCAGCAAAAACTACATACTTTCTGTTTGTGTGTGCACAACATCATTCTATAACATTTTCCTTCCGAGTCTGCAAGGCAGCGGAAGCTTTTGTTTTCACTTTCAAGATGAAAAAAATTTTTGTGCTCCAAAATCAAAATTTCCACTGGCATTTAGCGTTTCAAGGCTTCCTGGACAAATTTGGTTTCGTGTCTGTCTGTCCTTCTGTCTGTCCACATTTCCATGCCACAGCCATAACTTCCATAATTTTGATCCGATTTCAATCAAATGTTCGGGGATTGTACGGGTTAGCCCCGTGATGGTCCCCTATTAATTTAATCGCCATCGGACTATGGGTAGCGTGAGCGCCTGCGCAAACGTGAATTTCCTGAAACCCCGATATCTCAGTTCCTAATTGACCTATTTCGCTCAAATTTGGAGGATAGTTGATGGCTGACTCTAAGACAATCATCTATCAATTTCGTAACGATTGGATCAGTAATAGCTACTGCGCAAGCGCAAACTTGAAGATTGTTGTCATGGGCCTAGATCCCGAACTGCTCTACCGATTTCGGTGAAATTTTCAGGGATTACGCGGATTATATTCTAGAAGGTCCCTTATGAATTTCATAGCAATCGGACTACTATTATCGTGTGCGCATGCGCAAACGTGAATTTCCTGAAACTACGATTTCTCAGTTCGTAATGGACCGATTTTGCTCAAATGTGGTGTGTAGTTGAGAGCTACCATTACCTTCTAATTTCAACACGATTGTATCAGTAATAAGTACTGCGCATGCGCAATTTTGAAATGTGTTTCATGGCCATAACTCTGGAACTACTCGACTAATTGTGGTGAAATTTTCAGAGATTGTTCGGAGTAGTCCCTAGATAGTGCCCTATTAATTGGATAGCCATCGAATCACTAGTAGCGTGTGCGCGTGCGCAAACATGAATTCCCTGAAACTACGATATCTCAGTTCCTAATGGAACGATATCGCTCAAACTCGGAGGGTAGTTGGGGGCTGACCCAAGACCCATGAATTTGGACTAGTAAAATCTTTTTTGCCCCCGTGCTTTGTATTGTCCAAAAATAAAGATATTTTAATTTTTTGTTACCCTGCATTCTATTGACATGAGCATGGCGAACCGGTCATTCCTAGTTTTCTGAAAATTTAATGGTGACATACTGTGAAGGCCACCAGGAAGCTTCTGTGCCATGTCCTTGGCAGTGCATTTTCTTCCCCCGAAGAGGGATGGGAGGAGCCCCTTGTCACTGAGACCAATGAGATCCATTGTGACCTCCATATTGTTATACAGTCGCAATTTAAACTCGTTATATAACAATACACGTATAAAACAATTTTAAACAATGTCAATAGGTACGTAATTCAATTTAAAAATTTGTGCCCATAGCTCTTCATGCATTCAAGGTGTTGGTCCTTTGTTAAAGGCACTATTCAAGTGTAACTACAATTTCCTTGTTTGCAACATACTCCCTGACAAAATTGAGTCTCAAATCTATAATATGTTTAGATATCTGGGTAGTTATATAGTTCTTAGCTAAATCTATAGCACCCTTATTGTCACACAAAAATTTTCACAATTTTGGAGTCTTCATTTATTTGGTAGTTGATTAGGTAGGTACATAAAGGCGGTACATAAAGGGGACTCAGCCACTTTCTTCAGCCTGTCAAATGTAAAGATGGGGCTCATACCATTCCTCTCAAAACGTTTTTGTTCTTTTGCATCATGATTTGAATTAATTCGTTATTATTTTAGGCCATGGCCACGTGCACAAATGTAGTTCCTTTCAAAACTTTTCTCAATGTTATTCTTTAAAATTAACTGTAAAAAGTACCAGAATTGATCTGAATGGAAAATTTCATCACCTTTCAGCCATGTGAAAATGCAGTTCCTGGTTCTTCCAAATGCGTTCCCACAGTTTTATCGTCAACAACTAAACTTATTAGCAAACAAGCCCGAAGTGTAATAAGTACCTGGATTCATCTGAATGAAAAACATACCCACATCTTTCATAATTTCGTCATACACATGATGAACATAAAACGCAATAAGGGTGATTTGCCTGTAGAAACGAAGGAAAGGAGAAGGAATGGAAACTATTCACAACATAGGGTGGTGAAATCATGATGCACAAGAACAAAAACTTTTTGAGAAGAATGGGATGAGCCCCATCTTTACATTTGACAGGCTGAAGAGAGTGGCTGAGCCCACCGAAACATATGTACCTACCTAATCAACTACCAAATAAATGAAGACTCCAAAATTGTGCTTTCCTGAACGGAAAATGGTAGAACCAACCCATCATCACAAAATTGTCGATGGCTCATTTGCCTGATCATTTTGAATTTCAGCAACCAGCTGCCTAAACCAATAAAGCCTCTTGAATAGCTAATACACACTCATGTATTCTGCCTCATAAGTAGACAAGGCTGTAGTATTTGGCTTTTTGCTATACCATGAAACAAGAGCCCCTTGATACTATTTAATTCATTTCTCCAATCTGAATCTCAGACCACAGTCAGATCTACAATATTCCAAACGATACTTTGACGTTCCTCTTATGTATCTGAACAATCTTTTCAAGGCTAACAATAGAATTTTGGAATCCGAGTTAGGATATCGGCTCAAAAGATTTACCACAAACTCAATGTCTGTTCTATAGTTATTTGGGATAAATACATAGCGCAGTGGAAGCGTGCTGGGCAAATAACTAATTAGTTTTGAGAGGTTTTATGAGAGAAAGGAAACGACTTCTTTGTTAATTAGCATTTTTAATGGACGAGAATGAGAAACGAGATCACGTGACATGGTATCAGATAACAATTGAAACGTCTGCCAAGTTGGGTAGGCAGTATAGCTTCCTCATTTTTTAACATGGGCGAATAGAATGAGTTTGTGAACATTACAGCAAAATTGGTAGAATAGTTTCGGATTTATGCCTATGACGGTAAATTTCAAGTTGCGTAGTAGCCATCACTCATAAAATTGTGGCGAAATTCATAGGCGATCGTCTTGGAGTCAGCGCCCAACTACCTTCAGAATTTGAGAGGAATCTGTCCGTCAGGAACAGAGAAATCGTAGTTTCTAGAAATTCACGTTTGAGCATGCGCACACGCGTACGCGCTACTAGTGGCCAACAGATAATTTCACCGAAATTGCTTGAGTTATGGCCATGTAACACAAAATTGTGCATGCGCAGTATGTATTCGAAGGTAATTGCTAAACCTCCAACTACCATCCGAATTTAATCGAAATAGGTTTATTAGGAACAGAGAAATCGTAGATTCAGGAAATTCACGTTTGCGCATGCGCACACACTACTAGTAGCCCGATGGCGATGAAATTGAGAGGGGACCGTCACGAGGCTAACCCACTCAATTCCAGATAATTTTATCAAATTTGGATCATAACTTCATATAGTTTTGCCTGGGACAAAAAATTGGCCACAGACAGACACGGAACCAAAATTGTTCAAAAAGTTGATTTTGGAGGACAAATTGTTCATTTTTCTTGCACGTATACAAATAGTCCAGTCATTAGGTAGTTTGGAATGGAGAAAATACCTGAAGAGTTTTTATCGGCGGATCAATACGTTTTTTGGGGTGCTGAATCCGAAAAATTGGTTATATACTAGATTCGGATTCGGCTTCGCACCATGAAAATGGCGAAAACCCATAAAATGTCGGCACTTTTTGTAGTTTGTTGCTTATAACTCAGAAACTAGGCATCCTACAGGAAACACATCCTCACAAAAGTTTAAGCTGTTTAAATTTCCTAAAAAATGAGACCAAGAGTGCCTCTCTAGCTTCCTCCGTGTGGCCGCTAGAGCGCGCTGAAGTTAAGCCATTTTTACCAACTAAGCCAAAATTTTCGTATTCCTGACTTCCAAATCTTATACACCACAGTCGGTCCCCTGAAACCCACCACCACAACAAAGCATCCTAGGAATATACATGAAGAAGTCGGGTGTACGAATGAAAACAAGTAGAGGTGTACTTACGAAACGTTTCTTATTTAAAAAATGAAGGGCGAACTCAGAAATATAAATATGTACATACTTAGTAAAAACGCACGTTGAACATGCAAATGGCGGAATGATACTTTGTTTAGCGGTGTTTGGACCTCTTTGCTGTGAGAGGATGCTCATCTGAAATATATAAGATAAACATGTTATATTCAACCTAATAAATTGTATGTTAGTAAAATGTACCAACATGTGCCTCCTGTGTCTGCACACGTCACTTGCTGACGGGAAGGAGGGCCTGTTGTGGTGTTTCAAGTATTTTTTTCTCGGATTCACTACTCTTGAACACCTAATGACTGGACTAAAAGCTTCCTATCTTCGGTACTTAGTGAGGAATCAAAATGACGGTAGCTACGAGTACATTCACAGTGTGGGCTACAAACCATCAATGACAATTAGCCATTAGCCACCTTCAGTATGGATGGATGCCCTGTACTTCCGTCAGTAAAAATATTTGCGATTCACAATTGTTTTTTTGACAATTCGGTAGAACGTTGATTAAAGCTCTCCAATGAAACCGAGAGGGCTCCCCGAACTTTCTGCTTTCGAGTTTCAAAACAACCGCCGTGTTTACTGAGGTTCCTCTGAGGAATGGCGAGCGAAGTTTCACGAAAGGTCGGCTCGAAGAAGAAGAAGAAGAAGAAGGGGAGAAGACGAGGGAAATGTGAGGCAGCCTCGCGAGGGTTCCTTGACCTTCAAGCAAGGAAAGTTGATCAAAACAAACCCAACAGCCGCCTTGGAACTGGTTTCGTGCTCCGCTAAGTTGACACGGATTCGGCAGATCGAGGGGGGAGAGGAGAGGAGAAGGCTTCAGCTCGTCATCCCCATTGGCGAATCACTCTGGGCCGAATCCATAGGATTGTTCCAAGAGAGATGAACTCGTCAGAGTTCATGAACCGGTTCTGCTAACAAACTTCTTGGAACATTTTTACAAATTACGAATTGTCAAAAGGCTTTTACAAATTTTGCAAATATCAAGTAGCATACTTTATGTAGGAAAAAACAAACAAAATTTTGGAGGAAAGTTCAATGAAGCGGGAGTGACGGATTTTGTTTGTTTTAGCGAATTTTCGAAGGAAATGAAGCTATTGTAAAAGCTTCAAAATTTCTGTAATGCAAATTTTTGAAAATTTTCTTTATGGAAATCCGTTTTCAGACCTTTCTAAAACGATTCCTGAAATTTAACTCTTTTTTCATTTGTATATATATTTTTATTATTTATATATTTGTCTATTTATATATGTGTCACTCCAGACGATATCTGCCCGAGGGATCGAGGTAAAAAATAAAATAAAAATTTAAAATGTGAATAATATCAAAAGAACGGATGTGTTCGTTGGCCAGAATTTTTGGAGTACTCCAAGGGGTCAAATTTCGAAAATTTAGAGTCAAAAATTGCTGAAAAACGTGTTTTTCCGGTTTTTGATGTAAATGACCATCTTAAACGTAGGAACATGATATGGTATATTCCCAATTTCCCAATGAAATTTCCTACAAGAATCACCCACCAAATCGGTTTAAATCATTCTTCGAAAATTCGCTCATCAACTCGTACTGCATGAATGGGACTTTTATAGTTTTCCCTGCGACAAGGAATTGACTACAGACACGGAACCAAAATTGTTCAAACAAGTCTTAAACGTAAAAAGCAAGTGGACATTTTGATCTTGGAGGAAAACAATTTTTTTTAATTTCTTGCACGAATACATAGAGCTTCCTACCTTCGGTGGTGGGGGAGCAAAACATCACCGAAAATGTTCTTTTTTTTTAATGAGCATTCTTTTTTTCTTTGAATTTTATTTTTTGAGAAGTTTCCACAAAATTTTAGACCAACCGCGAGTCTGAAAAACTTTTTTTGCCGAATGTTTGGGCCCACAGTGCGTTGGTCGCCTCTCAAAAAAACAAAAAAAAAAAAAACAACCTAGGTATGCCTCGAGCTCGCTAAAGACCGTCGATGGGAAGGGCAAATCGGTTTCTAGGCATCACCCTGCACCTAGTGAACCAAAATTGTTCAAAAAAGCCTGAAACGTAAAAAGCAAGTGGAAATTTTGATTTTGGAGTGCAAAGGTTTTTTTATTTCTTGCACGAATACATAGCTTCCATCCTTCGGCAGTGAGGAAGCAAAAATGTTGATGCACTAGCACTCCAAGCGGGATTGTTTGAACTATTCTCCATCTCTTGGGGATTTACTTGGTACGTCATTTGGGTAATGGTCAAACTAGGCCATTCTCCTGAAAAAAAGCCTGAACCTTTTCGCCCGTTTTGTAAAGAAGCTATAAGGAATTGTGTGCTTAAAATTGGTAGTCAATGGCCCTCAAGGGCGCTGATTCCTAATTTGAGGTCGAAAATGCTAAATTCCGTCTTCACTGCGATACCCTTCAGAACAGGTGAAACATTAAGTCGTAACCGAATTCGCAATAAGCCATGAAGAACTGTGAAACCAACTTTTTACGATTTCCCATCTCGTCAGTTCATTGATGAGGTATTCATTATTTCTGACTGATCCCGGAAACCTTATTTATTCGCGCTTCGGCTCCAAAAGTAATTTATGACCTCGTAAAAACTCGCGGTTTAAACGACGTTGAGGAGGTCACAGGTTTTCTCGTCTTGAGGTCAAAATAGAATTTTCATGAGCTTCAAACAGTTAGAATGGATGTTTTACTGGCGGAAATGTCAACTTAAGACGAGTTTTATTTTCTCGTCTAACTTCATTCTAACAGAATTTCATGTTCTGTTCAAAAATTGTTTGCGAATTTCTGAAGACTGAGAATTTTAGTTACGCGTTTTTTTAAGCGAATTTTCGAAGAAAATGAAGCTATTGCAATGGCTTCAACATTTAAATAATGCAAATGTTTGAAAATTGTCTCCATAGAAATCCATTTTTGTGTGTTTAAAAAAAAATACAATGAATTGAATATATCTGAAAAGTTGTACCAAACGTTGATATGTTCCAGTAGTAGGTGCAGTGTCGCCAAATGATATTTACCAGAAACCCCTTCAGCGGCAGAAAAAAACTTAACACGAAGCAAATCCATCTCGATCAATAGATTGACTGCCTATGTCTATTGAGTTTCACCGTTTGTCTATTCCCAACCTATGGCTTTTCAAGTTCGTGTTTCAGACTAACGATTGGTTGATCGCCAGAAACACGAAAGCAACGCCATCTCAATCAATAGACTTACTACCTATGTCTATTTCTGACCGTTTTTCTATTTCTATGGCTTTTCAAGTTCGTGTTTCTGACTAATGATTGGTTGATCTCTAGAAACACGAAAGCAAATCCATCTCGATCTATTAGGTATAGATTGACTACCTATGTCTATTGAGTTTAACCGTTTTTCTATTCCCAACCTATGGCTTTTCAAGTTCGTGTTTCAAACTAATGGTTGATTGATCGCTAAAAACATGAAAGCAAAGCCTTCTCGATCAATAGATTGACTACCTATGTCTATTGAATTTCAC
>JAEMON010000013.1:21614563-21626389 GCA_030264115.1 Lygus lineolaris
AAAAAAAAAAAAAAAAATTGGGGAAAAGCTAAATTTGACTGGGAAACGATATAAATATCAGATTTGTATAGCATGTATTAGACTATACTCGACTACACTAACTAGACTACATTAAACTAGACTGTCTGTAGTTTTGACGAGTTCTTTCGCCTTACAGAAAAGAGTGGGCTGACGCTGCTAGTCGAGTCGACAGACGACTGCCTCCCGAGATGCGAGCCTCCGGACCTGTTCGAGACGCCGCCTCCGTCGAGGGAAGGGGAGTCGACGCCGGACTCCTGCGAGGACCAGGCGCCGGGCACCGACTCCAGCGAGGACCAGGCTCCTTGCGCCTACTTGTGGCCCGGTGCCTGCGAGGACTCGTCGACGGCGACGAGTCTCTTCAAAGAGGAGGAGGACGACGACGAAGGGACGGCCGACGTCACGTCGCTCTTCGGACGGTCGTCCACGTCGTCGTCGTCGTCATCGTCGATGAAGGAAGAAGAACGGACTATCAGGTGTGTGTTAATCGACATCTAAAACGGTTTTTCCAAGGCGGTGCAGGTTCAACTCGAATATTTCAAATTTATCAGAAAATTGTCGACGAGTGTGCGGGAAATATTCTGCGCTATTAAAATATTCGAGTTGAACCTGCACCGAGATGGAAAAAAATTAAAGCAAATTTCGCTCTGATTCCGAATACCTATACCACAGTCCTAAAATACTTATTAGCTGCATAATCATCAAAAATCCTCGAAAATCCTGGTTTTGGACCATTGGAACCACCCAAAATTGTTTTTATCAAACGGAAAGTTGAAGAGCTGAGAGTTCTGCGTCGAATGAGACCAACGCCGGCTTACTAACATAATAGCAAATGAGTTTTGGTGATTTTTCAAAGTTTCTCTTTTTCAGTCGTGGACACGAAAAAAGTCTAGAAAAATTTGACAAAATACCAAAAATCATGGGTACTGAGTTGCTGAGCTGGCGTTGGTCTCATTCGATGCAGAACTCTCAGCTCTTCAACTTTCCTTTCATACAACAACAATTTAGGTTGGTGGCTTTAAGTGAACATATGAACATGATTGTGGTATCATCGAAAATTTCCTATAAATATTGAGTGACGCTCAAAATGGACATTTGGTTCTGTGCACCGCTGATTGGAAAAGGTCAAATTTTTTATTTACGGAGAACCCACTACGCACAGTCAAGTCACAAAAATTCAACCATCCGCCTGTTCCAAGCGTTTTAAGGTCGAATTTTCCTCCATGTAAGCAAATTTCGTAATATCGAATAATTCAATATTACGAAATTTGCTTACATGGAGGAAAATTCGACCTCAAAACAAATAATTTTAATAAAATAATATAATTTTATAGTTTATATAAATAATTTTACAATTATGGAAAATTTTATCTCCAGGTTTGTAATAAGTTTGTATACATGTGGGAAAATTGGACCTCAAAACAAATAATTTATAATAATTTTATATAATGTAACAAATAATATAATTTTACAATTATTGTAAAATCGTATCTTCAGGTTTCCTGTTAAAAATGGTTGGAATGGCCACTACGTGTCTGACGTCGTCTGTCGATGGATGGGCTGCGAGGCAAAGTTCAACACGTCGACTGCCCTCTTAGAACATCTTCAGGTACGTCTCATTTACGTCTTCTACCTATTTATATATATTTATCCAGACGATATCTGACCGAGGAATCGAGATAAAAAATCCGAAAAAAGTTTAAAATGTCAATAATATCAAAAAAAGGATGGGTTCGTTGGCCAGAATTTTTGGGGTACCTTACTCCAAGGGGTCAAATTTTGAAAATTGAGTTGCAAAAATCGCTTTTAAAAAAACGTGTTTTTGAGGTTTTTGGTGTAAATTACTATGTTAAACATAGGAACATTGGTATATTCGGAATCAGCGTGAAATTTCCTATGAGAATAACTCACCAAATCGGGTAAAATTATTCTTTGAAAATTCGCTCATCAACTCATACTGCATTTGTAGAGCTGTGTAATTGATCGACGATATTATAATTATGGTTGATTTGATCAGGATGTCGTTTAGTTCCTTTCTCGTTCGATTATTCTCTCGATGGTGAAGCACTAGTTCGTCTACTCTCTGCTCTTGTGACGTTCACAGTCGGTCTCCCCTCCACACAATTTTTTGTTACCTGTTTCCTCCCCCTTTTATTTATAATGGCCCTTCAAAGGGCTATCTTCTTCCCCTCCCTTCGCTCTTCACTTACACTCGGAGGATCCACCGTCACCTACACGCACACGTCCTCTCTCAGTCCCTTCCCCTTCGACAGTAGCGTTTAGTTCCGTGGCCGGAGCGCCCTTGGCAACACAACACGTGTTCATCGTAAGGTTGTAACTATTTTCCCTCCATTTCTCACCCATCCATTGCTTAATTTTCAGGACGGTCCTCAAAGGCTCAAAATAGGGGTTTTCCGGACAAAAAATAAATTTTGCTCTGAAAAAATGAAATAAGTTAATGAAAAAAATAATGAAATGAAAAGTTCCATTCATGCAGCATGAGTTGGTGAGCGAATTTTCATTGAATAATTTAAACCGATTTTGTTTGTGATTCTTATAGGAAATTTCACGCTGATTCCGAATATACAATATGTTCCTATGTTCAAGATGGTAATTTACACCGAAAACCTCAAAAAACACGTTTTTTAGCGATTTTTGAAACTAAATTTTCAAAATTTGAACCCTTGGAGTACTCCAAAAATTCTAGCCAATGAAATCATCCTTTCTTTTTATATTATTGACATTTAAAATTTTTTTTGGATTTTTTATCTCGATGCCACGGGCAGATATCGTCTGGAGTGACACATAAATAAATGCATATATATATACATATGAAAAAGTGTTAAATTTCAGGAATCGTTCTAGAATGGTCATAAACGGATTTCCATGAAGAAAATTGTCAAAAATTTTCATTACAAAAATTTTGAAGCCATTGCAATAGCTTCATTTTCTTCGAAAATTCGCTAAAAATGAAATGAAATAATGAATGAAAAATGAAATGGATAAAAATGAAATAAATTTTGTTCTGAAAAAAAAAGGAAAAAGAAAAGAAATTTCCTCTTATTCAGAATAATTATACCATAATATATATGTTCCCGTGCCAAGAACAGCTAATATCTTGAGAAAAACTCGAAAATTTAAGTTCTTGACCTTTGGAACCTCCCAAAATTGTTTTTGTATAAAAAAAGCTGAAGAGCTGAGACTTCTGCGTCGAATGAGACCAACGCCAGGTCACCAACTCAGTAGCCATGATTTTTGCTGATTTTTTAAAGTTTTCTGTTTTTTTGAATTTTCGAAGAAATTGGCTTCAAAATGTTTATGATGCAAAATTCCAAAACTGTTCACAACCGAAATCCGTTTCGGACTATTCTAAAACGATTCCTGAAGTTAATCATTTTTTCATATGTATTTGTGTCACTCCAGGCTATATTTGACCCTGGAATCATTTCAAAAAATAAAATTTAATAAAATAAAAAATTATCTAATAAATGATTACCTAATAAAATAAATAAATAAATATTAAAATAATATCGATAGATATGATGATTTTGAAGAATAAGGGTAAAAAACGTATTTTTTTGAGGTTTTGGGTGTAAATTGCCATCATAAACATAGAAACATAAATATTGTGTATTCGGAATCACACAAAATTTCCTATTGGAATCACCAGCCAAATCGGCCAAAATGATTTTTTGAAAATTCGCTCATCAACTCATGACTGGAACTTTTTCAATTTTTCCGTGTCTACGACTGGAAATTAAAAACTTTTAAAAAAATCATCAAAACTCACGGCTACGGTGTTGGTGAGCTGGCGTTGGTCTCATTCGACACAGAAGTCTCAGGTCTTCAACTTTTCTTTGATACGAAAACAATTTTGAGCGGTTCCAATGGTCAACAACGTGAATATTTGAGTTTTTTTTTCAAGATTTATCGCAGCTATTTAGCTATTCTAGGTATAGCAACATTATGGTTTATTTGGAATCAGCGAGAAATTTCCTATGGTTATTATTCTTAGAATTATTTTCCTATGATTATTAATATTCCAGTATTATACTGGAGGAGACGATATTTATGCCCGGAAACTCCATTTTGAGCCACTGCTTTCTTTGGTAGCGAGACCCATTGTTTTTTATGTAAGTTAATAAAGAACAACGTTAAGATGCGAAATTAAGAACCGCATATTTACAAATCCCTCAGAATGTCATAAAATAGCGATTGGTTGAATCCCGACCAAATTTTAAAAAACCTTTCTTTTTAGTGTAGATTATCACTTCTACCACGTTCTCAGAGCATAATATGAGACCCGGCCTCTGAAAATTCACCCTAAAAGGCACCCTTGAAATTAATTGGTTGAAACGTTGGCATAGACGAGATGTATTCATTTATGACCAATCTTCAAGATGAAGCTGTTTTTGAAATACCTATTCATTATTCATCATTTCCCGCGAAATAATTGGTAGAGTGAATGTCGTCCTTTGTGTCTCTGCTCGCATTTGAGGAGTAAGAGGCCCTAAAATCAATCAAATTAAGGAATCAGGAATCGAATTAAGGTGAAATAAGGTTCAAAATACAGCTCTTATTGATCGACAGATCAATCAAGTTCGATTGGTGAAAATTTCAGAGAAATTGGTGGAATAGTTCTGCAGTTATGGTTTTGACAATAAATTTCAAGTTTGCGCATGCGCAGTGGCTATTACTCATCAAATTGTCACAATATTCGTTGTGGAGTTCCCCTCCGAATCTGAGCGAAATCAGCCCATTAGGAACTGAGAAATCGTAGTTTCAGGAGATTCAAGTTTGCGTATGCGCACAGGCTACTGGCTGTCCGGTGGCTATGAAATTATTAGTGTTTTTAACTTCGGAATATTATTATTTATTAGTATGTTTCTATTTTTTTGTATTATTATTTAGTGTGCTTTATTCAATGTAGGCAGTTTTCATGTATAATTGTACCTGCATTTAAAATTGAAGCTGAGTAAATTCAATAGAGAAGAAGAAACACACACTATACCAACCCCTCAGAAAAACACGAGGTAGGGAGCATAATATAAGGGGTGGTCCCAAACATAACGGACTTAGTTTGTTGAGGTCTTATAGGAAATTCCACGCTGATCACGAATATACCACATAAGAGTCCCTGAATAAATCTTGACCATTTTTTTTTCACACAAAAAACAACACTTTTTTCGACATTTTTTGAGTGTTTTGGGCAAAAAACACGGAAATTATCTAGAAAATGGAAAGACACCTTGAAATAACATTGTAAGAAATTGAACTCTGCGTCGAATGAGACCAACGCCAGCTCTGAAGATTGTACCTACGATTTTTGGCGAATTTTAGATGTTTTCATATGTTGATAAACTGCTAGATAGGAGGTAAGGCAGGTAGTATGAATGTTGATCCGTAGAGTTTTAAAGACCAGTTGTAATCGGCAAACCTACATTAATTTCAAGTTCATACTAGATACCTTCCTGCTCCTAACAAGCAGTTTATCAACAGATCACAACATCTAAAATTCGCCAAAAATCGTAGCTACAATCTTAAGAGCTGGCGTTGGTCTCAATCGACGCAGAATTTAATTTCCTACGTTTATTTCGAAGTGTTTTTCAATCTTCTAGATAATTTCCCTGTTTTTTGCCCAAAAACACTCACAAACGTCGAAAAAAGTGGTTAAGATTTATTCAGGGACCCTTAATATGTGGTATATTCGTGATCAGCTTGAGATTTCCCATCAAACTACCACAAACTGAGTCCGTTACGTTTGGGACCACCCTGTATACGTATATGCTCTCCGATCAACTGAGTAGAAAATTGAGCTGTGTCAAAATTAAGCTCCGATATCACCTGAGTCGAAAATTGAGCTCACAGATCAGCTGAGTCGAAAATTGGGCTCCGAGATCAGCTGTGCACCATGGATATTTATGTCTTTACTTTGGAGAGGAGGGAGGGGTCAACCAAAAGTTTGTGTCCCATTTTTTACTAAGAAAAATGTCAATAATCATTGGGTTTAAAATATAATTTTTATTTGGCATTGGTTGCCCATACAGCCACTAGTTACTTAGGTGTACTGTTTTAAAGTTTAAAATGAATTATACATTTCTTCAGATAGGTATGTACAGTTTTAACAAAAGAAAAGGAAGAAAATAATACAGTCTTCACAATGACAGTTCACTTTCCGATAAAAATATTGGTAGATTAATTTAAAAACTTCCTTTGATGCCCCCGACAGTGTCAGTAAATGACACAGATTGAAGGGTTGCTGTACTTTGCATGTAGCCAGCTCGTCGAACATGCGCCTTCTACTTACTGTCAGCCCAGGGCATTCCTGCACAATGTGTTGTGAGTCCTCTATATCAGCATGGCACCCATCGCACTCTGCCGTGTGATCATTGGTTGACACGCCCCTCAAAAAAAAATTTTTTTCGGTTCACAGAAAATCCACGTGGACGGACAGACGTTGGAAGAGTATTTCTACTGCCGCTGGAAGGACTGCAAGGTCTTCGATCGTAAAAGCTGCTCGCGGTCCTGGCTCGGAAGACACGTCCTCTCTCACGGAGGCAACAAGAGGTTCGCTTGTATAGTGGAAGGCTGCGGTCAGAGGTTCAATAGTCAGGTACGTGCGATGCTTACATAGGGTGGAGGCACCAACTGTTGACACCACCCTAATTGTTGACACTTGCTATTGAAAATAAGCTTTCTATCCACCTAGAAATTCAAAATTGGCGCCAAACCAAAGGCTAACTTATCAGTTATCAGTCACAGTCTCGGTCTAGCCTCTCCTGAATGATAATGAGTCCGGTATCGTACTGTTTCTTAACAATCTCGCGGTTGCTAATTCGTTAAGGATTTTGTTAGGAAGCCAGTTCACGATAAACTATTGACATGGATATGTCTTTTGGCTGAGGGTCAAGGAATTTTTCGCGACACTTTTTTTGTCCACAAAAAATGCAACGCTCCGGCACTTCACTCGAAAAGTGAAGGCTAGGTAGAAATCAATGAGGTACTACCGCAATGTTTTGAGGTACTACTCTCTGCATCGAAAATTGAGCTCGCAGGTCAGCTGAGTCGAAAATGGAGCTCCCAGATCAGCTGAGTCGAAAATGGAGCTCTCAGATCAGCCAAGTCGAAAATGGAGCTCCCAGATCAGCTGAGTCGAAAATGGAGCTCTCGGATCATCTGAGCGGCTCCTAAAGCCGCTAGACATATCCATGATCCATTGTTTTTCCCATCAAGGGAGAAATTTCTTTGTATGGGGATTTGGCCTACTCGGGAATTTCTCAAAATATGCTCCTATATAATCCTTGTATGGGTTTTATTCGATTTTATTTCATGTTTTGTCATGAATTATACGTATCTATTGGCTGGCCTAAGTGGGTACGAAAATTTATACTATAAAAATGCAACGATTTTTTTGTTTTTGCTTTACTTTTTACGTACCACCAATGCTTTACTAGCGAAGTGTAACTCCCTTAGTTTAGTTTTCATAGCAGGAAAATCGTTCGCCACTTTTTGGAATGCTCTCATTTTATCACAAACATCTCATGATCCCTAAGCCATTGTTGTATCTAGGAAAGCTGATTTATTACGCTAAGTTATAAACTAATATTGCTAAGTAACCATAATGAACTGATAATGTGAACAGAAGACACTAGGTAAATTGTAGGTATACTATTGAGTAGTTGGTACTTGTAAGCACTAAGCAGTAGGTTCTAGGCGATGCATAGGCCTCCGATCAGCTAAGGGGCTCCTAAAGCTGATGATTTCTATGGTATAATAATCTCTGAAGCTGAAATTAAGAGACGATTGAAATGATTGGCCCATTCCTACTCAGCTGATTGAGCTAAATTCTCTCCTGTTCATCCTAGGATTTTGTCACCATGGTTCATTTCGCATCATCATTCATTTGAAATATGTATTGCAGATCAAATAGACATATATCCATTCCCGCTTCCTCACTACCAAAGGACCTACGTATTCGAGCTAGAAATAAAACAAATGTTGTCCTCCAAAATCAAAATTTCTTCTAGCTTTTTCCGTTTCAGAGCGTTTTGAACCATTTTGGTTCTGCGTTGGTCTGTGGTCAATTCCTTGTCCCAGGCAAAACTGTATAAAGTTACTTATGGTCCAATTTTTATGGGATCTTCAGGGATTGTGCGGGTTAGCCCTATGACGGTCCCCTATTGATTTCATCGCCTGTAGCGTGTACGCATGACACAAAAAAATCGCTTTAAGAAAACGTGTTTTTTGAGGTTTTTGGTGTAAATTAGGTACCATCTTAAACATAGGAACATATATGGTATAATCGGAATCAGCGTAAAATTTCCTATAAGAATCACCCACTAAATCGGTTATAATCATTCTTCGAAAATTTGCTCATCAACTTAATATGCTGCATGAATGGGGCTTTTTATACATTTCAGTGATGTGTTGGCCACTCACTTGACAGCCAACTGTGCTTTCTGTGAACAGGATTGAGCGAAATAATGTTCCTTCTGCTAAAAAACTGTCCACCGGGCGTCCTTCGTTCCCTTATTCAGCTCCCCAACAGTTGAATGAACTTCATAGCGCTCCCTAACAATCGCTGATTCGTCCGATTCCCCCTTTTGTAAAAGTTTACCCGAAACCTTTGTTTTTCAGTTAGTCAAACCGTCGTTTTCGACCTCTTCGTACTCACTCCTAGTACTGCACGATATGGTGAACCTCTAGTTTTTCCTTCTTTAATTTTCGTTCTCGAATCAACGTGAAAATTTGCTCGAAAAATACGTTAGAAGCGAAACATTCAGGATTTCAAAAGTCACGCAAAAATATCATGGCTAACTGCTTTCTGATATTCTGTCTTATATTGTTGTCCTGAATCCAGTTTTTTTAAGCGAATTTTCGAAGAAAATGAAGCTATTGCAGTGGCTTCAAAATTTAAATAATGCAAATTTTGGAAATTTGTCTTCATGGAAATCCGTTTCAGACCATTCTAAAACGATTCCTGAAATTTAATACTTTTTCATATGTATATTATTATATTTATATATTTATTTATTTATATATGTGTCACTCCAGACGATATCTGACCGAGGAATCGAGATAAAAAATACAAAAAATGTTTCACAATGTCAATAACATAAAAAGAAAGGATGAGTTCGTTGGCCAGAATTTTTGTAGTACTCCAAGGGGTCAAATTTTGAAAATTTAGAGTCAAAAGTCGCTAAAAAAAAGGTGTTTTTTGAGGTTTTTGGTGTGAATTACCATCCTAAACATAGGTACATATGGTATATTCGGAATCAGCGTGAAATTTCCTATAAGAATCACCCACCAAATCGGTTGAAATCATTCTTTGAAAATTCGCTCATCACTCATGCTGCATGAATGGAACTTTTCGTAATCAAATCTACGTGAAAAATTTCTTCAGAAATACGTCACAGGCCAAACATTCAAGATTTCAAAAATTGCGGA
Source organism: Lygus lineolaris (assembly GCA_030264115.1). Classification (NCBI taxonomy): domain Eukaryota; kingdom Metazoa; phylum Arthropoda; class Insecta; order Hemiptera; family Miridae; genus Lygus; species Lygus lineolaris. The sequence continues at coordinate 21,624,029 of JAEMON010000013.1, forward strand.
AAAATATCATGGCTAACTGCTTTCTGACATTCTGTATTTTACAGAGTGTTTCACTTATGATCCGAAAAAATTCTGCCACGTGTTCTACAGGTAATTTCCAACAAAAAGTGTCCAATGAAGATTTTTTCTTGAACCACTCAAAACCTGAGTTTTTAACACATGTTTCTTTCGCATAAAATCTCGATTTTCTCAAAAAAAGTTTCCTCTAAACAATAAAAACTGACTATACCTATGGAAAGCTCAGGCTTTCGTGCATTTTTCAGGCTTACAGGCTATAACTTAACTCAAGAATTTTGGGGATCTAATGAGCATTTCAAAAACAGACAGTTTTCAAGATTTGACGAAATTAACTTTTCGGGCTTATTTCCCACCCTTAATTTCCATTCAAAAATTATTTTAGAGGCTGAGAATAAGGGAAATTAACGCTCTTTCCGACGATGTACTCAGATTTGGTTTTACTTTTCATATTAAGGGAGTCATGGCCTTTTCAGTGACCAAAGGCCGAAAACACAAAAAAATCTTAAAAGTGAAAAAACTCAGGTTTTTAGTGGTTTCAAGAAAAACCGTTAGTTAACACTTTTTGTTGGAAATTACCTGTAGAACACGTGGGCGATGTTTTTCGGGTCATAAGTGATATACCCTGTATACAGGGTGTGACATTTCGTGTTGGTCACAGGCCAGGAATCGATTCTACAGGTCGTTTCCAACAAAAAGTTTCTCCCAAAGTTTTTTCGTAAACCCCTTATTTCTTGAGTTTTTTCTTGAATTTTGTTTTTTCTTCCAATCTTTCATCTCTAAAACAACCATAACACCCTTAATTTACAGTGTAAAGTTAAAAATAAATGTACCATTGGTAAGGGCGTTAAATTTCCTATCACCTTGATGGAAAGCCAAAGTTTTTCATGTGGACGATGGGTAAAAAATAAGTTTGAAGAGAAAGAATTGTCAAATATTGAAAATCACCACTTTCTTTCTGTCGCTCATAGGTCCCAGTCTTCTAGCATGTGATTTTTTGTCTGTAAGCCTCAAAGTTGCGCCAAAATCTCAGCTTTCTAACGGTGTAGTATTTTTCAATATTGGTGCACCAATTAAGGGAGAAAATTGTGTTTGAATGCAAAAAACGTGGGTTTTTCGAAGAAATCGGGTGTTTTAGGCTGTTGACGACCTGACCATGACTGAGGAGTTTTCGGATCATAAGTGAAACACCCTGTATTGTTGTACTGAATTCACAGTTTTTTTTTGGTTTTTTTTGTACGTCCGTGATACCTATTTTACGTGGATGTCTTCTTTTTTGTGGCAGGTGCTCTTAACGCGACACGTAAACGGACATTTCGTCGACAAAGACATCAAAAAGGACTCGAAGACTGGCTGCGAGGTCAACAGCAAATTGATACGAAGGAATGGGAAGAAGCTCCGGTATAGAAGAGAACCTTTTTCAGGTACTTTGACTTTACATGTAACTTGCAGAACATCCAGAATATTTAGAATAATATAGAAAGAATATTTTATAATATTATTATTATTTTATTTTTTATTTTATTATTATTTATTTGTATTTCCATTGGAAATATTTCATTAGAATATATTAGTATGATTTGCAGAACGTCTTAGCATAACAAACTCATCTTAGCATAACAAAATCAGAATGTCTTAGCAGCTGCCGGCCTGAGGGGTGTGCGACGTACAGCCGCACACACGAGCCTTTTGGAGGGACATAAAACTGGCCAATTTCGTTAAAAAAAAAAAGAGTCGGCAAATTTTTAGAAATTGATTCAAATGTTGGGCAGAAATATTTGAACTAGGAGGAACTTGAAATCAATGTACTGTTCTAAAAGGCGCCAAAAAGCTCAAGCACTATGCTTTTAGACCTTACATTTCAAAAACAGCCTTTCAATTTTTATCAATTGGAAACGAACTTGTCTCAGTCAATTGATTAAGAGATAGTCATTCCCTGGATCCCCCCTTTTACCTGGGGAGTATTCCATAAGGGTAGGGGCATAAAATCGGGCAATTTTGGTTTAAAAAAAATAAATAAATTTGGCGAATTTTTAGAAATTGATTTAAAATGTTGGGCAGAATATTTAAACTAGAAGGAACTTTGTCTCAAAACTATTAAAGTTGACATCAATTTACTAAAAGGCGCAAAAGTGCACAAAAACTGTGTTTGTAGACCTTAAATTTCAAAAACAGCCTTGAACTACATAAATCCACTATATTTCAACGTTTCGGGTCGCACCGGACCCATCTTCAGTAACAACCTGTAAGCAGGAGTGAGCACACAAGTCGTCAAAGTAGAAAAACAGAAGGTTGGTAGGTCTTTCATGACAAAAACGAAGACATGCCAAAACAGGAGTACCATGC
>JAEMON010000013.1:21626621-21654551 GCA_030264115.1 Lygus lineolaris
TAGGACCCAGACCCTGGGTCGAAACGTCGGGAATAAAATAATTACTCCAAGTCTAGTTTGGTCATTCAACCACCATCAGCACTAGACAAAAACATCACTCCATTCAAATATATATTTATGTATATGGGTATACAGTAAAAGAGTTAAATTTCAGGAATCGTTTTAGGATGGTCTGAAACTGATTTCCATGAAGGAAAAGTTGAAAAATTTGCATAATTTAAATTTTGAAGCCATTACAATTGCTTCATTTTCTTCGAAAATTCGCTAAAATACCTAAAAATAACTGACCAAAACCAAGCATTTTGGATTGGTTCTAGATCTATCATGATAGATTTAACTGAGGAATTTCACAATAAATGAGACACGTGTAGTCGTTCACACCTTTTTTCACTTCGATATTACTTAACAATCTTAGTTCAACTTGTGCTTATTCGTCCGTAACTACGATGTTGGAGGCCAGATTGACTTACAAAGTCGCGCGGTGTTGAATTTCATGAATCCGTGAGAACTGCGGGACTTTTTTTTTTGTCGGATCAGCCGATGAATCGTCAACGCTGAATCAGCTTCAACCTTCAGGATCAGTCGAGACAGTCGTGGTTTCGACGTAAGTGCGAATTGACTCTTCAGAACATTGAAACATCACAGTAATGACAAGTCTGTTCCAATATTCGAATATTTTAGCTGCGCAGAACCTTCAGCACACACTCTTGTCGACAATGGGGAACTTGCATGGGTAGGAATTTTGCATTTTGAACCTCAAAATCTGGTTCAGCGCCCTTCAAAAACCCCCTGGTGCCAATTTTCAGCTAGAAATTACGGTTGGGTTGCCCAGAAAATGGGTTGAAAGGTATCTCGTGACGTCATTTAGGTTCAAACTACAAGATCCATTTTCGGTAACTTTGAATCGTCGGATACCCGTCGTATAGCACCTTTTTGGAAAGCCCTCATTATGATGTTTCAAATTTCAAAATGAAAAATAACCATGCCAAGTTCCCCATTCGTTGATGTAAGTTGATGGGAGTGTGTGTGCAGAAGGATCTGCGCAGCTAAAATATTCTAATACTCGTACTACCCGCTCACCAAAAATTTTTTCGGACACAAAAAATCGTCCCCTCCCGTTTTATAGGAAATTTTGCTCTGATTCCGAATATATCGTAGTATATTCCTATAATAGCTAATTAGCTGCCATATTTTGAAAAATCTTAGAAAATTTACGTTTTTGACGATTGGAACCGCCCAAAATTGGTTTTGTTTAAAAGAAAAAGTGAAGACCTGAGACTTCTGCTTCGAATAAGGCCAACGCCAGCTCACCAACACTGTGCCCACGATTTTTCAAATTTTCGTTTTCTCTACTTTTTCCGTGTTCATGACTGGAGAATAATTTGAACAAATTGAGGAGAAGAACAACGATCCGTAGCTGATAGATCCATAGCTTAGCATCCATGTGCATTATCCGCATCTCAGCTTTCATTTCATTGTTCTTCTCTTCTTCTTGTTCTTCTCAACTATTTGTTGAATTTAGTTATTTAAGAATGAGTGGGACCTCAACCAAGGAGTAGAAACTTTGCAACCAAATCTGGCTGTTTTAGTTTGGTCCAAAAAGGTATTAAGTCCTTAAAGGACAACCTCCTTAAACAATATCCAGCAAAAATATGATTTTCGGGTTCTACGCAAAACAGGTATTGTAGTTTTTCTATCTCCAGTAATAGAGGATCAAATGGCACTGAATGGCTGAACCGATTTTGCCATTAAATGGCAACATTTTAGATAAGAAAACAATATTAGAATTAAAAAAATGTTAGGTAGATCTGAAATATCTAGATCTAAATTTTAGATCTAGATTGTGTCATGAAAATTCGGCACGTGTCCTAGAGGGAATGCATGGTGCTTTGGACAATCCTTGAAAAAATGGAAAAATTAAAATTTCAAACATTCTGAAAAAATGCATTAAATTTCGAAATCGAATGTTTCGGCTCCATACCTACATTTGTATTGCTAACCTGAACACGATTTTCCCCGTTTTCTTCTTTAATTTTGGATCATTTTTGGCTCCGCAGTCAGGTGCCTAAATTTACCCTTAATTTACCCCTGATGGTGGCGCAACCTCTCGAATATTTTTACAATTTTCCTCCGGCCTGTTTAGTAAATCGTAGTGCTTGACTGGGTCCAACGAAATTTTCACGAAATCGCTTTCTTTTCCAGCTCGGACGCAAGACTACATCGACTCCGGAATGATGGAAGGGATTCAGTACAACCTCATCAAAGTCACAGAGAAGAGGACGTTGGGTCTCTTCGACCAAGTCTCACCTGACTCTCTAGTTCTTAGAAGCGAGGTATTCATCACGATCCACAGGTTCTTGGTATGCAGTGTCATCCAAAATACGAACTACCCTCCCAGTCAGGACAGAGTTCCCGGTGTTAGTGTTTCGTGTTGAGACTTTCAGTTTCCTTTTTCCACAGAAAATTGCTATATCACCGCGGTTTGTTCCAACTTGAAAGCTCAGGTCAAAAATATTTAGTTCAAATGCGTACAGGTTGACGAACAGGTTCTCAAGAAAAAAAGGAAACCGGAGTTAAAGAAAAAAAGTTGTCTATTTCCACGAAAATAATGAGTTACAAAGTTAACTTTAAACTTATTGCTTATAACGTGTACTTATAACTTATAGCTTATACTTATAACTTATGCTTATACTTACAACAACTTATTAACTTATAACTTTGTAACTCATTATTTGCGTGGATGTCGACTACGTTTTTCTCTTTAACTCCGGTTTCTTTTTATTGAAATGGGTTTCCACGACTTCGTCGCGAGTGATTTAGTTCGTAGGTTCTCAAGGTCAAAGTTAAAGTTGATTTACCTATCAAATTTTCTGTCTGGTGAGAGCTGTACTGCCGTGCAAAGGAGAAAAGCAGGTTCTCCAGCTGAGTAGTTTTTGAAAAATCGAGGTTTTGCGTTTTGTACCATAAAACTCTCAATTTGGGTCGTAAATATGATTTTTTTCTGCAAAAATAAACCACATTTTCGACCCAAATTGAGATTTTGATGGGACAAAACGCAAAACCTCAATTTCTCAAAAACTGCTCAGCTGGAGAAACTGCTTTTCTCTTTTGCATGGCAGTGTAAGCAAGTCTACCTCGTCTGCAGGGTTGAGAATATTCGTGAACTTCGGAACTCGACCCAGGAGTTGGAACAGTATTCCAGTTCTCATCAGTGAGTGAACTTTACAGACACAAACCAGTTGGAACAGACAGAGGTTGAATATTATCGGCAAGAGTGTGCTTAGAGGGTTCTGCACAGCTAAAATTTTTGACCTGGCCAGGAACCTAGTTGGAACAAACCGATAGACAACCAAAACCACGTTCCACTGTGAAGTCATTCGAAGTAATCTCTTCCTGATGATTCCCAACCTCCAACCAGAAATCGACAACACGATTTTTCTTCAGTGACAAGACCGGAAAACCGCAGATTTCATAAATGTAATGAGTATCTTCATTCAATTCAAACGCTTGTTTTGATCGATATCAAGACTCTTGAATTATGAAAATCAATAGTATGTAACATACTGATTTTGTCCTTAAGAGCTCTACGTTTTGTAGGGGACGTCACTTCACTTATTTAGTGGGGGTCCTCGTTCTGTTGACGAGGGACAGCGATTTCAGGCCTCACAGCATTGTAGGGGTCGTACAAAATAGGTTTACTGTCCCTATCGCAGCAGCTACAACTTTTGTCGGCTCAGTCAATGCTGTTGAGAAGGTATTTTTTTTTACAGTTGTGGCAGACTGTTGGGTTAGACGTGATGTTTGATAGCAGCTGTTGTCGCAGTGGCTGAATCATCTGCCATGTTGTGCACCGTAGAAAAATGCTCCCGCTGACGGCCTTATCTGATGGAATAAACCGGTACCCGTGAGATCGCCGAAGTTAAGGTTTCAGCGACGTGGTTAGTACTTGGATGGGTGACCAAGGCTGGGACCACACATCTCACTATTTTCACGTCGGGCCGTCAGCGAACCCCTTTCCGCTCAAAGGGGGTGAGGCAATGAGTAGCCATGAGCGAAATAATCGGAACAAACCCTGATCCTCCCTTTGAAGGACAGCTGATGACGTACGCAACGCTAGGAGTGTTAGATGGACGAAAATCCAGCCTGAAATTGTTCCTTACTTTACTTTACTTACTCCAGAGAAATGAAAACAGCCATGAAACTGGAGACTAGCCTTCAGTGTAAAATCAAGGAAGTGGGGGTCATGCTCATCTCCTGGACGTCCAGTTGGTCGACTAGAGACGAGCAGCGGACCCCATTTTCCCATCCGGACAACGTACGGGGGCAATCCTCTTGCACTGGGCAGGAGAACAACGAATTTAGCGAATTTATGTATTGTGGGGCAAAAGCAGTTCCACGTATTCCCTATGACAGTTTGCTGTCGGTACCACAAAAGGTACAGTTATGATACGAACGAGTTAGTTACTGCCACATTGTAGAAAGACAGTTCAGCGTTTACAGTTGTTGTGGAAGTACTGGCGCAATATCAGGTTCGACGTTTTGATTGCTGTCACGGCGCAATTACCCTGTCCGCCATTTTCCTTGTTGGCCGTTGTCGTGTCAATGGGACTTGGGTCTCGTTAAACCTGTTTGATGTCAGCAACACCACAGGTTCTGGCGTAGTATCAACTGTCAAAGTCACTACCGTAGACCTATGACAGTTTGCTGTACAGTAATTTCAGTAATGGTACAGTAATGATACAAATGAGTTAGTTACTGCCACCACATTGCAGAAAGACAGTTCAGCGTTTACAGTTGTTGTGGCAGTACTGGTGCAATATCGGGTTAGACTTTTTGATTGCTGTTGCGGTGGCAATTTACCCTATCTGCCATTTTCCCTGTTGGCCGTTGTATCGATGAGACTTGGGCCTCGTTAAACCTCCGACTGTATAGTGTCAGCACCACCACAAGTTCTGGCGTAATATCAACTGTCACCGTCACTTCCATAGACCTGTGACAATTTGCTGTCAATAATACGAAAGGTACAGTTATGATACGAATGAGTTAGTTACACCCACATTCTAGAAAGTACAGTACAGCGTTTACAGTTGTTGTGGCAGTATTGGCGCAATGTCAGGTTAGATGTCAGACGTTTAGGTTGCTGTCGCGGTGGCGATTTACCCTGTCCACCATTTTCCCTGTTGGCTGTTGGCACCACCACAGGTTCTGCCGTAATATCAATCGTCACAGTCACTTCCATAGACTATACTACTGTCCGTTCACAATGAGTGTACTGAGCAGTACGTAGAGAGATGGTAACCCCCCCCCCCCCCCTCTATCTATCTACAGTGAGGGACACAGGACAACACCAGTTTATTACTTGTGATGCCTATTGCGACTTCCACTACAGGAAATGCCCTACTGTCATACACGGTCACTGTCGAGTTAACAGTACTTAACTGCCATTGTGCAATATTGAAGCTTTTGGAGATGATAATCATCGGCAAGAGATTACTCTTATGGCCCCACAATGTTGAAATGGGTCGATCAAATAATCACCATTGTTCCTGATTATTTTCTGGATCCTAATGGATTTTCTTATTCCTTAATTTCTTCAGTTTATTTTTCACACGTTTGCCTCTTTCCAGCCCTCCAATTTCCTCTTTTCTAGAGCGCTCAAATCATAATCACCCATTCAAACTAGACTCTATTTGTTACAATGTATGCCATCAACATAACTTCATACCTGCCACAGTGTTGTTAAATGGTCAAGAAAAAAATTAGGCTACGCTCCGAATGTATTAGGAATTTTACGCTGATTCTGAATATACCCCATTTTCCTATTCCTAAAATATCTAATTAGCTCCAGACAAAAACCTACGACATTCACGTTTTCGACTATTGGAACCGCTCAAAGTGGTTTTCATGTAAAAAAACAAGTTGAAGATCTGAGACTTCTGTGTCAAATGAGACCAACGACAGCTCACCAATGCATTAGCCATGATTTTTGGTGCTTTTTCAAAGTTTTCCATTTTCTTGACTTTTCAGTCGCAAACACGGAAAAATTTGATTTGTCAACGGGCGTAGGTAGTTCGCATTCAACACAAAAGTCTCAGGTCTTCAACTTGTATTTTACATTAAAGAAAAAAACCCTCCTTGAGCAGTTCCAATGGTCGAAAACGTGATTTATTTTAGGCGACTTTATGTCTTTTTAGGTAATTATCTATTTTAGGTATAGGAAAATGGGGTTGGATATTCGGGGCATTTCCTACGAATTTGGAGCATAGCTCAATTTTTTCTTGATTGGCCACACTGCGTGGGACCCTCAACATTAATCTCAAATTCAACAATTCGATCAATCGTAAAGTATAATATTGAATGAAACTTCTAGGTACTATTTGACATGGGAGGAGATTGGCTCATACTTTTGTCGTAAATTATGAATTTTTTCAAAAGTTTGTCTCATTTTATGCCTACTTTTATTGGCACGTGTGAGGAACAGCTATACCTACTATATCAACTGGTCGGGTTAAGCTGAGGGTAAAGCGCTCGACGTAAAGGCTGTACAGGTTTGCGTTAAGAACGAAAAATGCGTTAAACCGTTCTCATGAACAACAAAGGTTGCGTGCTTATTGAGTCGAAAGAAATCGAACCCTCCTAGATTATAACCATAACCAGCTGGAGATGAATAACCTCATTGACGATTCATGATATCACTTGTCACTGGTAAGTGATAAGTTATCACTGCCTTGGCCTGCTCAAAACCCATCACGCAGATCCTCAAAGCGTACAATATCAAAATTTTTTGATCTTGGACAGTCTGATTCAAGAGTCAACAGCGTCAACCTAATCAGCCAATCAAATTCAATTAGTCAAACGTAGGGATGGAAAATCGGTCGCTAACTATCGATTTTAAAAATCGTTTCTCAATCCGAAGCTTAAAATCGATTGTACTAATTAATCGGATGAAAAAAATCGATTTTTCAAGAAACTTATTTAATTTATTTTTGTTTTTTTTATAAATTTTTTTATATGAATGTTTTGGTAGTTTGGTATTTTACCAATCAAAATTCGGAGGTAAAAATAATGGAACTAAAAATTGTGGAACTTTCAATGGGTGCATGGAAAATAAAATTATAACGGTGAGTTCATTCAAGAATTTAAAAATTTGCTTGGTTCAATATTGAATCATTGAAAATGTCAAGGCCACAGACAAAATCAAGTTGCAAAGAACGTCTTGTTTTTTTGTATACAAATTTACATGCTCGGATTAACTCCAACAAAAGTTATTCAGGATGTGTCAAAATTCATTTCGGTTCGCCTAATTGTCAAGGATTATTTTGAAGTGGAAAGACTTTTTTTGGGCGAGGGATTTTTTATGCAATCGATTTTTGAAGACAAAATCGGAACAATCAATCTACTATTATTATTATTATTAGTAACAAAAAATCGATTTTCGAAAATCGGAGGTGAAACATCGTTTTTTTTTTATTCACAAACGCGTTTAATCGATTTTTGAAGACAGAATCGGAACAATCAATCAACTACAATATTATTATTATTAGTAACAAAAAAATCGATTTTCGAAAATCGGAGGTGAAACATCGATTTTTCGATTCGCAAACGCGATTTTCGGAACACGTTTATCCCGTCCATGTGAACTCAGCCCCCACCGTTGATGCCCCAAGTCCCAATCGATGCCCACCTTTGGAAGTTTCTACTTCCAGAAGGGATAGGTACTCTAATTTTTGTTGTTGTTGTTAACCCTTGTAATCGACACGGCAAGGTCAGCTATCCAATCTACAAACAGTTTGATAACCTCAAAGTTCAAAATTAGGTTCGCACCTGATGTTGATTCAATTCGACTGGAGACTGAAGGAGGCAAACACAATTTTTCCTTTTTTTCAGCATTTTCTTTTTTTTTCACCCAATTTTCACGTTTATTTGGGCCGAAGGGTTTTTTGGTTTGGATATGCTTCGTAACAGGACATTTCAGTTTTTCTTATTCTTTTCTTTTCGATTCGTTTAATTTTATTTTTGAAGTATAATTTGATTTGGCCCTTCGCTGTAACGCTCCTATTTTTCAGATAATTGCTAAAAGAACAGACCCTAAAGGGATCAGCGAGGTATTAGTAAGATGGTTCCCTAAAAATATGTAAGTACACACCAATTGGCTTATTATAACTTTTTGCGTGGTTTTTTTTAATGTATCGTTTACTAGGTTTACTGCGGTTTAACCCGATGCTTAAAAATTCGGTGGTGGTGCGCTTCTTCTAGTTTATTATTTATTTCCCTTGTTTATATTATCCTAAGGAATGCGCGTTTTTGTTCTTAGTTGGAGAAATTCCTAGATCACTCGCTTCAAGAATCTTAGTAAATACACAATAATTACGGCTCGTTTATTAATTACTTACGTGGTCAAAATTTGAAAAAAAATTGTCGCCTGCATACTTTCGTAGGTGTCAGTATCCACGTGCTTCATTGGTGAGAAAAGCTGTAATATGGTACAACTGTGTCTTGTGACGGTACGTCTCTGCTCTCAACAGATAGCGCCTAGATTTTTTCCTGTGCTTCTGCCGGTGTTCATTTTTAAGATTCATGCGTCTGTATCATGTATGACGAAAATTCGATCGAATTTTAGTGTGCTGTACAATTTGAAGGACCTCTGGTACCTGAATGGCGACTTGAAGGGAAGATCGTGGCAGGAAATCGGCAACTTGTGCTTGATTTTGCCATGGATCTGATCCGAACAAAAATATTCTTTGAATGGATCTCTAATTTGAAAAGCTTCTCTGGTTGAGTTTCCACCTCAGCGAGACAACTTTTTTTGTGATGGACCTTTCAACTTTCATGAGCAAATCATAGAATGCATTTTGGCTCATGCGAAAATATTCTTAAAATTTACTCTTGTGGTCCACCACCAATCTTCAATACAAGGTTGCAAACTCTCCTTCCATTTCTCTAAACGTCCATATAGGGTGAACCGAGTATCTTCTCTGTGACTCTTCTTCCTCGTCTAAAAGCAATGTTATGATAGCAAGATCTTGTATACCGAAATTCATTGTATCGAAACTTACAAGACAAAATTGAAATGCACGAGAAAATCCAAATTGATTAGCACAGACCCAACTGGACATCTCTGATCACGGGAGAGCAGTGACATGGAAAGGTAAGGTAATGTGTGGATGGCAGTGATAATTTCATCATGGATGCCACTAAACATGGAAGGCGACGTCGCTGTCATGTCACTGATATGTTGTGTGGATCGACCTTTAAAATGCGATTACTGGTGAATTTGAATGTGATGGGAGGTTTATGAATTTCTAACCTTACTAATTCCGTACGATCTGACACAAATTAGTTCGATTTCCCATCATTTTTGGACCATGAGGGGTACTCACGGTCCCGGGCCGTTGTCGACGAGTTAATGAGTTAAATGTGTTAAACTGGTTAAATGCGGAGAAAATTCGCAAAGATGTTATCAAAGTGCGTTATCAACTGTGTTAAGTTAACTGAGTCTGAGGTGTGGTGAACGTGGACAGCAACCATGTTATCTGTGTTATCAGTTCTCTGACGAAGATTCAAAATGGTGGTACACAAACGAGTTCGAAGTTCTTTTCAGTTTAAATTCCATTGTGAGCTGTTTGACGGATGGCAAGAGGAGTCAGGAGGAAAGAGGAGGAAGTTCACCAACCTGGTTTGAAATAAACACTGTACCTGGACATCAAAACAACTTCAAGATCTTTGGCATTTTTGTAAATAAAAACTCACTGAAGTAAAGGAACGATAAATAATACTATAACCTAGGCGAGAAGGTAGCAAAATACGGAGGACGTTGCTGTTTGTTTTTTTACATTCTATCTCAATTTGATGTCAACCCTTTCTTCTCCTTCACATTTTCACCCGGAGATTCGTGATAACACTGATAACGCTTGAACCCGTTACTCAGGGCCAGCGTAGGGTGCCTCGTGATTTTTCTGAGGACGAAGTTTACTACTTAGCACTCGGTTTTTCTAACATCGATTTTCATTGATGATATTAAAGCGACACCATCGATGTTCGAAAATATCGATTATGTAACGCAACATTGATGGTAAAACATCGAACATTGGAGCCGAAACGTAGATGTTTCGATAACATCGAACATCGATGTTCCATCCCTAGTTTACTGTAGATACGGCTGTTCATAAGATGGCCGTTTAGGAGGCTGTACCATATTACGAACCTTCACCCAAACGCACGATATCTTATGAAAGATAAAATTATGATTAAAAAGGGCACGTGAATTACTTCGAGATTCTTGAAGCGAGCGGTCGACCAATTTGTCCAATTAAACATCTCTTTATTGGTGGTGGGATTCAGTTTCACAAGCACACTTTACCCATTTCCTCCTAAAATTGTACTTTTCAATCCGTGAATGCACCTTTTAGATTTGAAACACCTCATTCAGGAAACGTCTCAAAAAACGAACTTCTGGGTGGCGCTGATCGTATTTCCTACTACGTGTCTCGTTGACTTTACTCCGAAAAGAAACGGCGTAATATTTTTACCCCAACGTCCTTACGGTTGTAACGCCGACACCTCAAAACAATTTACAAATGACAATCTCGTTGCAAAAAATGCGAAACATTGTGTGTCTTATGTATGATTGTTTGTTCATGTTTGTTTTCACCTTCATCCGTTTTGTTGGCCTTATTGTTCCGGAACGAAATCAAGTGATTTGTTTTGTGTATAACATTATAAAATTGAACTATAAGAAATATAAGAAGAAATACATCGAACGCCTTGAAAATTTTAATTTTTCCGGCTTTATCGATTCAATTGTGAACAATTCGTTGAAATTTTGTTTTTGGTGTATTTCTTTCTTTCGAACCATTTGAAATTTTGCATCCACAAAACAGTAGATAGATCATGTTGGTCCTTTGCTGAATAAAGTAGAGATCTTGTTGATATCTACTTATTTTACCCTAAGTTTTTGATAACCCTTGCTAGGGTCACCAACATCGAATTAGGACCATAAGAAAACCCGTGATATAAGAATAAGAATAACAATAAAAATGAACATTATTGGCTGCAGTTACATAAGCCTTAAGGGCTCTCTTTATTGTAACAGAGTAATGAGTAGTGTAACAGAGTGCAACTTGATAAATTTCTTAGGCTAAAGACAAAAAAAATACTGCAAATTTCGCGAAAAATTAAGAAAAACAAAAAAAGAAGAATTGAACACACTTAGCTGTTTATTCCGCAAATTTCAACGGGACAGTTATCTCACCGTGACTTCCATGCAGTACAGACTTCGTAGCATACTTACAATTGTGTCCGAACTCCTCACAGAGTGCTCATTAGATTCGCCCCTTACGACGCTTCTAATTTTGTGGCACAGACTATAGCACCTCACTGTAACGTCCTCACACGCATAAACAAGTAAATAAAAAAGTATACAATGTAGTATCCATCCCTTTCTACTGAGTTCTCCAGAGGCCCCTTCTAATTTTGCTACTGATTTCGTCGTGTGGACTGAACTGTCCTGTTGCGTTTGAGGGGAAGTGGGTCTCAGAGCCTGCTTCTACCCGTTTAGAACTAGTTTGGCTTTTGCTTCTCTGCCTTCATTATACTCATTCATCTCGTCGCTCCAGGTTATTATTGCGCGGACTTTAGCACTGATTTACCGCTCTGTTAAGCCTTCAACCGCATAAACAAGTATATACGTTTAAAAAGTGTAAACCCCTTCAACAGAGTCCTAACTCCAAACAGTGCTCCTTGAATACGCTTCTAATTTCTTGCCGCGGATCGTAGCACTAATTTACCTCACTGTAAAGTCATCAATCACATAAACAAGTAAATAAAACATTATTTATTCAACAGAAAGTTAACCCCTTCAACAGAGTCCTAACTCCGAATAGAGTGCTCCTTGAATTGGCTTCTAATTTCGTGGTGCGGACTGTAGCACTTATTTACGTCGCCATAACGTCCTCATTAAATATTGTAGAAGGATAGAGATGCCACATCACTGTCAGCCAATGGGACCTTTTGAATCAAGTAATCCCTAAAAGTTACCTCCAACACTGTTATAAAATTCATTTCAAGTCCAACCTCCACCAATGCTGATGGGGTTCCTATAAGTGCATTTAATTTCTTAAAATATTCGAATTTGAGTGGAATAGATGATCTGATATATCACGCCTGCTATTCAAAACTAACCAATCAGAAGTGAACGTTTTTAAACATTATTCGAATCAGTGTTTCAATAAAGGAAAAACTAAAAGAACGAAATTAGGAAAATAAAATAAAGAAAAACATACTACCTACACAGAATCCAGTCTTATCAAGTCCGTGCACTGGAGAGCCAAAATTAGAACTTGACTCTGGCAGAAAAGAAGAATAATAATAATTAATACATACGATAATTTCGTACTTGGGGTCATAAACAAAAGTAAGACAACAATGAGAGACTACGAGGTATCCTTAAAAAAAAATTAATAGTTCACCAATGCTACAGTACAAAATAAAAATGAAAATACAGAACACTTGAGACTAAAGCATATCGAAGAAACAGCCCATAGCAAAAAATCTCTGTTTCAAGAGAAGACGTTCCAAACCTCCCCAACTGACAGACAGTCCAATAGGCCTGGTTTCGGAGCATATAAAGAAATATAATCATGTTTCATGCTAGTGATTGCAAGTGAATTAGTAGGTTTGTTCGCAGAGACCAATTTACGTTTGCAAACACCGTTCGGGCGTTCGCAGTGACTTCTAATAATTCTTGTTTTTAGTATCCATGCTGTTCCGTTCGCAGTGTCCTTCAAACGGGTTTGAACTTAGTTGTGGTTCACTAGCTCGGTCAGAAGAATTTTCGCTTGCAGCTTCTGACAGTTTGGAAATAGGTTTGGTCACGCGCACTTTACTAGTTTTCATTCGGTCCGTAAACCACTTCCAACCTCTTGTTAAATGACACTGTGAACAAACCTAATAAACCTAACAGCTAACCCGCAAAATATCGATCACCTAGGTATTTTTTAAATCATTATTTGCCTTCTTATTCTGATATAAATTGAAATTATTCAATTTTGTTTACCCCTCATCGTATTTTTATCGTCATTAATTTTTATTTTTTTTCACATTTTTCGCACTTACCTATGAATTATTGATGTTGCCACATCAAAATAATCATACATAGGCTCGCTGTAAAAATCGCTCGCTTTCTGATAATGATAATTCATAATTACCTAGTAATAACAAAATCGTATTCGTGTAATAATGATGTCGATGTTACAACTGAGAATGAGGACGTATTGTAAGCCCCGAAATTCTTTCAAAACTTTGAACTCTGGGAAACTTCAGTGCTGTGGATTTATTTGAAACCTGAAGTTACAATGTTTCAAATTTGCTACATAGTAGTGATTTTTAGATGGTATTTTAATTATTTATTTCACAAAAATTCATCTGCGTTTTTCAATTTGGTGATAATGAATCAAGTAAATGCTTTACCTTTTATTCTAATTTTTCAACTTGGTTCGGCGGCTTTATTAAAAATGTTTATTTAGGTGGCAGTGTCACGAATAAGACATTAGCGGTCTACGTAAACACTGCCTTAAACCTTATCTATGACGATCGACTTTTTCATGCTTCGTTCACTCAAATTTCACTGAATCGCCACTTGGAGCGCCTAAAGCCGCGCCTAAGCGCCTTCTTGATCGCTGAAGTGCCTAATTGGAGTTTTTTTCCTTATTAACAAACTATTAGGTATGTATTGTCTTCTCGGATATAATATGAAAATAAATTTATTGCTGTAATGTTTAATCTTTGATTTGTTCACATTGCAACTTCACAGAGTTTCAATTTTAAATCTGATCGCTGATGCAAACTTCGTTGGGTCTTCTCTTCGATGTTGACATTATGGTGATAGGTACCTAGGGTACATACGGTAAATTCAGTGCGGTTTTTTGATTTCAAATTACAAAACACAAAACATTTTCGAGTTTGCTTGGTACATCGTAGATCTATGTGGACATGGATGGAAACTGCCGGGTGAAAATTGACTTTGAACGTTTTTTCCTCCAAAATTTGACTATTTCGTGGGAAAATAACGACTGTACGGCATTCTCGCTTCGAACCGGATAAAAACCTGAAATGAGGAGGGACTGAGGCTTCGGACGCTGCTGGGACCGGGAATCTTCGGGATCTTCGGGGGAACTTCGGATTTCGACCGCTAGGGCTGCGCTAGTAGGGAACGATGGGAACTTCGCTACCCGATGATTCTTCGCGCGTACCACTTCGCGCGTACCATTCCACTACCTACCTATCTATCCACAACCTAAACTACAGCTGTACAAAATATGACAAAATGGTTTGGATTTTACGGAAAAAAGGTTGGAATACGTTCATTACTAAATAATAACAAAATTTAATAGGTAATAATTCTTCAAAATTTATGGGCGATATCGTCTACCTCGTTGACAAACTTTTGTCAACGAATTCGGAGAGTTTCAAAAAACTTAGTTAGGTATCATCTAGTAGTGCATGGTAAGAGACCCTCGTTTGTCTCGTGAATGCTTGTGTGACGTTTTGGCTTGAGTCGAAGCTGCGAAAATGTTTGCAAATATTCGTAACTCATTAGATTATGTGTCTCCGTTCAAATCATAACTTATCATTCGTTGGGTGGTGGAAAAAAAAGGGATTTGGTCAACTCTTGCGTTTTTCATGTATAGTATATTTTATGATGTACCTTGCATATCGTCTTTGGGTATCTACACATAGATCATTATTGTATGTAATTGAATGCAATTTTATCTATAGGTCTAGATTCCCCTTGTTTGTTACGATTCGTTGGATGGGAGGTTCCTAGGTTGAGCACTTAGGAATTTTTCGAAAGGATGGGAATACTTCCTATTTTGTTTTTCCGGCTCTAGCATTTATTAGAATTTTTTTTGGTCAAAAACGGTGGATGAGTAGCGATGATCATTTGAGGTGACAATCTAAATAAGTAAACCAATTTTCATATTAAAAGAGAGTTCCTAAGAGATCCCATGAGCGATACGAAGATTCTCATCTAATTTTCGTATTGTATGGGCTCGGACGAGCAAAGTGGAAGCTAACCTTGTCAAAGTTTGTATCCCAATATATTTCCGTACCGTGAAATTAGTGTCGTATCGTAAAGTGAGTTTTCATCATGCAGGAAGAATTCATTCGATCTTGGTTTATTGTCTGGCAAAGACCTCATCATTGTTTTTCAAGTGTATGCTGAGCATCAGCTTGAAAGAAATGTGCCTTGTTATCGTTGTTGAAGGTGATTCTGCGATACGACGCCACTGATACGAACTTTCCGTAGTATCTGAAGTGTCGTATCTTTACGAAGTTTCTGTAAGAGATACGACGTCTTATCTCGATACTGAATTTCGTAACTGGTTGAGCATGCGCAGATGCTGCTGCGATACGATACAACAGTCCACGATGCAAAACTTAGTATCTCGAATAACGCTCGTAGGAACTCTCTGATGTGTCAGAGGATTGATACCTTAAGTAGGTATGATGGTGTTTACAACATCAAATACCTATCTGCTTGTTCTACAAAGAACTGTTCATGTGAATTCTGGTTTTCTGAATCAAAATTTGAAATACTTCTCATCCATCTCTACTTAGCCGCCAAAACTGTGTGTATCAGAGGAGTGAGGACGATAATCAATGACATCGATACCTACTGAACCTAACTGTAGTTTAAATTCACATGACTTGCCCAATTTACCTATCTAATTTGCTGTGATACCATGATTAATTTAGTTCATAAGGACAGATTTCAGTGTTCTAACCTGTCATGGAAGGAAGACACTGTCATAGCCTAAAATTATCCTGGCAATCCTGCGAGGACGGAGGATTATGAATGGGTTTTTTCCCGACTTGCTGATCCTAAAGGCAGGATTTACAGACAGTCATCGAGTTTCAAGGAGACCTTGAGATGCTCTCCTCGAAATTTGAAATGCAGGATTCGGCTTAATGAAATTCTTGAAAACCATCTCAAGGACTGTCTATAAATCCCAGCCTAAATCTTGGTCTTTGATCTTACTTTGCAGTCTCATCTAGTAGTTAGGGGTTAGCGGCTGAGACCATTCTATGTTCAGCATGAGGTTTCCAATAGAACAGGTGTCTACACATTTGCCACTTGAGGTGATCACACATCGATGCTCTTGGTATGTGCGGTTCTTCACAGGACTTTGAGAGTTGAGCATAATCACTATGTGGAAAAGCCCTTCTTGTGAGATGGTAAAAACCTAACCTTGCTGACTACCTGCACTCAACCCGTCTCCATTCACAGAAACCAACCTTAAAAATATTGCGAAAACAAAGTATCAGGATCCTATAAACCACTCAGAGAACATTGGAACGTCCGATCCAACTGTTTGCAGCTATGATGTTGGTTAGTTTTTGCACAGAGTTCATCTCAGAGTTGAAGGGAACCTCGGCTCAGGGTCCTGGTTGGTCAGCCTTGAGCCAGTGGTAGTTGGGGATTAAAACGAGAGAGCAGCACCTGTATGCATCACTCATTGGTTGGGAGTTTCCTGAAAGCCCCCCTCTCCTAAGCCATGGGAAGCTAAGGGCTCTGATCTAAGCTGATAATCTATCAAGAGTTCTGAACGGGTTCAAACCGTCATATCGCCTTACCTTTTTGGAAGCTTGGTGGAGTGCAAAACTATGCTGTACGGGCAGTTAGTTTACCTCCTCCACCATGGCAGAGTTCGAATCCTGTTCTTGAAGTAAATGTTTTTCCTCCATCACGTTAGTTCTGGCGATTGACAGCTAGCAGCACCGACGTGTGGTTGGTGTAATTCTTGCCTTCCCTTTTAAGGGTGTTCCCAACAACATGCTTTGGAACTCCGTTCCACTGATTACTATCCAATTTTTTAATATTTTTCCTAGCCAATTTTGGCCTAATTGTGATGCGATTCACGGCATTCTTTTCGTTATTTAATTCTCTCTAGAGGGAAGGTGGAACTGAAACCTTGATTTACGTAATAACTGTATTAAATTAAGGGCTGATCCTCTAGATCAAACTCTAGCTACTCTAAGAGTTAGCTCTCCTCTAGATCACGTTCTTGTTACTCTTTACTTACTCTTAGCGTTAGCTCCCCCCTCGGTAAAGTTCTTCCGATGCCCTGTAAGTCTGGCCTCGAATGCCTTCAATGCAGGACATGCCTTATCAATTCCTCTTATCATCTCTATGGGTGGGTCGAGGTATACGATGTTATCACTTACTCCCCCCTTGCCTGATACACAGAAATGTTCTTTCACGTTGACATTCTCGTCTAACCTCGCCTCTTCGGGCGGTTTTCCTTTTGCAGACTCGAAGATGAGTGGATGGACCCGACCAAAGTCGAGCGCACGAGACCCGTCAAAATCACGACTTTAACCCCCGAGAGCAAAGACTGTCTATACGAATATCTCTGGGGTCACCAGAACCTGAGTCGAACGCCCAGGTGCCGGAAACAGGGCGCCCCTCACACGTGATACCCATCGCCTAACTTTCAACAATCATCCTCATAATTTCGTCTTCTAACGATAATTTGACACTCTACTTATTTCTCTTGAGAAAAAAACAACCTTTTTACGAACTTTTTTATTTATTGCATACTGTTTTAAATGTTGTAATTTCTTTGAACTACATAATAATGTTATACTGCTCAACAGAAGAGTAGCTTTCCCAAATCATGTTATTTAACTCTAATTATTTATTTAAACTACCCCTCATCAAGGCTTTTAAATTATTTGTTATCAATATTTATTTATTCATTGTTATTGCGATTCAAAATGCCTCCCAAATTCTATGAAATCAAATAATGCTTTCTGGCATGTCTATAGCGCCTACGTCAGTTTTGCTGAAAGGTTGCCAAAATGACTCATAATTCCTACACAACTAGGTACTATTTTGTGGGTATACTCTTATGGTTGAATCTTCTGTTGAACAGTTCACAACATTAAAAAAATTAGTGTTTTTATTAGACCTGGAGATTTATCCGAATCTTCCCACTGGGTTGATACGTTTTTTTTTTAAATCTTGTTTTCGAACGTTTGTATTTTGTACCAATTTTAAAAAATCGTGTCAATTTGAAAAATAATTTTTTTTTTCAACGAGAGAGTTTTTAGTGTCAACATCCTATTGAAATTACGTCAGCGATTTATGCAAAAATACAGACAGAACGTGGACTAAATTTTCTCAGTACAAAGTGTACCTTTCTTACATGGGCACATCCATAGTACCTGGTTATAGTGAGGCGTTTAGTAATTTTTATTTATTTTTTTTTGTGGCTTGGTGCAGGTTGGGAACTTACGCCCTTCTTGAAGAGTTGTCTCAGCAACGTTGAATGTTGTCAACAATTTCATAAGCATGTTTCAAGCGTTTCTTCTATGTTGCAGTCATGTACCTAGAAGGTAATGAACCGGGTATCCGCTGTGTAAAAACGCTGCCAGGATCCGAGAGTCGAGCGACTGTTGAGGGTGTGGGGGCGTGGCCTATTTTTCATTCATAACATCCGAGAGTAACGTGGAGCGCCTCCACCCTCTCGGCCTCCCCCCACTTTGTCCCGTTCATTCATGAAAAGCCCCGCCTTTCGCTAAGACCACGCCCCCATACAATTGTACGTGATTGTATCAATTTCTTACCTCATATTAAAGATGCGTAAATGTATTCCGTACCAAAAATATGTTCTCTCATCCCTTAATTGGCACGCTCTTCCAAGATTTGACTCTTGCTTTTTGTAGTTATGAATTTGTTCGGCTTTTTCTCTCGTTAAAATCAAGCAGTCTCCATTTCAAAAGTTCGACTAATTCAAAATTTAGATTTTAACGCGTACGAAAACCACCCCTATTTATCACTAATTATTAACTTTTTAAATTGGACGTCAAAGCTCGAACCTGCACCTTATGCTCATTTATTGCTATTTACTAATTTTCAAATCGGTCTCATCCCTATTTTATTTAGTAACTAATAATATAATTTGTGTTCCCAATATGATTTTGCTCATTATAACTTGGAATTGGTCTCGTGCTCACAAATTGAAGACTGACTAGATTATAAGGGATTTAGAAAAAGCCTGCTTACCACGATTCAATTAGATTTAAAAATTAAAAAAAAAATTCCCCACGTTCTAAACTAGTATTGTGAACTATCGCTGATTACTTTCGACTCAACTATTCATTTCACGTTTCGTAACTCGTCATTAAGGTAATTTCTCTCTTTATATAAAAAAAAATTATTTTTTAAAATTAACCTTTTTTGTTCCCTTTAGGCGTAAATCTGCAGAACACTTACCAATCCCAAGCATCAAGTACAAAAAAACGTTTTTTATACCGAAAATTTTCAAGATGGATTTTTGTAAAGCTATGAATTTTAGGAAATTACTCGACGCTGGAGGTCGGATTTTCAAATTAAACAGTAAAAAATATAAAAAATACAAAAAAATAATTGTTTATGCGTTTTTTCGTTTATTTGTTGCGATTGTTTTTTTTTAATTGTGTATATTACTTTAAACAAATTTTAGTAGGCCCTATAGTGGTTAGCGTATTAAGTTCCTCGTACGTTCTTTCGTGTGAATAGATGAAAAAAATGAATTCGATTTTAAGGTATCTTTGTACATAAAGACAATGGATTTTTTTATTGAAAAAAAATCGTAAATCTTAGATGAAAAAAAATACTGTCAGTAGCTAATAATAAATAATTCTCTTGTAAATAACACTGCCATGGCAAGAGTTGGATTTTAAGATAATCATTTTAAATGTAGAAACAAAACTGTAATTTCAAATTTTGAAATTCGTTAATTCTTTTGTGTACGTCCTGTGTCATTTTTATATGTTCATTAAGGCCTTAATATTGTTGAATATGATCTCAAAATTTTCTTTTGTATTTGAACGACAACCAAAAAGAAACGTTGTTTTTCTAATAGGCAGAAAAAAAGGGTTTACTGAAAAGAAAAAAAATCTGTCGATCCGAAGTGAAATTTCGGACTGTAAAAACCCCGCCTTTTTTTTCGCCTGACATTCCAATTTTTTAAAAGAAAAACGTTGCCCATTACCATATGTGCCAACTGAAAAGAATCAGAAATGAATCTGCACTGAGAGCATTAAGATTAAAATGTGGCAAAAGAGACTGAATTGGAAAAAAAATGCAATGTCTTCTTCGTAAGTTCGAATGACTTTTCTTTCTTGTCATTTTGATGTGAATTGAAAGGAAAAAACAAGTATAATGGAATAATTTTATAGTAAAAATTGAAATTGATCAGACTTTAATGTTTAGGTTTGATAGAATATTTGTAATTTTTAATTTTTTGATTTGTCTTTTTTTTCCTTTTTTTTTGGCTAGAACAACCGGCTATGTTGTATTTTACACTGCCCATGGTATATTGTTTAGATCAGTTCGTTGAGAAATGTTCAGCGAAGTGTTGTTGCGTCTTCAACGGCAGAATTGTAAGGGTTTTTGGTTGATGGACGAAATTCTGGTTTCGATAGAAGAGTATAATTTTCGACTGAAAAAAGAATTGTGCGGTTTTATATCCCGAGAAAAAAAACTTTTTCACGTAAAAAAAAGGGGAATGACCAAAAACCTTGTGCGAAGACGGATATTGTGTATATAAATATATGAAACAAATATATAATGTATTTATGATAGGATCAGATTGTACATAAGCTGGCTAGGAAAGGATTGTATCATGATAGACGTCTTTTAGAATGCTTTGAAAAGTTTTTTGTGTAAAAAAAAATAAAAATTATCGACAAGAAATATGAAATATATCCTAAAATGAACTTAGTTTTTCAGAACAATATGTTGCTAACTTTTTGTTTATGTTCAATTCTCAATAAATCTAGTTACACTCTGAACACTGAGCTAAAGGAAGCTATTTTGCCTTTTTTTCAACAGCATTTTTGTAATTGGAAGTCTTAAAATCGATAAATTACGAGATCGGTATTGAATGGTTTTTGAGCAGGTCCTGCACGTTGAGACTCGATATTGGAAAAAAATGAGAACTAAGTTGGATTTCGTGAGTATGAAGGGATGAAACAATACTGCCAATTGTTTAATATAGAAAAAAATAACTTTTTTAAAAAAAGAAATGTAAACGTGTTAAATTGTAAATTATTGAAAACCACGTAATTGTTCTTAGTTCAAGAAGTAGAATTTGTTGATAAAAAAAAGACAATCCAAGTTGACCGTTTTTTCTTCAATAAACCCTCTACCTGAGTAGTGGGCAGATTCGTTTTGGACGAGCCTAGTTGATCAGCGTGGATTATCGTGAATCTAATCCAATCACGAGTTATTATTTGATCTGATGAGGGTTCAATTGCGATAATTTCAAGTCAATGGGGTGTTCCAGTGGGTCTGAAAATGGGATGATCTTTGCTATATCTTAGTTCAAGTCATTTTATAGTATCCATAGCGATTTTGGCAGGCAAAATCTCCGCTCTTTCAGTCAAACTTAGTTTATAATTCAATAATCGATAACCTACTTCTGTCTTGTCAACTTGTATAATTTCTTTCTGGGCAACAAGATGGGAATGAATCAATCAATAACTTCTCTCTGCTGGAGTATCCATAATGATCTTGGTCGTCATGATCTCCGCTCTTCAAGTCACACTTGGCTTATTATTCAATAAATTGATAACCTTCTTCTGTCTTATCTACTTGAATGACTTCTTTCTGGGCAACAAAATTGTAATGAATCAATTAATAACTTCTCTCTGATATAGTTAGTATCCATAGTGATCTTGGTGGTCATGATCTCTGCTCTTCAAGTCAAACTTGGTTTATCATTCAATAATTGATAACCTACTTCTGTCTTATCTACTTGCATAACGTATTTTCTGGGCAACAAAATTTTAACCAATCAATAACTCCTCTCTGGAATTAGCTTCAGTATGGATACTGCTGCTTTCTATCAATCAGAGATACCTGGTGAATTACGTCTATGTCACCATCCCGCCTTTTCTCGAATTCAAAATTCCTATTTGCTTCTCCAATAAATTCGTCAACCACGAAAAAATGACTGGACTACCCCATTGGTGAAATTCCAGTGTTGAGATGTCATTGATTTACTCGATAAGTAGGTTTTTTTTTTTTTTAGCAATTATTGTCGGTCCACAGACCAAGTCCATCGCCAAAAAGACTTGATTAGCTGTACGTTTAGGTGTACTTACTTCGATAAATTGGCTCGCTAAGATGTATTGAAAACTGTATAGGTTCAAATCTCTCTTCAGAATGTTGCTCATCTTCAGAATGATTCATTTATGACCCTTTTAATGAAAAGTTTATTTTCTTTGATATTTTGGAACGTTCAGTCATTCAAATGGGGGTTCCAAAAAGGTTCTCATTTACCATTACATATGTATTCTGGGGACCCCTATTCACCCGTCAGAAGCTCATCTACATGAAAGTCGTAACTTAGTTTGCCCAGTTCTACCTGTTTACTCAATTTTTCGGTATTTTTCTATAGAAAAACTCAATTTCTGACTCCACCATTCGATTCAGCTGAACACTCCCTAAAATATAATATATATATATATATTCTTATTATATTAATCTAAGAAAATTTTGGCACAAAATTGGCTGATTTTCCAGAGTGAAGTCTTTTCTACTTCGCCAAAAACGAGTTTTTGAGGGTTTTTTGTTTGAAATTTACCATCTTGACTGTCGGTGGATAGCATAATATTTGGAATCTGCAATACATTTTCTATAAATGGCCCACCAAATGTTTTTAAAAAATCGGTTAAAATGATTCTTTGAAGATTCGTTCATTAACTCATGCTGCATGACTGAATTTCATCGCTAGCGTGTTGATCGGTGTTCAATTTTCAATCGAGTAAGCGCCTCAAAATTGTCTGTAAACGAATGGAAGTAAATTTCAATTTCCTTATTTTTGGGGTTTTCTTAAAAATGCAAAAACCCGTTTTACCTATTTTTGATTCTGCATGAAACTGCGATTTTTTTGGACCGCGCTACATTGGCGCAACGCACACCAACTTCGTTTTTTTGAAATGGAAACCCTCATTTTTTCAAATTGCAGATTCGGATTCTAAGTATCATTCTATGAAACAAAGACCCTTCACTCGAAATTTTGAGTGCGCAGAGGCGCTCTATTGTGCACTAAAAGCAAGAAATCGAGTTTTTTGGGTGTAGTAAACAATCACGTATGATGAGTGTTTGCAATGTGTTTTGTGGTGATGTGCAATGTGCAATGTGGTTTGTCGATTTGTCGGCAAAAATTGAGCTTTAAGAAATTTTATGAACATTTGAAATTTTGAGACTTTAATCGAAAAACAAATGCCACGTCATTCAGCTTGAAAAAAAAAAAAAAAAAAAAACACATTAAAAACATGTATCACACTTGATAGTTTACGGCACTTAATAAAGAACTTGATTTCTTGGTTTTAGGGGGCACATTAAAAGAGTATCTGAGCTCGTTAGACACTCAAAATTTCGAGTGAGGGGTTTTTTCCATGAAATTTTCTGTAGAATCCGAATCTGCAATAAAATATGGGGGATTGCATTTGGAAAAACGAAAGTGGTGTTGCGCCAATCTGGAGCAGACAAAAAAAAAAAGGAAAATACGCGTTTGTTGCGTTTTTTCGAAAACCCCTTCAATAAGGAAATCAAAATTTACATCCATTCATTAACAAACACCCCGTGTAGTACCTATTCGTTATACTTGAAATAGGTATGTTCAGGTCCTTATTGTGGTTTGACCAATATTCTGAGGTAGGTAGGGATTCCGTAGGTACTTCAAACAGAAGTTTTTTCCTTTTTTCAAAATCCAACCAGCCGAACGACCACGCTGTTTCTGTTTGTCTTTCACGGCTCATCCAAAAGTCGAATCCCGCCCGACAACTTCTAGTGCCATTCTACCTGTTGGAGAATTTTTTTAAGTATAAATCACTGAAAGGTCACAAAGGAACACCCTTCTTTCCAATAAATCACGCTAAACACGAATAAACCCAATGATCTCTAGTTATAATTGTCGAATTTTATTACAATTGTCGAGTTCGCTTGAATAATAATTTATTTTGCGTGTTTCATTTCGTTTTGAAGTAGTTTGAAGAAAACCTTGTTTTTTGTTCAAGTCAAAGTTCATACTTAAGATTTTTATTTAAATAATAAATTATCTTGTATTAAGTTTTTAAGTGATGCTGCAATGTTATTCATTCACAAGCTGAAGTAACGTCACTGCCATTACCAGTTTTTTCGAAAATCTTTCATAGCTCAACTAAGTACCTTCGTGTTATTTTTGAATCTTTATTTTCCTTTGATAATCCCGAGCAATTTTTTATCGCTAGAGCTAATCCGTTGATACATTTTCTTTTGCGTGCTATGAATATACCTCGTCTCTTCGAAACAGTACTTTTATGTTATAATTTTCTAGCATTACCTACAGTACTAAGCAAGTATTACAGTGTTGTACTAACTGTAGGAGTTGAGTTTAACCTGCTCTGTCACACTCCGGTCTCACAGACCATCAACTTCAAAATTACAGCCCTTCCGCATTGAGGAGAAACTTATTTTAGCGCTTGAAACACAAAATTTCACTCTTTTTTCACTTTTTTTTTGCATTTACTCATTTCCCCTACAAAAGCCCAAACCTGCGCCTTGGTTTGAATCACGTGTAGTGTCAAAAAAAAAAAAAAAAAAATTAAAAATCGATATTATCACGAGAAGAAGAAGATTCTCTTGGTTGAGGAAGTGCTTTAATAATAGTTTATAATCTGTAGCTTGTGCAGACTGCGCTCCCTCCGTCCTTCGCACTAGTCCTTGAGCACATGATTGAGATTTACAAGGCCAGGCGACAAGCACAGTGGTGCCAATATTTGCCACTCAAATTTCCTTCACGGTCTCGTAGATCCGGGTTTGACGGAGCGAGTTAAAGAGAAGTTTACTGGAGTACAAAAATAACGTCATATTCGTCATAACTTCTCTTCCAAACTGTATTGAAAGAAAAAAGTTGATACTTTTAAGTACCATTTTTATCTTCAAATTTTACATTTATTGCACAAAATTGACGTGGAAAAGTACATGCATATCAGCTGAGCCTTGAGGCCTTAGAAAGCTGTAAAAAATATTGTTTTTGACGTAAATACCTATTTTGGGAAGAAAAAGCACGAAATCACTGTTGAAATGCTCAACTAAAACGCCTTTGGTTGGAAATTTTTTGACATTTTTGCGATTTCAACTATCGAAAAGACAGTTTTCCATAGCTTGGATTTTGGCTGTTCTCTTAGGGGCGAAAGATAATTTTGTACTCCAGTACGCCGAAATCAACTCCACTAACAGACTCAGTTTCGTCGTCATAATTCCAAAATCAATTCATAAGAACCGGCAGCAGTTATCGAGTGATTTTAGAGAATATTTCAATATTATTAAGTTGGTGTTTTCAAAATGAAAAATAACATACGGACGGCTTAATGTTAATGATTTCAATGTAAATCCTGGAAAAAAGCAAAACTACCTACTAAAAACCAATGTGATTGAAATAGAGCCAATTAATTACATTAATGACGTAATTTTCAATGAAATATTCCCCTGTATGTGTCAGACCGCCCCCAAACGATAAAATGAGTGCAATTTGTAAGCAGTCGACAAAAAAACTGCTCTTAGCTAGTGTCTTGAATCAACACCATATCTTGTTACATTGTGATTTGATGTGACATTCATGCCTTTATAAATGCAAAAAAAACATGATCATTGTGAACTGAGGATGAACAAACGGTTGAAAATACTTGATTTTCGAATTCTATTATAATTTTGAAAAATGAACTGTTTTTTTGTCTTAGTTTTTTAGTTATTTTTTTGTAAAGTGACTGCGTTCTTATAGACTTATAGGGTTAGCTTTATTCCCATTAATTCGCTTCTTTTTATTGAATAAAAACGAAAAGGGGCAACGGAAAATGGGCTCGAACTCTTTCTATGACGACACTAATCCTTGTTCAATTTTGAGGACGAAAATTGAAAGAAAATGAATTGTTTTGAATTCGTAAAATGTAACATCTTTTTTTTTGTCAAAAAAGTGAAATAAAAAAAATATGATAAGTACACAAATTGTGATTGTTAATTTTTATTAATAAAAACCCCCACAATATGGCATTTTATTAATACCTACCCTTAAAAAGAGTTTGTTTTTCTGTCTTTTAATATTATTTGACGTATTTGTATTATTTTCTGAATAAACAAGTTCATATCTCGAAACTGTATTTTTTTAAACGCGCCTTTTTGGTCGGTTTGGGCTTGATTTTATGAAGTCCGTCATTTCAATAAATGTGAGAGTTCAAAGAGAGGCTGGCAATGAGTTCAAAGGCTAGCAATTTTGGTACATTCAATGGTCACATTTTCAAGGTTCAAAAATTGGTTGAGGTTTTGAGATTAACCATGCTAAAGCAAGAGCGGTCTCTGAGGCCGAGCTTCTTGGAATATGTTCTCAGAACAAAGAAGTGATATTCTACGCTGCTACACTACAAGTAGGTAACGTCAAGGGCCCGCAATAGGGACAGGTTTTAGAGGTTTTTATAGGTTATCCAGTACAGGAAATAGGTTTTCCGCGTTTTGACTATTGGAATGTGTTCCTCACTTTATTCCAGACACCATGACTTCACAAAATCGTGAAAAAATATTTTCAGTGTCCCGATTCAGGCTCATAGGTTCCGCTATAGGGACATGACGTGTTTTTGCCAAAAACCTAGTAAAATCTTCCATTTTAGCGAATTTTCGAAGAAAATGAAGCTATTGCAATGGCCTCAACATTTGTGTAATCGAAATTTATGAAAATTTTCCTCATGGAAATCCGTTTCAGACCATTCTAAAATGATTCCTGAAATTTAACACTTTTTTCATATACATATATATATGAAAAAAAAAATATATATATATATTTATATATGTGTCATTCCAGACGATATCTGACCGTGGGATCGAGATAAAAAAACAAAATCTTTTTAAAATGTCAATAATATCAAAAGTAAGGATGAGTTCGTTGGCCAGAATTTTTGGAGTACTCCAAGGGGTCAAATTTTGAAAATTTAGTTTCAAAAATCGCCAAAAAACGTGTTTTTTGAGGTTTTTGGTGTGAATTACAATATCAAACATAGGAACATATGGTATATTCGGAATCAGCTTGAAATTTCCTATAAGAATCACCCACAAAATAGGTTAGAATCATTCTTTGAAAATTCGCTCACCAACTCATGCTGCATGAATGGAACTTTCTTCAATAGGGACAAGGTATTTCTTTTTAAAAAAATTCTTCGTTCTAAAAACGTTAAAACAATATATTTTTTCCTCAATTCATAACCCACTAACACTTGTGGTAAATTAGAACGCTGGAGGTAGGGCGGCCAGACCCTTGGGGGGGCACAACAGCATCGTGCTGCACCTGGAAATGATGCAAAGAATATAAAATAGGGCCGCTATGAGGTGCCAGTAGAAACCAAGGCTTTTGAGAACAATAAATTTAACGTCATTGATGATAAAACGACGAAAGAGTGCATATCCCTATTGCGGACCACTTCACCTCAAATTATGACCTTCTAAACCAAAATAAACATTGTGATTCATGGAAACAACATTTTTGAAATCTGGCGACGGCGTTTCTCCCGTACGATCTCTAGCATTCCGTAAATAAATGCGAGAACTTACCGAAAAACGTGGGTATGGGAGCTCCAGAAGAAGTTTTTAGTAGTCTTTTCATACATTGTTATGTGATCACCGATTACGTGTAATCACAGTTTGTACATGTTCTATCAATCAATTTCACGCGACTCACGTCTCATGTGTTAAAGTAGATTTACCATTTTAAGAAATTAATTTGATTCTAGATTATAAACACGTTCATCATAGTGGTGTGGCATGGATCTTGTTACAACAGTCGTTCTGACGTTTTGTCTTTCCAACAGTAGTTTTCAATAGTTGTGATAACCCCAATGTTACAGAAC
>JAEMON010000013.1:21668622-21682445 GCA_030264115.1 Lygus lineolaris
ACCGAACGTCGAGTAAATATCTACTAGTAAATTATTTTGTCACGAGGCGATGCTGATGCAGTGATGAGAAGAAAAAGTGACCGATTGATTTAAATCACCCCAACGAGGTCATGTTGCCTTCAAAAGATTCACGGCGTTTACTGCTCTGGATCAGCGGAACAAAAACCAAAACCATCTCTCCAGTAGAACATGGAAACGAATGAAGATGGAACACAGAAAACCCCAGACAAAGACAAGGAGGTAAAGAGTCCCCAATATGGCCAATAAGCGCCATTCTGGTGAACATTGCGCGGTGTGGATGGTCTTTGAATGAATACCTACCTAGATTTTGAATCCGATTTTACCCTAATTTCTTTGCTTGTATTCAGAGTGAGGGCGAAGAACAAAGTGGAGCAAAAGAAGGAGGTAGTGGAAGCTCGAAGAACAGCCGTCCGAGCGACGATGGGACGAAGAATCTATCGATGGACTCCCTTCCTAGTCAACTGAAATGCAAAACACCGCAAAACTCTCCAGAAACCCTATTAGAAGGTGAGGTGAGTTAACTATAATCCTCTCCTGTTTGGTTTAGTCACAATGAATTATTTTTCTTATAGACCAGTTAAACGACTCTAAACAGTTGGACTCTTAATGGAGGTGTTAGCCTCAGAGACTCATACAAGTTTTGACGTTCAGGTAATACCTATCATTCTAAGTAGGAGAAAGTAAGGCACATTTGACCGATTTTCACTATTAATTTAATCTCTATTTTAAAATTTTTGAAAGCAATTTTTTTGAAAGCAAGAAATTTTTGAAATTTATCGTGTGCTATCGTAGAAGCACAATATTGACATGAACGTGGGGGTACTTTTGACACTTCATAGAATCTCAAACCCGTACCTACCTGATGGAAAACTATCTGGTTTTCTATTGGGCTGTTTATCCGACAAGAAAGTGACGATGGCAACCGTAGATGTTACCCATCGTCAGGGTCGGACTGGGGCCCGGGGGGCACCGCCGACGGCACCTTGGGAAACCAAAGTTTAGGGAACCCACAGATATATTTATGTAGGTATATAAAACCAAATATTAATAATCCTTCCAGAAAATCCTTCAATCTTATATAGAAATAAATATTACACCATAATATTCAAAGACTTCTCCTCTCATTTTCTATTATCTTCACCTTAGGAGTGGGTGAGTAAAATGATTAGGATCGTTTCAGTTTCGGTTAGTTATTTTTACTTAGTGGATACCTAGGTATCTACCGAAAGGGAAATTACATTGGAGACCTAATAGCTACCTTCTGTTATAGCTGAATATCTAAATTATGCGGCCCAATTGTAGCTATAGAAGCCCGCCGATAGCGATGATAAGATTTGGTCACAATTGCCATTAATGAATAATGAGACACATTTTTAGGACCAGAAAGAATCAGAAGGCCTAGCATCGACGCAATACAAATACGACAGGACCAAAGAAGATCACGAAGAGTTATCTAGGAATTTGAGGGAAAGCGCTATGAAAACTATGATAAAAATGCTGGAGCTACAAGCAGCTCGAAGGACCAATACTCAAGCAAATTCAACAGCAACTGCATCTAAGCAACCGAGCCAATTTCCTAATAGTATGTCAGCTGGGTCTAGCAAGACTGAGGTGAGCAATCAACGTCAACTGAGCGTGGGAAGCTCTTCGTTGAAAGAGAAAGACATTGAGACGCAATTGAAGGAAATTGAGAAACAAGTTAAGCTTTCGGTCAGTCGGACAGCTGAGTCGAGGAGGGAACAAGCTCATTTGATGTCACTCATCAACAATTTGGAAGTTAAAATGTACAGAACAGAAGAAGCCGAATACATCAAAGACGTTATGAGCAAGGTGAGACAAAGCGTCAATTTATGTAATTTATCCTAGGTTTTTTAGATTTTACCTAATTATATATGACGCTAAAATGACCATAACTCCCTCAAATTACAGTGCACAATCAAATATAAGGACACCGTTGGAAAGAGCGTTAAACGTTTTTGTAATCAACCTTAATTTTCTCTATTAATTGCTACAGCAAAATAAAAAAATAACCACACCGTTCGATAAAATAGTGATTTTGAAATTTGAGAGGACTTTCTTTTTAGTCCAATTTATTGCCCGCTGAATCGGGTGTTTTCCATAATACTCCCGGCCTCCAAAAAGTGGTCGTCGATACTCCCGTAGTGGTGAGAGCAGAGTCGCCGATACTCCCGGGCCCGAAGTGAGGTTGTCCGCTGATACTCCCGCATTCACGAGTAGGTGTGGTTAAAAATTTGGGATTGTATCCGTGCTGTGGTAGCACATCGTCAACGTGTCACAATAGCAATCAACTAAAAACTAATGAATGAACAACGAAACAAAACATTAAGTCGAACTAGTGGATGGAAATGGAAAGTGGATTGGAAACGAGGAAGTAGTTTGGAAGAAAGTACAGCGTCGGAGGATACACCAGTGTGTACATCCTCGTACAGCGAAAATTCCTCGCCTTATTTCTCATTTAGCGTCGGCATTACATTCAGGCATGAAGACTTGCTCTCTTGACTTTGGGAAACTGCAGGGGTTTTTCTTATGTTTTCACCTTCCACAACAGTTTCTCAACCTTCTTACTCGGTCCACATCAACATCCACTTCTGGCAGTTCCCACATAGCATTCCTTACTACCTACAACACCAATACGCCCCTCGTTAAACAAATTAAATGACGTAAATCGGACCCTTGACTCAATAACACTCACAACGGGAGTATCGGCGACTAACTCGTATCAGTCCAACGGGAGCATCCACGACCAAAATTCTCTCGGACCTGGTCGACTTTCTCTTTTTGGGAGTATTATTGACTACGCCCGCTGAATCTACTGTAAAAGTGTTTATAATGCACTAGGCTGATAGGAAATTTAAAGCTCGTTTCAACGGTGTCCTTATATTAATTTGATTTTACACTGCGATTTGAGGGAGTTATAGCCATTTTAACGTCATAAGATCAAAAACACGAAAAAATCTTAAAATTGAAAATACTCGCTAAAACAACGGGTTAAACGATTTATTCCTAGGAGGTACTTTTCGTTGAAAATTTTGAAGGTTCTCAACCTTCAGTGTGATCCCCCCCCCCCCCCTCCCCCGTACAATCGCTCCCAGGTAGCAACAACTATCGTGAGAACGTCTCAAATGATTCTGATGAAAGTTCGTTATTCGTATGGTCCTTCTGATCTGCACAATCCCTACATTTCCATAAAAATCGGATTCATAATTTCGTATAGTTTTTCCCAGGGACAAGGACTTCAGACAAACCGACACACATGTAGTGTAGACTAAGACTAATGTCGTTCAGTTTGGTTTAAGGTTCCTGATGAATTGGATTTAGAAAAAATGAAACGCCTTCAGCTTGTGATGATGGAGAGGAAACGCCTGGAAAGAGACATTCAGCGACTACAGATGGAGATCCGAGCGATGAACAACGCCATGGCCAATGCCGACGTTATCGTAAGCGAAAGTGCTCCCATTAAAAAAACCCGCAGAGTGGTTATTCGTGAAGGTAATATACGAAATTTCCAACACAATATTGTAATTAAAAATCCAATGGTAGCACTTAGATTCTAGATATATGATAAATATCAATGAGGTCACAAAATAGTTGTATAAGTTTACGACTTATCTATATGCCCGCTATTTAGACGACTTTGTGACGTCTCGGTAAGGTCTGAATAAGACTCCAAAAACTGTGCGAGATTGTGATCTTTTTGAGTCCAGTTTGAGGTATCTGAGACATTCTCTGCTGTGTTCCATTCTAACTGAAGACTTAGCAACTGGCAATTTCCCTTACTAACTTAACTGCGTTGGATCGAAGGATTGACAGCCGACTTTCCTGGTCTAAGGCCGCATTTACACGAGGCCAGTGGGCAGTCCAGTTAACTGGCGCAAATCAGAAGCCAACCAACTGGCGCTAGTGCTAGTTCAGACGTAGCCAGTCAATTGGAGCCAGTTATCTGCGAATTGGCTGCAGTTTTACACAAAGAATTATTCAGAAGGAGGGAGTGGACGAGAAAGTGGATTTCGTGAAGATATTCGTCCAGGGCCTCATCACAGCTGTTGAGGGAATTGAGATTGGAAGATCCAAGTGAATACAGATCTCTGTTGAAAATTTCCCCTGACACTTTTGATGCTCAAAATGGCTACGCCAGCTTGAATTTTTGGTAGTGCGGGGTACCTGACTGGACTGAAATGTACTTCAGAGGCCAGTCGACTAGAGCAACTTTTTTCCACTGGACTGGAACGTCACTGAACGCCAGTGATGTTTACACGAGGCCAGTAGCTGGCCTCCAGTCGACTGGACTGCTTATTGGCCTCGTGTAAACACGGCCTAAGCATGTGGATATGCTGGCACCCAAGCTTACATCTTGCTCCTGTAGAGGTTTTAAGTATTACAAGAGAGTTTTAGTTTTAGCAGAGTTTTATTAGTATAAGTTTTAGTTTTAAACGCAGGCGAACGGAAACAGATATTAGAATAATGGTCTCATGTTGATAACAAAGTTATCTGCAAGGTAGGCTCCTATTGGATGGATAAGCAAGATGGCGGACCAATAAGAATGCGTGTAGCATACCCGCTAATAATTTGAATTCAAATTTTCCCTCCAACAGCTCCAATATACTTTTCCGCTCGCATAATGCTGCTCCGTTTGATACCCTCCACTCAGTGTATTTTGCGCATATTGGGAGTCGGCTCAATTATGGCATTCTCCTGTTGGGTGGTTCGTCGCGTACTGAGACCTCCTTCAAGATACAGAAGGGAATTCTGCGGTCAATCTACAGCCTTGGTCTCAGGCAATCGTACCGTACTTCAGAAAGTTTGGCGCATTGACTGTCTACGGTCTCTTTATTCAGAGATCCTTATTTTACGTCAAGGACAGCTTGGAATTATTCATCACAGGAGACTCACAATTATGAAACAAGGAACAGGCACTACTTGCGCCCTGCCCCGGTGAGACTGGCCAAATCTACATCGACTGATGCTGATCAGGTTGGCCTTAGGTTTTACAACGCTCTGCCACCTGCGAGCTGAAGAGTCTGCCGATGAAGGACTTCCGGCGAAAGCTCAAAGAACTGTTGATGGCGGCAGAACGTATAGCGTCGACGAATCTGTTGTTGTTTAAATGATGTACCTGACTTAATGCCTTTTGTGTATTATAGTGACGTTGTATAGCCTCTCAGAGGATTGTATAATAAACATTTATTGATTGTTTGATTGACTGGGGTTACCCTTCACGTCTCATTTCTTCTGAAGGTAGGACTGACTACTTCATGAAATTGGTTATTCTACACATAACATAGGAGATGTTGATGAAAATAAGTCACAACCACTGAAAATGTCAACAAAATTGATCAAATAGGTGCCTCCAAAGACGAGTTTCAAGTTTGAACATGCCTGGCTGCTATTACTGAACCAATCGGAATGAAATTCACAGACAAGCATGTTGAGGTCTGCCTCAAGTACCCTATAAATTTAATGGGTTTGGGTGGTTAGAGGCCGGGAACTTAGTTGCGCTCATCCGGTTTATTAGCTTTTTTGGGTACCTATTAAGTATATTTTTTGAGCGTAGCTGACTTGTGTTGGGACTTTGTGTCAGCTTGAAGTTGAAATAGTGGAAGGTCTTCAGCTTTGGTTGCACTGGCAAATTACGTAGGAGTGACGCTCATCAATATTGAGGCCATGAACTATTTTAACGATTACGAAGCCTACCCTCGCCACACTACCAAAATTGAAGCTCTAAAGAGGACATGTGTGTCAAAAGCGCAATTAAACGAAGTCACCGTTGTAGAAACTTCACCTTAAAATAATTCCAACATAGAGAATGGGCATAGGTACCTAACCAAAACATAATATTAGGTATAAGTAAGGCCCCATGAGGCTTTCGAAACTGCAGATGATAACGTTAATTTTTATTGTTATTCAAACACCGCCTTTGGTAGTGCAGGTGATTTCAATTATGAGTAAAATTCAACTCAAGCATCATTCGATTTGCACAGCACCCGAAGCTAACGACGAGAGCACTCAGCTGTTACCGAACGATATCTCCGCTGGGAAACCCGAACGGCGAGGGCACATTTCATCCCCAGATCCACCTGTAGATTCCTCGGATACACCAGGTAGGTATCGTATTTATCTTATATAATTATGTGCGACTGTTACACTGGCAAAAAACAGGAAAGTCGTTTAAGTCAGAGTTTCTCAAAGTCCAGGATTCCGCGGACCCCCCAGCAGAAGGGGGGTCCGGGGGGCCACAGATGCAAGCTGCCACTGCTGGCCTGCCACGCGCAACCAGTAACTCAATCTTATCTTATAATATAATATAGGAATGTAAATACTGGATATTACTCGGATGTAATACTGGATATTACTCGGATAGTTGACAGTGGATATTTGTAATGCGTTAATGAAAAGGATAGATAATTTTCTATAGGTACCTATATCTCAGTAGGCAAAGCATTATACGGATCGTTACTTCGTACTTTGATTGCTAATCTTAGGTATAAGTTAGTATGTCTTTAATTTAGAGTAATTTTCAAAACTATTTTTAGTTTTGTTATGCTAGCCGCGGCCCCCCTGGCACCTTGAGAAACTCTGGTCTAAGTCGTGTCGCAGCAGATCTGAGAGGGATCTACGTTTGAGGGTGCTGAATCAGAGTCAGTTTTTCACGTAGATGTCGAGGTTGATACAGCCCCTACATTTTGAAAAAATTACCATTTCTAAAAAAAAATTTCTCGCGACGTGAGCTCATTACGGCAGGGATTTATAGAGGGTCCTGGAGTTTCAAGGAGACCTTGAGAAGGTCCCATCAAAATGAGGAAAATTTGGTCTCCTTAAAACTCGAGGACTGTCTATAAATCCCGCCCTAGATCCTCTCAAGCAGCCCTTGTATCAGTGATAAGTTACCACCGCTTTGGCCTGCGCAGAACCCAACACGCAGGCCTGCAAAGTGCGCACAAATCAAGATTTTTTGATTCTGGACAGTGGTGCAACAGTTGTCTCGCATAATAAGCCATCAACCTGACGAGCCAATCAAATTCAATGACTCGTTCGCGTTTTGCAGACTTTTTTTTTTGTGTGTTTTGCGCGTTCATTTGAATCCGGCTTTACTGCCCGCATTCTTATGTAACGTAACGTTACTTGTAACACCTGAATTCCTCGTTACTCATTACACAGGATGTTCGGCTCAGGAAGATGACGATGAAGGAGGGAGGAAACGTTCGGTAGAAAGTGAAGATGAAGTCGAAGTCAACAAGAATGAAGTCAACGAGAGTGAAGTCAAATCAACGCCAACCCCACCTACTAAAGGCAAAAAATCAAAGAAATGAACACTTTTGTGTTTCGAATTTTGACCAATCGTATTTTTAATTTTCTTTATTTTGATCAATGAACCTTCGGAAACGAAAATGATCGCTTTTAAATTCAAAATTTGATGTCTTACGTTTAGAGGTAGGTGGTACCTACATACGCAAATTATTACACAACAGATAACCCTTCTGAGTAGATCACTGTTCTTTTTTAGTCACAAAAATTAGGTACCTATACCCAAAATCCTTACTCTTGATGAAAATGGAAATATGAAAATCGCATAAAATCAGCTGTTTTAAATTGAAAGGTGATTTGCCCATTTGGCACGAGTGTCAGATTCGTGTTCGAAAAATACGAGAGCCCATCCCTACACTGCTCCTACCTACTTATTATAATTAAGAAATTTCGGGGGCATTTTAGAATGTTATATCGTTCCTCAGGTCATAATGCATTCATGTAATACCGACTTGATTAACAAAATAATTGTCTATTGGATAGAACTTGCAATTATCGTGTATGATGAAATCAAAAAAAGTTTTCTGCTTTTGTATGGTTATTTGGAATGAAATAGCACTGTTGAATTTAAAAAAAATTGATAGATAAAAAGAAAAAATAATTTATTGTACTGGTGTGTAGACAACTTGCGGTCAAATCTAAGTTGTTTGAATAACAAGTGGATTTCTGAAGGCTTTCGAGATACCTTTTCCTACGTCACACTAAAAGAACTGAACCGAAAAAGAATGCGCTGAAATCGCATCAAGAGCAGTATGAATAGGAATAATTTAATCTCATCTACGCTAAACGAGCCAACAGCCAATGAGGCACGTCACGGGATGGGGAGCCCCAGAGAGAGGGGCCGAAGCTCGTATAGTTGAATTTTATTTTCCAAGTAATTCTAGTTGCCATATTGTCTTATTTTGCTTCAAAGGCAATGTATTAATATTTTATTTCAAGCTGTGATTGAGGAGCACATATATACATTATGTGTCGGCCGATAATGTAACTTCAACAATTAGTGTAGAAATACTCGTATTACGAGCGAGAACAAATTTCATTCACATTCACTGCTAGTGCGGATTCATCCGCGCATTTTGGCCCTTGCCAACTACTAGAGCGGATCCATCCGCTCTCTGCCCTATGTTTAATGCTGACTTTCCAAGCCTGTGGAAGGATGGTAGTTGTTGTTTCAAACCTTGTAACTGGCTTTAGTAGTGGGAATGAACCCAAAGAGCAATGTTTACCTTTCAGTCGTGGAGTTTGAACCGCTTTTACTCGTTTTGTTCAGTGTACATCGAGCTCCTGCCATTTGACCTTGAAACGGTTAGTATTGGGCAAATTGCCCACCCTTAGGGATAGCAGTGAAAGTGTTAACGGAATAAATTCCTTCCTACTTGTTTACAAATATTTGTTTGTTATTTATTACTCAGAAAAACAACTCATCAACCGCATTCTTGACCAGAATGAGTAGAGAGGAGTTACAGCAGTCTTGCAAGCTTGAGCAAAACAGGAGAATCGGAAGATCG
The DNA here is from genome assembly GCA_030264115.1 of Lygus lineolaris. Taxonomy (NCBI): domain Eukaryota; kingdom Metazoa; phylum Arthropoda; class Insecta; order Hemiptera; family Miridae; genus Lygus; species Lygus lineolaris. The sequence continues at coordinate 21,677,475 of JAEMON010000013.1, forward strand.
ATTCACAAATATCGATTCTTTTATCCGATTCATCGATCTTTTCGATTCAAAACTTTCGATACATCGATTCCTGAAAAAATTTTCATTTCGATCTCCATCCCTAATAAATTTCGCTCCCGAACCAGGAAGATAGTGAGTGAGGTGATGAGTGATTTTCACAACCCAATTCATCAAAACGTTTTTATTCAACATCCCATCCATACAAAAATTGTCTTAAAAACCATAGTTTCTTACGCATCTAATTTGATTAGGTACCTACCGCTTCATCTATCGTACATATTTACAATATTACATTAGTTACAATACATACAGTTTTCTAAACGCGAACAAATTTTAACAAAATTACACCAAGTTTTTTTTAGTTATTATGGTACCTGGGTAGGTTTATTTTGGATTGACTAGAAGGTGGGGGTTTGGCGGGGTACGAAACAAGGGGATTTCAGACTTGGCCGACGAAGGGGTTTTCCAACTTTCAGGCTGAAAAAAAAGTTTTGTCGGTGGAGATGAAAGATTCGTTAAGTCGACGGACGTCAAAAACGAGTCACTTTTTGTACACTACCGAGGCGGATTCTTCTTTTTCGCCGTCGTACGACAGGGCGTTCAGGGTGATGATCATCTTCTTGTCGAGGTCGATGGGGTGGAGAAGAGCCTTGTTGCGTCCGGGAGACATGATCCTTTGCATGAGGAGTCCGTTGGCGTGGATCTGGAAGAAAACGATCGATAAGATTTGAAAAATCAATTTTTCCATATTAAGTTGAAATACCTAATTGATTTCTACCTAGCCTTCACTTTTCGAGTTAATAAACGCTTGCATACGAGTCTGCAACACATTGAGACATTTTCATGCGCATCCAATGAGGGCAAATGTACTGGGATTGGCGGATATGTCATGCGCATATCTCAGCTTTTCGAAGGGCGACAACCGAGTGAGAGGAATGTATTCTAGTTCTATAAATCGAGCGGTTTCCAACGAATGGTGAACGGTTTTTGTCCGATGACAAATAACGAAGTACAACCCTGAACATTTTTTTGGGGGAATAATTCGAATAATGCTCTCCTCGTAAAAATACACGTATTATTCATTTCAGAATTAGGCGTGAGCTCCTGTGCACACTGGCTGACAGCCAGGGTCGTACTGAATAGATTGTGAAGAGAAACGGATTCCAAGCGAACGGGTGGGGAACTACGACTCCCTCCTCAGGGACAGTTGTGGGGAGGGAGAGACAGCCACTTAAGTGCCCTCCCGCTCGGTGAGAAGACTCAGAGGAGGGCTTAAGCGTCTCTCTGGACTGAATATGTTAATCAATCATTTAACATATTGTGCGGGTATTTAGACAGGTTTTTATGCACGTATATCTGTACATTAATATAATATATTATTATTTATTATATATTAATATTATTATTTTCATTCAACCAAAACTGTTTAAACATTTTTAGCGCCAGGCCCTCCTCAACGCAAGGCCTCTAGTGGACACTCCACTCGCTCCACCCTAAGGGTGCTTACATACTGGAGCTGCGCTAAGAGCAAGGGAAGGGAGCGAAGAAAACAAATGCAGGTAGGCATAAGAAGGAGCGCAGACTGGGGCAGTTAAGGTCGAACAAAGATGTGAGCAGAGATAAGAGTGAAGAAATCAAGCCAGTTTGTTTTCGTCGCTCTTATCGCTGATCCCAACAGGCAAAATTGGGTTTAAAACACAATTTGACCACCTCTTCAGCAATTTGTGCTGTACTTTATTGTAGTCGGATGTCGTAATATCCATCCGAAAATATTCATAGAACCTGACAGAATCTTCACGAAGGTCATCGTACAAATGATGGAATTCCCCGTGTAAATGTTGCGATTAAGAATTACGTGAATCCGTTCTATTTTTCGCCCCCGAAGTAAATACCACGTTCTCAACGACGGGTTTTCCGCAAAGAAATAATAATCATCCATCGTCTAGAAGGATTTGAACCGCACTGAATCTCGCTCCACTCTGAATTCTCTAACTCTCTGCTCGACTCTCTGCATTTTTCAAGATACCAACAGATTTAAAATCTCCATCATTCATGACCCGAAACAGATACAAAAATCCATATTTACTTGGTTAATCAACCTGACATCTGAGCAAGTCAAGCATATAACCAAGAGCATTCATGTATGATCCCACCGCATTTTATTTATTTACTTATCAATCGCAGAGACTTTTATCTGTAATTTTGTTTTGTGCAAGTCACTTTTATTCCCTTTGAATTTAATAAATTATGTACAACAGCACCCCAGATAAGGTGCACGGGGTAGTAACTTAATGCAACTAAGACTCCGATCTGACTCCTAGGGGCTTAAGTCTATTGTCAGATTGTATAATATCACATCATTGTATATTGTGTACACTTAGATTAACCAGTAGTAATGAATTTCGTACATAGAAGTTATCTTTATTTTATTATATTTATAATGTATATATTGTACTTTTACTTTTTTCTTCGAATAAATATCTCTCTCTCTCTCTTCGCGCTCTTCTTTCGCTTTTATCACAACTCCAGTCTGTAAGCACCCTAAGGACGGCACTTGGCTAGTGATGGTATAAAATAGTAAATACTTGCCAGAACACCAGCAAATCCGAAGCTGAGTGATAAGAAAGTTGATAACTCTACTACCAACGCTTTCAAATAGACAAACAAAATCAAATATCCCTTCACCTATTACAGGTAACTGCCCATTACAAGTAACCTGAATTTATGATACAACCATTCGTCATATATTAATAGAATATTATTCTAATATTTTACCTGCGCAGAACCGCCTTGTTGATAGGAGTGCGCACAGAGGGTTCTGCTCAGCTAAAATATTATTAGTTGGAACGGATTTCTCAACACGTGAGCATGATTTCACAGTAGATCACCAGGTTTCACTGAAACCTACCTAAATGAAATTGAAATTCATGTGGTGATTCAACATTATTTTCCGACTTATGTACCTCGTAGCAAGTGATTTTCGGATCGGCAATAGGAAGCCACTTCAGCAAGAGGCTGTCCGGACCTACGCGCCTCACGATCGTCAAACCCAAAGGGTTCGTTGCGAAATATTCTTTACCATCGTCATCCTGAAACCCACGAACTTCGAATAAGTATAAAACTACACAAATTGGGGGGCTCAATCGGTTTTTCTACGTCTTTCTTGGGGTTCAAAAGGGACATCAGTAGTAAAAACGTTTAAGAGCTATACTAGGTAAAAAGGGGTATAATTATACGGAATTAGTGCAAAATTTCTTATAAAAAGGGCCCATTCGATATTATTATTTTTGCCTAATAAATCTACTTGGGACTACTGCAACCGGCTAGTTGGATGCTCAACACTAGGCACAGGTCGATTGGACAGAGGTTGCCCCCTCGCCCTAGCTTTAAACTCTCTTGAGTTATGTCAGTTATGTGGTTGTCTGTTGTTCGGCGAAACCATTTTCTTTTTTGGAAAGCAATAATTGGGAGTCTGTGTGATCGTTTATTCTCGGAACATGTTTCTGTGGTACTCTGCCACTTTCATCAGCCTACAAAAGTTTGTAAATCTTTCATTGGGCAGTTCCAATCTGTCTTGTCTTGCCACTGTCAATTATATCACAGGACACTATCCTTATTATTGCCTCCTCATTTTTCCTTCCTTCATCATGTACACAAAGGTTTGCTGTGTTAAAACTTATTTTGGTCATGGTTGCTTCCTATCAATACTCATCATTATTCAATTTTCATTATGTAGGTAAATGCTTTCGGCATAATATTCAAGTGGTAGTGCCAGTGGGGGGGGGGGTCACAGGGTGGAACAATATAAACAATGACATAAAATAACAAAATAACCAAACGAACAATCCAAACCGAATGTTCTTACAAATCCAGAATAACCTTATGCCTAAACTGGTCCAATTTGTCTACTTAAAAACTAATTGAATTTATGTATAAAATTCATTGCTCATGTCAAAAAATCTACTCGTTTTCCTTGAATTTTCTGTAGAATTGTAAAAATTCCGTTGATTTCCACCCTTTTTCCGTTTATCCGTAGACACTTCGAAAATTATATACCTTTCTTATCCCTCATTACCTATATAATCTTTCCTTCCTTTCTCTCTGTTGTTCCCTCCTCTTAATGATGCTCTTTTTTCCCATCCCCTAGGAGGGTTAATTGGTCTCCCTCACCCTTATTCCTTTTACCTATACAAGGCACCCCTACTTTATTCTAATAATTTTTTTGTTGATAAATGTAGTCATTTTAAATTTTCTACTAAAAAAAGTGTCCTAATGTGTTTTCAAACAAAGTGGCGCCTTTTGTAGTAGAGTAGCTAACTTCACAGTTTGTAAATCAAAACATTGGAACGACAATAATCTGTTGTTGATCTGAGAGAGTTCAGGATTGTTTTCGTTGAATTTGGCAGGCAAGAAAACGAAAACATAACGAAAACAAGATAGTAGTTAACGTAAATAATAAGAAATAAACAAGGGGTAATTTGACGGATATACCAAGGTAAAGTTATTGATATAATTGTATATAAAGTAACATGGGTAGGACCAAATGTACGGTTATATTCGACAAATTTTGACATTTTCAATCGAATGTTCTTATATTTTTTATGGTTTTTTTATGTTTTGTTTTTTTAACACTGACTACCGTTTGTGTTTGTGTTATTTTCTCTGCTTTTTGAAATGCAGGCGATTCTGGGGGGGTCATGACCCCTGTGACCCCCCCCCCCCCCCCCCCCCTCTCGGATCTGCGCCTGCTCATTTTGTCATTAAAATTCCGCGATTTACGTATGTTATACAATCATAAGTACATACTTTACGATGTGGATCATAATTTTAAGTTTATTCCATCGAGAGACAACTGGAAGAAGCCTAGGAAAAACCTAGTTTTTTCACGGGCTCGGGGTCAATTTGGTAATTATCACACCCAGATCACGTACAAAAAGTCCCTTTCATGCAGCATGAGTTGATGAGCGAATT
>JAEMON010000013.1:21683445-21693496 GCA_030264115.1 Lygus lineolaris
TGAGGGGGGTTAAAAATTTTTTTTTCGTGCTCGATCCCAAAGATTCATTATTGAAAATAATAAACCGAAAGGGCAGAACAGAAATGGAAAATAGAGAAAAACTGGAAACAAAAATGTCTAAAACGTGATTTTTTGCAACTGCACGGTCTTCCGTACTTGGTGTTGCCTCCGATGCTCTGGATTACAGCTTGAATACGGCGAGGCATGCTGCGAATAAGCCTGCGAATAGTTGCTGGTGGTGCTGATTTCATTTTCATGCGGGGTGGAGCTCGACCTCATAGTGGTGCAAGAGTACCTAAATCAACGCAATATTCAAGTTTTGGACTGGCCAGTTTGTAGCCCCTACCTCAATCCTATAGAGCACATATGGAACCAGCTAGGGAAGGCCATTCGAAGTCGTCCTAATCAGCCAATAAGTTTGAAAATATTCGCAGGCTTATTCGCAGCATGCCTCGCCGTATTCCAGCTGTAATCCAGAGCCACGGAGGCAACACCAAGTACTGAAGACCGTGCAGTTGCAAAAAATCACGTTTTAGACATTTTTTTTTCCAGTTTTTCTCTATTTTCTATTCCCGTTTTGTCCCTTTTCCATCATTTTTTCAGTCTCACATTCAATGTACACTTTGGAAATTATTTCTCACCTAGGAAATGTGTTTATTTAGAATGTAAATAAAAGTTGAAAATATTCAACCTGGCAGAAATATGAAAATTTAAAAACCTGTGATCAGTTGATTCAGTGATCCCTTAATTCTTTTGAGGTGTGTATATGGATACGCCATTGCCATGATTTAAACCGTACAAATTTATTTGAAAATCATATACCTACTAATAGGTAAGAAATCAACTAACCTTTGTTTTCAGATCTGAAGGAGCGCCACCGTCTGAAATTCAAAAATTAAATAGGATTGTACTAAAACGTGAGACTTGACGGGGTAAACGATAAAAAATAAGCTATTTAGGACAGTGGTTTCCTAATTCCCTTTACAGCGTTAGTTTGACTCCACAGGCATGTCAAATAAAATTCATCGGTTGAAAAAAGAGGATATTCAAAGGAGAGTAGGTAGGATTTTCTTTGATAATCGAGGAAGGTATTCATGAACTTAAGTCTTGTGTAAAGGAGATTTACCATGTCATTTCGACTGGTAGAACACACTCCTGATGTTTGAAAGCTACGGTGATCAGGATGATCAGGTCTGAACCAAAAACAATGTGAAAACCACTGATTTACTCGTAATTATTAAACTGAGGTAAGGCAAAGGTAATGTACGGATAGGTAGGAAGAGGAACGTTTAAGGAGCTTACATTCACAAATATCTTCAGCATTCTGTAACGAATTCGCAGAGTCAAGTATTAGTTAGTTTTCGGAGTTAATTAATTGAAAAAATGATTAAATAATTTCCAAAAAATGTTGACCTAAACAGACTTGAGCCTACCTTAATACGGGGCATTCGGACTCCTAACTTTTTGACCATTTCTTCTATGAAGCTTCCGAGTCGTTCATTGCAGTCACCGCAAATCTGAAAAAATTACGCGCCCTCGTAAATTGTAAAGCTTGGAGTACCTGTTATTTATACAGCACTTGGTGTATTATTTTTAAGATAAGACGAAGAATAGGTACACATTCATTATAATTTTTAAGAATAAATTAAGGGAGTTATGGTGGCTCAAAAAGTCGAAAACACAAAATAATCTTAAAATTGAAAAACTTGCGAAAATAGGGGGTTAACGAAGAACTCTAGGAGACACTTTTTGTTGGAAATTAGTTGTAGAATCGATCCGTCAATTTTATGCACTCAATCCTGAGACATCCTGTATAAATAAAACCGAAAAATATCGATATATTTATGGAAGATAATATATTGGTCCTCTTGTGACAATATGTCGTTTGTTCGATAGATCAATATATTTCTCTAACTCGGGAATTTGAGTCGATTTCGCCTCGTATTTTTTACCAGGGAAATTCACTACTGGCAGAAAACCACACGATGCCAATTTTCAGCTCGGAAAATTCTTCTTCTTTTTGACATGGATATTGGATATGTCTATTAGCTGGGCTACGTGAGTACGAACATTTCTACTAAAAAATGCAACGGTTTTTTCTATTGAATTTCACGTACAATTAAAGTAACCTGAATGAACTAATGATGTGAAGAGAAGGCACTAGGAACAAGGTAGGTATAAGTACTATTGAGTAGTAGGTACTTGTAAGCAGTATAGTTACTAGACGATGCATCGACCTCTGATCAGCTGAAGGGCTCCTAAAGCTGATGATTTCTATCATATTTAATCTCTGAAGCTGAAATTAAGAGACGATCGAAATGATTGGCACCTTTCTACTCAGCTGAGTGAGCTAAATTGTCGCCCGTTCATCCTAGGAAGTTAAGATTTGATAGGGAGACTCTCTGGGACACCAAGAGACGATTGTAATTATTGGATATGTCCCAGTCCCAATCAGCTGAGTGATCTAAATTCTCTCCTGTTACCTCTAGGAAGTTGAAATTTGATAAGGATTCTTTCTGAGACACTAAAAGATGATTGCAATTATTGGCTCTTTCCTAATCAGCTGAATGAGGAGCTCCAGTTCATCCTAGGAAGTTCAAATTAGATATGGAGACTCTCTGGGACAGACACTAAGGGACGATTGAATTGATTTCTGTTTATCACCTGTCTTGGTTCATTTCGCATCTGTCATTTGAAATAAATGTATTGAAAATCCAAAAAATAGACATTATCCATGCCATGATTTTTTCCCGGTAGCGGTAACATTTTTTTTTAAATGTTGGCGACACCTACCATACCTGTAATATTTTAGTTGGATACTTCAATAATAATCTTGTCTAAAACTTCAGGCGCAAGACTTCACACTACTTTCCTCGTCCGTAAAAACCCGAAAAATGGCTGATTTTGTGAGTTTTAAGGCTGATTTTGATCCTCAGCTTTATGTTTCTGTATAGGTATGAGGAGTATTGGAAGCTGTTCTTTTTACGGTGCTCAGTATTACGATGGATCTAGTGGGCTGGCTTTCTTACTTTGGAGTGGTTATACGCCTTGGAAAGTGCTTCGACGGTCAGCTTCGCCTCTTTGCCACTGATTTCCTTAACAGCCTCGTTGGCTTCTTGGCATTCCTGAAAAAAAAAAAAAAAAAAAAAAAAAAAATTACTTAATCTCAAGATGATTTTGTTTGTAAAACACCGTAGAATTTGGAGGATGGACACGATAATACGTGATACAGCCGTGATTGAAGACAACTACTCAAATTCGAAATTGGGACTTTGACTTTAACTTAGGTACTAAGTACCCCCTATTCGTAGAGGCACCCTAGTGTAGTCATTTTTTAATGAAAAATATGTTTAAATGTCTCAAATTTGAGAAAGTTGACTTTTCTGTTCAGTTGTTCATTTATGTAATCTATTATAAAAACATCTGGTGCGAGGCTTCACATTTATTAAAACCTAAAAACGCCTTTTTCAGTATAAATTTCTTCCAGCTTTTCTAGCAAACTGCTCAAACGATTTTGATGAAATTCGCAGGACATACTCTTATTTCAAGTAAAACCAACAAGCCTCATCTCCACAAAAACATCCTGAGAGCCGAAATCAACGATAAAACCAAAAAAATGGATATTGGAGCGAAGAGGAGATGGGGTAGGTGTATTGGAGCTTATTTTTACCTGAATGGAGAGTAACCCCTGTGAATTTTATCGAAACCGTTAGAGCAATTCGCGAGAAAAGCTAAACAAATGTGGTAAAAACGACGTTTTTCACCTGTTCTGAAAATTTTCTTCCCCTAATAATTGACCTAAAGGGCTGAAATTTTAGGTTGTGATTTATAGACGGTCCTCGAGTTTCAAGGAGGCCTTCAGGTGGTCTCCAAGGATTCCTTAAGCCGAATCCGTACAACAAATTTCGAGGTGACCATCTCAAGGTCTCCTTGTAACTCGAGGGCCATCTATAAATCCCGTCCTTAGTGTCTCATCCTCAATCATGTAGAAACCAATCCTCGAAATGGGAATTTTGTTGTCATTCTTGTAGAAGCAGCAGTCCTGCCCACAAAACACACGACTGCATGCGGACTTAAACGCAATTTTCCTAAACCAGGAGACAATTCATCAGAAGTAGATTAGGACCATTTTAAGGTGGTGTTTCAGAAATAGGGTTTTCTGCTGATCGCAATACTTTCCTTTCACCTTTCAGGTGGGACGAGGAAAGTAAAAAGAAGGCAAACAAGGTGCACCAGGGTGAGGACGATCTAACCAATGGTGTATGCAATCATTTTCAATAATTTCACTCTGTAATATTGAAGGGCCTCTTTAATCAAGTTTTGGAATAACCTCGAATTTAAAAAAAAAGTTCCATTCATGCAGCAAGAGTTGGTGAGCGAATTTTCAAAAAATAATTTTAACCGATTTGGTGGGTGATTCTTATAGGAAATTTCAAGCTGATTCCGAATATACCATATGTTCTTATGTTTAAGATGGTAATTCACACCAAAAACCTCAAAAAACACGTTTTTTATGCGATTTTCGACTCTAAATTTTCAAAATTTGACCACTTGGAGTACTAGAAAAATTCTGGCCAACGAACTCATCATTTTCTTTCGATATTATTGACATTTTAAAATTTTTTCGGATTTTTTATCTCGATCCCTCGGGCAGATATCGTCTGGAGTGACACATAAATAAATAAATAAATATCTAAATATATATGCACATACATATAAAAAAAGAGTTAAATTTCAGGAATAGCTGTAGAATGGTCCGAAACGGATTTCCATGAAGAAGATTTTCAAAAATTTGCATTATTTACATTTTGAAGCCATTGCAACATCTTCATTTCCTTCGAAAATTCGCTAAAAGGAAAATTTGAGAATTTGAAATGGAAATGCTATTAAAAACAGTATTCGTAGGACCTTCTGCTGATCGGGGGAGATATTCACTAAGCAATCGTGCTGCTTGGATGTGGATGGTTTGATGGCCGATAACGTCGGGTTTGTGATAACGTCAGTTTGCGACTCCCCGACACTTTTCAATGACTTCAAGGACTTTTCGGGCGCCGGTCCTGGCGTCGGTGACTTGTCGTTAACGGGCGTCGACGACTTGGCGATTGAGGGCGCCGATCCGGCCGTCGGTGACTTGTCGTTAACGGGCGTCGACGACTTGGCGATTGAGGGCGCCGACGCCACCGACGACGGCGCTAACGCCGATGAGGTAGCCGCAGGGGCCGTCGATGGCTCCACCACCGATGAGGCGGCCACTGGTTCTTCCTCGGGGGGCTCTTCGGGTACATTTTCGCTTTGACTCATGCCCGCTTTGAAAATACTGATAATTTGGAACCGAAACGACGATTTTACGAAGGAAAACTAAATTCAAACAGAATAAATTTGTTAGTTGCCACGTTTGCCGATCAATCTCATATAAACAGTACATACCGGTGGAATCATAATAAATTGATCTCTAATTGAGTGGAAGTGAATATTTTGTTCATCATAATAATTTTATTACCTATGTTCCCAAAATAGTTCTAATGATTGTTAGGCACCATCAGAAAACGTCAAGGAGTTATGTATCGAAAGCGAAAAAATTACACATTCAACATGCCAAAGGGGCAGTGAGTATGCAAAAAACCGCACGACCTCAGAGTCTTGAAGGTGGGGTAGCACTTAAGCGCCGTCCAGAAGGGTTCATTCATAAGCAGAGCCCTTCAAATGCCATATTGCTATGGCGCCATACAAAAATGCCATGTGAAAATTTGTTAAAACCGGAAGTTGAGTTTTTAATAGGTTAATGACACGATGTTTTCGAACCCTGAGGCCATTAGTGTAGAGGGATTGGATTGAATGGGGCAACCTTTTGGAATGGGGTGCAGAGGCCTCAAGTCCAATTAATGACCTAAGGATCTTTTAAAAAAAACCAAAAAAGTCCCATTATGCAGCATGAGTTGATGAGCGAATTTTCAAAGAATCATTTTAACTGATTTGGTTGGTTATTCATAAATATAGGAAATTTAATATGTTTATAGGATCTGCCTATTGGGTGTTGCGCAGCAAAGTCCTAATCTATTTCGTTATCTTGCTTAGGTTCGGCTTTTATTACAGCGTTGAGGTTTTACGGCGATGCATCGTTGCGGTTTTGCTGACGTGAGTACGGCGTTGCACCTCAATGTGAACCCAGCTTCAGTTTTACGAATATTATTCATTTTCGTTTTTATCACATCATGTTACACGTAAAAAACGTCTGCGTGTGGCACATAGCTTCCTCGTATCCATAACATGATTGTATACCTATATATATATAACATATACATACCTATTGAAAAATCATCAAAGGGATTATTAGTACCTCCACAATCCCTGCAAATTCCATCAAAATCGGATGAAAATTTTCGAAGTTATGAGACTTCACGTTTTCCCATGCGCAGTAGGCACCACTGATCCGATCTTGATGAAACTCATAGGGCATTATCGAATTTCCGATCCTCAACTTTCCTCCAAATTTGAGCGGAATCGGACCATTAGGTCGCGAGAAATAGATGTTTCATGGATTTCATGTTTACGCATGCGCAGAGGTTACCGTTGTGCGGCTGGTAATGAATTTCATAGGAGACCATCTAGGGCCTAACCAGCGTAATCCCTGAAAATTTCATCAGAATTGGATGAAAAGTGTTAAAGTTATGCTTGTCGCAAGGATTTCAGGTTTTGCGCATGCGCAGTTTATACCGCTGATCCGATCTTGATTAAACTCTCAGGGTACCATCAAACCTTTGATCTTCAACTACCCTCCAAATTTGAGCGACATCGGACCATTAGGTCGCGAGAAATTGATATTTCGAGGATTTCACGTTTACGCATGCGCACAGGCTACCGTTGGTCGGCTGGTGATGAATTTTAGAGGGGACCATCTAGGGCCTAACCCGCGTAATCGCTGAAAATTTCATCAAAATCGGATGTAAAGTGGAAGTTATGCGTGTTGCAAGGATTCCCGGATAGACAGACAGACAGACACGAAACCAAAATTGTTCAGGGAAGGTCGAAAACGTAAAATGCGAGTTGAAATTTCGATTTTAGAGATAAAAAAAATGTTCACATCCCAAAAGTGAAAACAGTGATTCCGCTACCTTGGTAGACTCGGAAGCAATACAGAATAAAGATATCTCTTCTCCATGACTATGACGTCACTATAGTAGGTTAGGCAGCAACTTACCACCGGGAGATTGTTGTTGGAGTGAGCAGACGTCAAAGGAATCCCCTTGGTTGACATGACGTCAACGTGGGGTTCGCCTTCTTCTATGAGAGCGATGAAGGCTCGAAACTGAGCGGCCGTCATGTTCTTCAGCTCGTACTTAGCGAGGGTGGCGCCGTTGTCACTCCACTTCACCGGCGTCTCGTCGGCGCCCGAGGGGTGCCACTTGGTTGGAGGCTCTTGCGTGACGTCGCTGCTGTGCCACAACTGCTGATTGCCCTTAGTGATGCTGAGGTCAGTCTTGGGTACAGGAGGTGGGGGAGGGCTTACAGTTGGTCTCTTCACTTTGGTCTCCCTGTCGAGGAGGGGAAACAATTAAAGGTTTGTTCCTACTAGTGGCGCAGAGCGGTCCTAAATGGTTCTTTCTGGCCAAAACTATTGTGCTGACAAATTCTTACAGGAAATTTTTGCTTTGATTCCAAATATATCCCATGTTCCTAAACCTAAAATAACTAATTAGCACCCTAACCCTCGAAGAACCTAGAAACACGTTTTTGAACATCCCAACATGGTTTTTGTAAGAGCAAAATGCTGAAGAGCTGAGACTTCTGCGTCAAATGAGACTAACGCCCGCTCATCAACACAATAGCCATGATTTTTGATGATTTTTCATAGTTCAAGTTTTCTCGATTCTAACATACATGAACCCGAAAACAGTAGAGAAAAATCGTTCAAAGTATAATTCTCAGGTCTTCAATTGCTGTTATGCAGAAACAATTTTGACCGGTTCCAACGGTCGAAAAGCTGCTTTTCCTAGTTTTTTGAAGGTTTGGGGTACCTAAGTACTGGGGCAAGTTGTAATCAACTTGAATATTCTACCCCTGTTGAGGAGTAGGGGTGAGTTGAATACAGTGAAACTTGTTGACACCTCAGGTTTGTTTCAACATAAGTGTTTAGTTCGAATTGTACGCATTGTAGATCGCTCTTTAGGGAACTGAAGATCCTTACACTTCCAGCCCTATACATCCTGGCTGTGGTTCTGAATGTTAAGAAGCAATTGACCACCTTCACAACTCACAGTGACCTTCATTCGTACCTGATAAGAGGAAGAGACGATCTAGTCAATCCACGTAAGGCTCACTCTATTACAAAAGAGTATTACAAAGATTACGCCTCAGTTAGACTTTTCAATGCGATCCCAGTAGACGTGAGGAATAAACCCGAAACCTCTTTTAGAAGAGCCCTCAAGGAGATGTTAACCGAGCTTGCACCCTATGACGTGAAGGAGTTCCTGGACCTCAAATGGCAATAATGAATAAAGTCTGGACGTTTTAACTTTTAGTGTTGATTAAGCACGCTTCTAACAGCAGACGAATATATCTAGTACTCTTGGCGGCCTTCTTGGCGCTTTTCGGGGGTGTGTGGTCCACTTTTGTGGACCAAATCATTCATAAGGGCTGCCTCTCCAGAAATGGATTGGTGGCCCTGGGAGCCGTCATGGCGGGTGGGTCTGGGCCACTGCACATGTGGCGTTCCATCCGATCACACTATGTTCTTAAGTTTCGTTACCAAATTGTCACTATGTGTCACAGTCGTGATTTACATGAGGTTAAATGATCCTGTTGTGACGACGCAATATGCAAATTTGTATGGATGCAACAATAAAGATTATGAGATTGAGATCATGACAATGATTGAACTCTTCTTTGACTGCAAGTCTGTTCCAACTAGAGGCAGGGCAGGTGCTATCACACTCTTATCAACAAATTTTACTAGCAACGCAGTGTTTTGCCATCAATATGTTTTACTAATCAGTATGTTAAGTTGTCTTAGTTACTCTGTGTGTTGAGCCTTTGTCTGGAATCGAATGTACCTACGGCCTACTTACTCTGTGTAGTAAGTGCTCTTACAGAGAGCGAAGTAGTAAAAAGGGCGTCTACAGCTATCTTGGGGAAAATTAGGTATGGAAATTACCTGTAGAATCGATTCCTGAAGTTTGTCCCAACTTAACTTTAGACACCCTGTATAATCTCCCGATAATCGTATATCAATATTTTGTATCTGTCTTCTGCATACTATATCCTATCCGTAGTTTTATCTTTAACTTGCTTGATCGGTTCGGAAGGTGGTAGGAAAGCGTTGTCCACGTGATCCGCTTCCGCCCGGAAGCAGTGGACCGTCTTGACGGGGCCGCCATTCCCATTGGCCAGAGTCCACGGGTACTTGTGACCGCCTTTGGCAGCGTTCTTCTCCCCTTCTTCCAGCTCTTCCATGATGCTTCTGACGTTCTCGTCGCCTCCTCCTACCTTCTTCTTCGCCTCTTCCAACTCCTTTTCTTTGATTTCCAGTTGTGCTTCGAAGTTTTTCGTGAGCTCTTCTTTCTCAACTTTTTCGAGCCTCGCTGTGTACCGAAGTTCGTCCACCGCACTCTGAAACAATATCAAACATTGCACTTTGTGTCCGGTAGGTCTTTAGATGACCTGCACCAAATGTTATCCAAATTGGTCCATCCGTAACGGAATGTTCAGTATTATATTGCACACTCGTTCTCAAATGTTGCAATCTTGGAGGTTCTAAGGGGGTCCTTTGGTGGTCCAAGCAGGTCGTGGGGGTCCTGGGAGGACTTGTGGGTGTCCTGTTGGGATTCTTGGGGGCTCTAAGGTGGTCTAGAAGGAGGAGTTTGGAGGTTGTAAGGGGGTCGTGGGGGTTCTTAGGGATCTTGGGGTCTTGGGTCCTGCGGGACCCATGGGACTTCCTACGATCCCCATAGGAACTCCAAGCTTAAGAAACGGTTTCCCCTGGTTTTCTGATAGATGTTCTGCCAGTTATTATTAATCTTAGTCACCAAATACTACGTGGAAAAGAAAAAAAAAA
>JAEMON010000013.1:21693506-21703710 GCA_030264115.1 Lygus lineolaris
ATAGGCAGAAGAAGGTGAATAGGGCATTGAACATAATGCCTTTAAGGGGGGCCGGTAGTGTGAAACATTCCTCCAACTTTTCTCAGTCAATAATCGACCAATTTAAAATCTGTTTCGGGCATTCTTTCAACATTTTAATTCTGCAGGGCAATACACTATCGAAATTTTAAATGTCAAAAATTTCACATTTTGTTATCAATTTAAAATTTAGAACTTGAAATTTTCATAGTGAGTTGCCCTGCAGAATTACAAAATAGAAAGAATGCCGAAAACAGATTTGAAATTGATCGATTAGTGGCTGAGAAAAGTTGGAGAAATGTTTTAAAGGTAAAATGTTAACGGGAGGGGGAAGGGGCGGTTACTTTTTTAAAAACATATTGAAAGAAGAAGAAGAAGAAGAAGATGATGGTGATGGTTGATTATGAAGTAGTACCTAATATGATTTGTAGTGAGAGTTAATAATGAACTCTATAATTCCCGAGATTTGCGTATTTTTGATGACGGTTCACACTCTGGCCGGAACACCCTTAACAGTTATGCACAGTTTACTTCACATCGGTTCTGAATTAGGTAGTTACGGATTCTTTTAGTCTCGTGGACCACTTACAGACAGTCCACTAACAATAGATTCAGAACCACTGGTCTAAGAGGAAACTATTACGCACCTACTAGTTGAAACTATACAAATTAAATGAAAACATGCAAGAGAATTGTACAATAAGGAAAATGTGAGGGGAAATCACTCCATTTATCTAATTGGAACTACCTGAGTAGTTGAAATTGTACAAATGAAGGGCAGAAGGAAGAAAGGGGCTAACAAAAAATTATTTCGAGAAAACTCTTATTTCGAGGAAAGCGGATTATTTGAAAGTTTAAAACATCACCTTGCGGAAAATGGAAATTGGCCCCATTTTTCCCTGGGCTCTTCAAATTAAATGAAAACATGCAGGATGTCAAGTATGAACATGCAACGAGAGTATCTGGACTTTGATTTATTACTGTTGCGGCTAGATTGAAGGTTAAACAGACAATTTAAGGGTGCGCGGGACGCCCGGCTCGAGAACGGCCTCAACGATGCCCCGACGCAGCTCAAAATCCTTTTTGTTATTTTTCACGTTTATGATTGCGAAAATTAAACGATTTATGTATGTTGTACAATCATAATTACATACTTTACGATTTTAATCGTAATTTTAAGTTTATCCCATCCAGAGAAAACTGAAAGAAACCTATGAAAAACCAAGTTTTCATCAGTTTCTTCCAGTTTTCTGGATGGAGTAGACTTAAAATTATGATTCACGTGTAAAGTATGTAACCATTATTGTATAACAAACGCAAATCAATGAACTTTCAAAATCACAAACGTGAAAAATAATAAAAAGAATTTTGAGCTGCGTCGGGGCATCTTGAGGCCATTCTCGAGCCGGGCGTCTCGCGCACCCTTAAGGCGTATCTTAAACCTATGGTGCATTTTCGTAAACGTATTTTGAAGCATGCAACGTTTTTGTATTAGCAGCCTTGTTAGTATATCTTTCAGGGTCGAGGGTGAAAGATGAGTGCCTTCTTCCAAATTCATTTTATATGCATAGGTATTTCCTCCAACTAGTTTCGCTGAACTCCTCATCAGGGAGATTTGCTATGGAAGGAGGTAAGTATGGCAGGCTTGCTATCGTCAGGAATATGTTTGGGGTTGAGTTTTACTTGCACTGGTATCTAGCTTAGGCAAACAATTTGTTATTGGTCTACTTTTTATAGCTTTGGGGTACATCACGTCAAGATCTCGATATTTTACACATTATTTAGATGAAAAAAATGACATAAACCATATATTCCGCTATAATTCACATTTATAAAAGGAGCTTAATATAGAACGTGGGTAGCAGAGAACAGCAGAAACACAGCGTGATGTTATTTTATTCAAAGAAACGTACAGCTGAGCACAACTGAGAACAAGAACCGATAATTAGAGCAGGAGAAATACTTGACGAACAGACACGCACAGAGTTACAACGACATGAGAAGACTGATGACCAACATGGACGCTCTACAGTAGTACCAACATAGTAGAACTAAATTACTGTGTAAACTCAGAATTGCGTACTTCAACAGCTCATACATCCAGCTTGAATTAAGGAAGAAGGAAAGCAAGAAATGCCAAACAGATGTACCCAAAGCTATGAAAACTAGACCATTAACAAATTGAGTAACTAAGCTAGAAACCAGTGCAAGTCGAACTCAACCCCAAACATATTCCTGACGATAGCAAGCCAGCCATACCCACCTCCTTCCATAGTAAATCTCCCTGATGAGGCGTTCAGCGTAACTAGTTGAAGAAAATACCTACGTAAATAAAATGAACATGGAAGAAGTCGTCTCACCTACCATCCTCAACCTTGAAAGAGCATAGAACTAGTTAGAGCGTCGGACAGTTAATGGCGGAGCATGCGAAAATTTTAGACGTGCATTTGAACAAAATTTTGAGCGCACCTCCAAAGTGAGAACTTCTTCTTTGAGCTCACTTATGGTCACTTCGTTCTCCATCAGGTCTCTTTGGAGTTGGGAGATTTGGTTTTTTAGAGAATTCACCTAGAATCATCGGATGAAGTGGTGGAAATCACTAACTTGGAAAAAATGTATCTAATTAAAATTGGCAAGCATAATATAAAACAATAAATACAGTAAACATCAAGTGCGAGGCTTCGCACTACTTTCTTATCCCGTGGAAGAGCGAAAATGGCAAAATTGACGAAAAATGTTAGTTAAAATTTTGATTTTAGAGGTTTCTAGTGTAAACCTTTGGTTACGAGAAAGCAACATGTCGTCTTAATAACAATAATTGATCTCAATTTCATTCAAACTGTTGTTCTCAACATAAACAAAACAATAACAAGTAAAATGTATTCTTTTATTTATTTATGGGATATTGGTTGTGATGAGAGAATGAAAAGTTCGGTATGTTCACTGTAGACGACCAAAATAGTCAACTTTTTCCCGTTTTTATAGCAATTAGTTCCCAGCTGTGGACCGTTTTAGGACCAACAGAGCCATAAATAAATAAACGAATATATGGACGATAGAAACCGAGGACAAAGTCGACAGCAACGCTACTGGTTGGTCGTTGACAACAAGTTTGCGCTTGTCGTCGCCTTGTGGTTTCGTTACCTCAGCTCTCTGTGCCCCGTAAGCAGCCTCTCTTTCGACTTCGGCAGACCGCAGCTCGTCTTCTAATTGCTTGCTGGCTTTTTTCGAAGACTCCAATCGCTTTTTGGCTGCTTCCAATTCGTTCTTCACAGCGTCCAAATCTTCTCCGGATTGCTCGACGTCTTTGAGGAGTTTGCTGTATTCTTCTTCCAGGCGTTCTTTCTCTCTGTCGCGAGCTTGGAGCGTCTTCTTGAGTTTTTCCACTGCTGACTCCAGGAGGGTAATTCTGTCTTGCATGGCTAAAGTTTGTGAGCTGTTCTTCTCAGCAACCTTCAGTTTGGTCTCTGAATCCTTCAGCCTGGCTGAGGTTTCATTCAGCTCTTGATCTTTGTCATTTAGCTGCGTCCGAAACTGTGCTTCTAATTGCGCAATCATGTTGTCAGCTTGTTCCAAAGTCTCTTTGAATACCTTCTCTTTGAGCTCCAAATCTTTGATACGTTTATCCATGTCCATTCGGTCTTTCGCCATTTTACTCAGTTTTTCAAACATCTCGACGTCGGTGTCCAGATCTTTGGCTGCCATGGGTGGAGCGTTGCCTCCAGTCATCCAGTTTTCAAGCTGCTGCAATTTGACTCTCAAGGAGTCTTCAGTCGCTTTGGAGTCTGCCAAAATCTTGTTTTGAGTGTTCAACTTCGTCTCGAGCTGCTTGAGTTTCATAATCAGCTCCTCTTCTTTGGTATTGACCGTATCGATGTTGTTCATCTCCGAGAACTCCTCGACTTCTTTTGGACCCATTTCTGACGCAGCCATTGGCACAGCAGACGGAGAACCAACAGCCAACGGCCCTCCTCCCTGCATCGTCATCATCATTTTCCAAATATTCCACATCATAAGAGCCGGCATAGTGTTCTCCAACATTTGAAGCCGGTACCTCACTTCCATTTCTCTTTCCTCCAGTTCCAAATTCTTCTTTTCGTAAAGGTCGACCAAAGCTTCGATTTTGTCATCTTGAACGCGAAGGTCCCTGTCGTTCATCTCTCTCCTCAAATCTTCCAGTTGGTTTTTCAGACTTCTTTTCTTGTCTCCTAGAGTGCTGAGCTTGGATTCCAACCTGGAACAGAATCGAATCGTTGAGTGTAACCAGAAAAACACAAAAAGGTTAGAAAATTAGAAAAATTCTACCTGCGTAAAGAAATTTTAGTTTCCAAATGCAACAGGCAGATGACAAAGAATCCAGAAGGCTCTTGATGGTTAAAGAGGATAGCCTTACATCTCCCTTACCGAAGTGTGTCAGATAGTTTTGGGCGAATTAAGGCCCTGTTTACCTGCCTACAGGTTCTCCATATTATGGGAATAATGCCACTAATTCCTCAATTTCTCGTACAACTATTAAAAAATTTGGTAGGTTCTGGCAAGAGCTCATGCTTTGATTGCTTAGTTAGAACGATTTTTTGTGCATTACCAACACTTTTGCTAGACTTTTGGTATTCATTGCCTGCTGCAAAGGTTTCAAATGTACCAAATTCAACTCACTGAATGTAATCGATTGATGGCGAAGATGGTTCTTGATGGATCTCAGTGAACCAACCATAACGCTCTGGCGAACCAACTGATTACGGTTGAGTAGGGAACTGTCTTGACGTCAGGTTCGTCGTTACAGGTGTGTGAGTAAAAAGTGAATCTTACTTAATAATTTTGATGAAATTTGATTCTAAATGAAGAATTTGTTTGGGTTACCGACGGCGTTGTTTGCAATTCTACGCATCCAAGGGAAAATATCACATGTATACTGTAGTTTCGTGCTTTGAAAGATCTATCCAGGCTAAGTGTGTCGTTGAAACACAAATAAATCAGACAGTTTAGGTAGATACTAGTTAGAGCACAAGTAAAGAACTCCTTCATTCTCATGAACAGGTTTCTTGAAGATGGGTCTGGATTAGACCCAAAAAGTCGATGAATAAAATAATGCTTCAAAGTGAGGGTTGTTCTGGCTGAATCCCGACTATTTACCTACAAGCAAATAATCATGCAGCTGACCATTTCTTCCACATCAATTCCATCCGAGCATTTATTCCATCCATCGAGCGTAAAGCGCCTTACCGTTGACAGCGAAGCCTGGAGTCGTTTTCAAGCTCTTCCAGCTCGCTTCTTTCCTCTTCAAGACGAATGTTTTCCTTCTCCAGGCGAGAGATCTTCTCCTGAAGGTGCGTCACTTGAGCCGTCATCTGCGTCAGACGCGACAGCACGGACCTCAGTGCTTTCGTCTGTTCGTCGTCGCTGCTCTCGTACACAGCTAGGCGGCCTGCAATTCCAACAAATTCAATATGAATGAACGCACCTATTAATTTCCTTTCAGGGGTAGCTTTAGGGTCGATTTTCTGCAGATGTGTGGACTTGTCTGCAGCTGATTTTGATTTCTGTTCTGAGCGGGTGTCGAGGTCCGCCCAACCCATCTCCATAACTATCTCTAGGCGTACCTAATCATCTCTTACCAATATCTCACAAATCGAACAAAACCGCCTCCGAACCAATACCCTCAAACCCAAACAGTCAGGAGATGTTATTACGTATTACAGAACCCCTAACGAATTAGATTTTGCTACGCTGAGTGAAGAAGATATCGATAGTACAAGTGTAAGAACTCGTAAGTACAAAACTTCAAATTTCACAGGAGACGACAAAAGCCTTCTCATACAAAATGCTAAATGTTCTGGTTTCATCGATTTTTGTCCCCCCGGCTGTTATCTGGTATCCTGTTATTGGAACCTGTTATTAAAAAATAACAGTTTATCCCATCCCTACTTACAAGGTCTTGCTGCACCCCTTGCAGGTTTCGACTTACTTAGTTTCTACACACGGCCACAGAGAAGAGATGGGACAAAGGCTGGAAAAACGGTTTCGCCTGAAGGATCAAGTCCTAAAAAAGTTCTTGAGAATATTTGTTACAAAATGTTCTAAATTCCCTTGTTTTCTTCAAATTTTGTATTTTGAACGTCATTAAGTTGGTAGGTATACCCCATGACTCGATCTGTTCACTGCTTCATTGAGCCATAAGAGTGATAACGTGGGGTATTTTAGTTGATTCTCAGTTTTCAGCTCCATGGGAAGAACACTACTTATTTTCCTTAAGGGAACTTCCCAAAGCATTCTTTTTACTTTCCTTGGTTGACCCAAAGAGTTTATGGGAAGAATTGGCCTGAAAAGAAAGTTTTGGCCTAGTTTAGGTATAACAGGCTTAAAATGAAATTTCCGTACTTCGGCCAGAGGTTTGCACCCAATATGACACCATATACCTATCTTCACATTACAAAAAAAAAAAAAAAAATCTCAGTGATTGAGAATCATTTTTGAGACAAACAATGGGGATTGATCGTGTATGAGAAAATCAATTTTTTTCTGCTCTTCTATTGGTACCTATTTGGAATAAAATACCTAACACTGTTAATACAAAGAAAAAAAAAGTTTATCAAAAAAGTTTAGTTTAGTGGAGAAAATTCTTAATAAAACCTCAGCTGTTTGGAAAACAGGCGGCATTCCGAGGGCCCTTGAGACACCCGGTTACGTACGTCACACTAAAAGCACAACTGAAAGAGGATGTGCTGAGATCGCAAAGGGAGCAGTGAAAAAATAATCTATTTACATAATTGATTATTATTAATTAATAATTAATTAATCCAGTCAATTGTGTAATTAAATTAATTATATTCTCACTAATCTGGTGCTAAAACAGTGTTGTTTTGGGAGATTTTCCGTTTTCAGTTTTGTTAGGTTGACAGGCATGGACGGGTTTGGCCAATGACAGACAACACCCGTTTCAACGTAACTTTCCCGCCATATTACAATATTGAAAATTTTAATAAATTTTCTAAAATTACAGATAAATTGTTTTTGCCCTACAACTTCAATACTGTTTCTTTTAAGCCATTACCTTTCAGAAAAAAACCTCAATCAGGGTTTTTCACGGAAAGAAAATTGATGATATTCCCCATTATCGCTCAGTGGGAATTCTCAAAAGTTGAGATTTGAGACTAAAAATTTGATTTTTCTCAAAAGTTGAGAATTGAGACTCAAAATTTGATTTTTCTCAAAAGTTGAGAATTTTCAAAAGAGACATGAGAAATGAAGAGAAATGATGTGAGAAATTTAGAAATTCCATGAAAAATGGATCCCTGGGGTTAATCTTGTACTAAAAAACACTTTCTAACTTGCATCACGATAGGCCTCCTAAATTATCATTATCATGATGTGATACTCATGCTCGAGAAAAATGAGCCTCAAATTCAATCCCTGATTGAAAGTAGTCATCAATGACAGAGAACTACTGGAAAAGGGGGATTCCCAGACTTACCTTGAAGAGCTTCTATCCGTTTCTCGTAGTAAGTGAGATCTTTAGGCGTCTGAATAGGTTTGCCTCCGGTTTCGATTCTCTCTCTTATCCTCGACAGTTTCTCGAGTTCTGCCGTCAGGTCCGCCGTTTGCCACTTCTTGCTGTCCGTTTGCGTTCCTCGGCTCGACACGAGGTTGTCCTCGAAAATCCCGCTCTCCGTCAAATCTTTTCTATTCTGGAAGAAATCCGAGCCAAAGAGGAACGTTAAACGAAAGAATGAAGTCGAATAGTAGAAGGTAGTCCCTATAATCAGGGCCCTCTGCTTTTTCGACTTGGAAAAGTTGGGAAATTTCGGGCTGTGAAGATAGAAAAAAATAATACCTAGCAAAAATATAAAAATTAAAATAAAAATGTGAGAAAAGGAAGGGAGAGGGAATAAGAAAAGGGAAGAACCAGGAGAAGGTTGAGATTTCCCCAATGGGAAATGTTGAGCTGATTCCGAATATCCCACATGCTTTTGTTGCGATTTGTTGTAGAAAACAGACCAATGGTTTTTGACCAAAATTTTGACCAATGGGACTGGACCTGGAAAACCCCAATTTTCGAGCTACTCATAGGAAAGCTCTCAATTTATACAACAAAATCTTATTTTGCTTAAATTATTGTAATAAGGGAGGAAGATGAGTTGTATGACAACATTTATCTAAACAACTCCCAGTAAGAACCAAACGAAACGTGGCGATGGGGAATTTATGTTGTATGAGAAAATCAAATTTTGTCTGCCTTTGTATTGTTATTCGGATTAAAATAACACTGTTGATGCAAAGCAAAAATAGTTTATCGTTCTGGTGTGGAGAAAACATGAAATAAAATCTCTACTGTTTGAATAACATGGCGGAATTCTGAAGGCCCTCGAGAAACCCTTTCCTACGTCAAACTAACAGAACTAAAGCGAAAAGGAATGAGCTGAGATCGCATTGAGAGCAGTAAGAATAGGGATAATTCAAATGATGATTGAAAAATAATCAATATTAATTAATTCAATTAATTTATTAATTAAGTAAATTATATTCTCACTAATCAGGAGCCTTGAACAGTGTTGGTGGGTTTGTGTTTCGTTTTGTTCAGTTGGCATCTCGGACAGGGTTGGCCAATGACAGGCGACACCCTTTTTGACGTAAATTTCCCGCCATAAGACAATGATAAATATTTCAATAAATTTTCTAAAATTACAGACACGCTATTTCTGCCCTACGACTTCATGATTGCTCCTTTTTATCCATTATCTTTCAGAAAAAAATTAAAAGAATTGATGATGATTCCCCATTGTTACTTTAGAAAACATTGATGAGTAATAAGTCAGTTTTGCTGAAAAAAAAAAAAAAAAAATGTAGCATTATTTAGCAAAATTTCGGTTTGGTGTTAAACTACAGGTTTTTTAATTTCCAGGAAAAGGGAAAAAAATCATGGTCGCAGATGATAAAGGAGAAATGAGGGTTAATTTTCGTTCCGGAAAGGGGAATTTTGATAACGACGAGAAAAAAATTGATGATAATCCCCCATTCAGCAGAACATGAATGTTTGCCGAGTCGAAAATTGAGCTCCTAGATCAGTTGAGACGAAATTTGAGCGTTTAGATGAGCTAAGTGAACACTGAGCTCATAGATCAAAAGGTTTTTTTTTTTTTTTTTCAAAAGAAATACTAACCTCAGAACTATCGGATTTTCCTGAGGACGAAGTGCCAGCTTCAGAGAAAGGAAGGACGGTGGCGACGATTTTCCCCGACGTTTTCGTGACGTCGGCCGGCTCGATGGAGTTTTCCGCTTTGTGGGCCAGGGATCGAGACTGAAAATTGAACATCAAGAAACAATTTTAAGTAACGATGGATTGGATGAATGGTCTCAAAAGTAATTTTCCATACGGTAGGTATCTAGGTGGACGATGCCCACTTTACTCCCGTCTGAGGAAAAATAGGTCATTTGACTCCAGCCCGTTGCCCACTTTACTTACTCCCCTAAAGAGTCAGGAACGGTAATGAGAGATTGCCATTTACCCAGTACCTTAACCCATCTTTCATCTATATTTTTATCGTTTTATATAGGATTTCCAAGTCAAATCCAGAATTTTCCAAACCAAATTCAGACGTGAGTGAACCTGAATTTCCCTGACCAGGTTTTCAAAAAATCCCCCGCTTTCTTACCTCAGCCACGAGGTTCACCGATTGGGCATCAGAAGATCGGAAGATGTTATTCATCGACGAGTCACTGTTTAATGATTCCTAACAGAATATTTCGTTTGGATTTTTTCCAACTTGAGTAATTAATAATATTAAGTACTTAGTACGTACTAGGTACGTAATGAAATTCCTAACAAAATATTCCCCTTAAGATTTTAGATAATGATAATTCGAAGTACCTATTTAAATATCATGTAATATTTTTCTTTCTATAAAATACTGAACAATTTTCTGGGAGGAATATTTTCAGCTTGAGACATACATTTATGCATAAGTATATTTATCATTTACATGTAAAATTTATTTTTTTTCCAATCAAATTAGATTTTTTCCCAATCAAATTTGATTTTTTCCCAATCAAATTTGATTTTTTCCCAATCAAATTTAAGGTGTTTAGCAGCCCTTTTGATGTGACCTACCTGGAATTTGATTATGAAAAAATTAAATTTGAATGAGAATATACAAAATTAGCTTGGGAAAAAATCCCTCATATAGCACCT